>JAYESA010000002.1:54261449-54861449 GCA_036927795.1 Iris macrosiphon
TCATGAGATGTTACCTTAATTATTGAGATGGTATCGAATACTGTTCCTTGTTGGTATTGGATAACATTAAAAATTATAGGTTAAATATTGGATACATTGGCTAGTAACGTCACGATTCGATCCATCGTATCAGTCGGGGCGGGGAAAATACCAAGTAAATATGTGATCAAGAACTATCGGCTAGTAGTGTAATCATTGGCTACTAACTAATCATGTAATTCACGTATGGTTGAGTTAGCTCCTTAGTGTAATCATTGAATCTCCTAAGCCGATCACATATTTAGTTAGTATCTCAAACACATAGTATATTGTAGATTCTATTTTCAGTTCATGGATTACTCTATCATATTTCTGACATTATAGTTCATCTCCTTCATTCTTTTATGCATTGATTTATATTCTGTTGCTAGTATTGCCTATTTCTTCATTGTTCTTGATCATTAGTTATATTCTCATCGTAGATAACATCATCTATTTAACTGTTTTATAGTTTTTGTTAATTAATTAGAACTTCTATTGGGTTTTACTTCACTCCATTCCTGACTGGATAATATTTTTCAGAGGATCCGAGAGATTGATGTCCGACATACTATGGACCTCGACCCATAGATGGTGCAGACATGGACCCACTAGTTCTGGATTGATTGCTGGGAGGTTTATCCGGATCACTAGTTTTATAGTTAGTTTTCTGTAGTATTTTGGTACCGAATTTGTTTTCGGTGTATATTTAAGATTTGGATATTATTTCTATTTTTTGTTGTTATATTTAGACTGTATAGTTATGTTAGACTTCTTTGATATCTTCTCGTGCCATAGATTTGTGATTGAGTATTGTGTTACATTAAGTATTTTACCCTCCTTCTTGGAGTTGAGATATTATTTGTAGATTATATATTATTGTGAGATAGATTAGATAGTATAGTTGACATAGATAACGTTCCATCGTTGATGCTGCGACGTAGGCTGGACGTACCCACGTACTCGTGCCCTTTCACCGGGTGCGGGATGTGACAACAATGTCTAACATCACATTCTCGCAATATGACATATTGCTAAAGAATAACCTGCATAATCGTCCCCTATATTACACATGGTACATTAGTGCCGTTAAGGTGGTCCGGATGTACATCAACCCCGATTCAACAATCAGCATCATCCTGCGGAGTCTACTTCAGACCCTGGATATTCTGATGCATCTCCTGACAGCCACCAATACTGGAATCACTGGCTTCAATGTTGGAAGAAGCTACCCTTTGGGCAAGATTCGCTTAAAAATCTAGATCGGTGACTTGAAAACAGAGGTCACCTGCTACGTCAATGACGTAGATGTATCCTACAATGTCTTTCTCGGACATCTATGGATACATGAACATATGATCGTGCCATCGACTCTACACCAGTGCCTGAAGTACGTTGACGAATATGACACGATCAAAATAAAGTTTGCTGAGGTTGATCCGTTCAAAGAAATCAAAGCCTATTACTCAAACTCGATCATTTACAAATAGGTCTACCAAGATGAAGGTAGCAATAACATCGATGATGAGACAGAGGCTGGGATAACACCAGAAGATCCCTTAAGAGTTCGTCTAAAGGCACGCGCTCCCAATACAACCCCTCCTCTCATCGTAAAACTATGCAGGAAGGCACCCGAACCTTTGGTCATCCACCTTCTTAGGATGGATCAACCGTCGAAGGAAGATCCGGCACCATCTACCAAGTTCGAAACTTTGGTAGTTCGCTTTCCCAGGACGAGTCAACCTCCGAAGGATTCTCCACTGCTTCCTATCATGTCTGAACCTCTGGTAGTAATGCTGCGCAAAAAAACTACAAAGTCGTCTGTCACCCTCACATTTTTATTTAAGGGTAGTTTGGTAATTGACACAAATATTTTTATTTTAGGATTTATTGTATTTAAATATTGTGCATGTAATTAAATTTTTATTGTATTATTTATTGATTATTAGGTATAGATTTATTTTGGACTTGTGTAGTAAACCTAACCCATTAATTAGTTGCATGAACCCAACATTTAGATTAGTTTAGATTGAGCCCATTAAATTAGGCCCATGGATTAGGAGGATGGATTAATTAGTGAAACTATTAGACTAAAACCTTTTCCCTTAATTAATTTCTTTATGAGAGGCCCCAAGGGGTGTTTTGGACATTCCATATTGCTTGGGAGAGGGTTTATGACCAGCCATTAGAGGAGGAGAGAGAGTGTCTCTCATTTTATTTTTCTACTTTCAAATAGATCTAGATTTTCTTCCTTTCCAAATTTCTTCATTCCATCACCATTTCTCCCTAAATTTCCACCCAAATTCCTTTCCTATTCATCAATTGAGGCTACTAAATCAAGGATCTACAAGAAGGAAACAAGGATCTAGAAGGAGGAGGCCAAGATCTAGAAAAAAGAGCTATTTTCCATTTTGGAGATTTTTCATTGGGAATCCATCTTCCAATTGGTACATTTTAGTTTTACCTCTTCTAATACATTCTAAATCTGAGATTTAACCATGAGAAACCAACCCACATGCATAGGCTACCCATAGGAATTGGTTTTAGGTTCATAGGAGACCTATGGTGGAAGTTATGTGCAATTTGGTGCCAATTTTGGGGAAATTCTGAGATTGACACATGTAGTAGTTGTCATTGGGTCTAATAGATCTAAATTACATTTGATTACTTGTTTTTAACTAGTGTCGTGTCTACAATTGGATACGTGTAGGCCGTATCTCGTCAATTTGACGAAACGGGTTGATTTTGGGAGTTTTCTTCCGACACGGGGCCTTGTGCATATCACATTGTGACACAGACACGTGGATACTCTAATTACTATACATATTGTTCATAATTAGTATTTTAGACTTTCTCGTATCCTCCGGGATGCGTTTGGTTATGTGTTGGAGCCGTATCGCAAGCGTATCACAGAATTAGTGTGATACGGGTGCGATGCACTCCACGTATTTGGTTTATTATCCATTTTTCTATTTGTGCATGTGTGTGTGTGTATGTATGTATATATATATATATATATATATATATATATATATATATATATATATATATATATATATATATATATATATATATATATATATATATATATATATATGATATGATATTTATGTAATATATATATGTACTTGTATATATTCATGTGTGTGTTTGTATTTATGTTTGAGGGTGTATACATAAATATATCTATCTATAGATATATGGGATTGTGTAGGTGTATATATATTTAGCTATAGGTAGTTGTGTTTATATATATATATATATATATATATATATATATATATATATATATATATATATATATATATATATATATATGTGTGTGTGTGTGTGTGTGTGTGTGTGTATATCTATATATATAGTTGTGAGCGGAATATATATATATACTTGTTAGATATGTAGTAAGTTATTATGTAGGTATATGTATCTATATATTGGTATGTATTATATGTTTGTAGTTAATAGTTTTAATAGTTTAGTTATGTTAGTATAGTTTAGTATATGGGGGTTAGCTATATATATTAGCTATATGTATTAGGATTTGAATTACCTTTGGATACCAAGGTAATATCAAGGTATTGAGGGATACTCAAGGTATTGGGTAATGGGTTGGTTTAGTCTAGTTGGTTACTATAGTAGTTAGTTAGTTAGATATGTTGGATTATGTAGAAAGTTAGATATGTAAACTAATATATATATATGTTATGATTGATAGTTAGTCTCATATACTAATAGGTAGTGTATCTTAATAGTTAGTTATATTAGCTATATATATATCTATGTATGTTAGTATTATAGTTAGTTCTATGTTATATTGAGATGTATATATAGTGTTAGTTATAGCTAGTATTAGTTTGGGGTTTTATATATCTATTAGTATTAGTTATATGTTAGAGTTGGATTACCTTGGGATACCAAGGTATTACCAAGGTATTGGGTCGATACCCAAGGTATTGAGTTTGGGTATCGAGATATGTGCGATACGCATTGGTGCAAGGCCAAGGTATCCTAAATTCCTTGTTTTAATACAGTATTAAGTATAATGACTTGTATATATATCTAAAATACTATTTTCATATAAATGAACTTGCGTATCTTAGGATACGGCTTTTTGAATGCCTTTTAGTATCTTAGCTTGGATTGTATAGCATAGTTTCATAGTGTTTCGACTTAGGGACTTAGTTTTAGACTCTTGCATCCTAGATTTTATCGATTTGACCTAGAAATGGCTTTATGACTTAGAATTGCATCAACTTAACTTATTTTTATTTTAGAACCTTGTATTGATGCAACATACCATATATAGGTTGTGTGACACCAGCTTGGGCATCGAGAGACACACCTTGCTCAGGACTTCAGGCGAGTACATTTCTCTGTTATTTTTTATTTCATGATAGTGTATTTATCACTCGTTCTAGAATTGCATACTTGATTCTGACACTGGATTACACAGACTGGTACTATATGGATCCCGTCAGGAGGTGTTATCCCCTACCGTGTTCAGCGGGTACTCAGTCCCATATATTTCATCGTGTGCATTGGGTATTGATTTTTATGTGCTTCTTGTGCATCCACTATTTCGTGTGCTAGTGTGACTATATCGTATTCATGTACGTAACGTGTCGTGATTGGATCCATGTGTATTGGTTGGGGAGGGGTAGTAGAAGTTGGTTATGTGATCAAAGCCCTATTGATCTCATGTGCATGTCGATTATACACCTCATGTATAATGGAGTTACCTTTATACCTCATGTGCAACCTAAGCCGATCACATAACGAACTTGTACTCTAAACCACATAGATAGTATTCTTGTTTTCTACTTACAGTTTATTTTTCGTATTTACTTTCCAGTTTTTATTGTGCTTATTGTTGTTTTCTCCTGTATTGTACATTCTTATTACTTGTGCATCTTGTATCTTTTTCTATTGCTCTTTATATATGCTCGATTATGTATTTGAAACTGCTTTCAGAGTTATGTACTTCGCTCTAATCCTGACTGGATATATTTTTTTCCAGATGATTGGCTTATAGAGCAGTGTCCCACATTCTACGGTCCCTAGGACGGTGTATCTTTAGAGGATCCTTTGGTAGACCAGGAGGACTTAGTTGTAGAGCCCGAGGAGGTCTAGTTTATTTGTGTTGGACTTGTATTATATTATAGTGTTGAGATTCATTGGGTTGTATATTATTTCAGTTTATGGTTTGTATCTTATTCTTTCCTTTGCTATTCCATTCGTGCTTATCTTACTTTGTTTGCATTGTGATTGAGTTTAATTATATTGTGAGATACCATTTTGTTCCTCCGTTTGGAGTTGAGATGATTGACAGGTACCGTATTATATTGTTGAGATGCTAGATAGTTAGAAATGACCCAGGCATCGTTCTATCGTCGATTCTGCGGTATAGCCTGGGCGTAACCATGTACTCGTGCCCGAATATCCGGGTGCGGGTCGTGACACATTTTTAGTGGTGGCTCATGCAGGTCAGGCTTCGCAAGTTGTGCGATATCGTGGTAGTGCGACAGCTTAGTCGTACTACTGCGAGCCTGCAATATGACATAGGACACTAGGATAAAAGAGGTCACTCAATCATAAATTCTTGAGAGATTCCTGGGACGACCCTTGAGAATCTTATTATAAATTCTAATTCAAATCTTTTCTCTTGTTTTCGTCCGTTCTCACTTGTTTTTATTTTATTTTATTGAATTTGATTCTTGGTGATCGGTTGTTGAATTTAATTCTTGGTGTTTGTTGTTGAGTTTGATTTCATATCGAGATAAATTTTATGGACTAAATTACGGTATCATCTGATGACATATGTTGATGAGGACAGTGAGAAAGGTAAAACTTCTACTTTGGTTATGGAGTCTAGAATTTATCGCAGCCATATTAGTTGACGTGGCAAAAACGTAGGTACCTGACTTCGGATGTACACATCTTAGTTATAAAATTTAAAATTTCTTGCAGCTATACTAGTCGGCACAGCGAGGATTCTAAACGACATAATTATAGAGGTGCATACCTAAGTTATGGAATCTATCGTTTATCACAGCTATGCTTACTGGCGTGGCGAGGATTCTTAGTGTCATAATTTCGGACAGACATGTATAATTATCAGATTGTATCTTAAATTGGTTCTTAAAGTATCATCTCAATACTTATCCACTTCTGTTATTATAGGACTTTGTTCCATCATTTTCTTTAGCTTAGCAGTAGAGATACTTTCAGTTCTTTAGTCCAGTTCCTTATAGAGCTTTATTTCATTAAGGTTCCTTGTTAGTGTGATAATTGGTGACTTGCAATTAGGTCTGTGTCACGCCCCAGTCCTAAAATACGCAGGACTAGGAATACGTAACACGCCAGCCGTATGTATACGAACTCCAATATATGAAAACCATATACACACGTAGGCTGTACATAAATATCCAATCAACCAGTGGTAATATATTGTCACAATAAGTCATACGCAATCTATATCTCATCCACAGCATAAATAAATAGATAAATGGAAATAAATAACTGAATATCAAAGATGAGTATTAAAGTATGATAGTCGGATGAAAACAAATCAACTGCAAATCGACTATACTAAAACTACTAAAAAGAGAAGAGAATAAACTCTAATATAAGAATAAATGTCTCTAAAATCAATAGCAACAAAAATCTCTAAACAGCTGTAATAAATCACAGATACTCCGAAGGTAAGACCTCCTCAGTCTGATAAGTAGCATCAGGTCCAGGTCCATACTCCTGCGGATACTCTTGCTCGTTTATATCTGGAAAGGGACCAGGTCCTCAGAGGGACGTAACAAGATACATAATAACCTGTCAATAAAGTACTGAAAAGTAAACATCCAATGGGGTCGCCTAACCGTCTAAGTGAATGCAGTTTGAGAACAACTTTCTAACAAGTGGACTATCTGGCCATAAAATAGGATTGGCATGATTCTCTCGGTGAATCAGGGGCCTACAAAGCATGTCATCTTTTGAACGACAGAGGCCGCCAAGTAGTATAGGGGTCATCACGACCGCGGGTTACATAAAAAGGAAAGTGCAAAGGAACCCAAATATCTTACTTGTTGTTCTTCCCATCCCATGCTCTAAGCATGTCACATCCATGACACGATAAAACATTTAAATAACTGCCAGGTCTATTAGCATGCAAAGTTTCTATCGACAGTTATCCCTATCCGTCGCACGACCTTTACGTACCAGTGGCCAGCCGAGTACGTAAGTCCGTGTCCTACATGTGACTCACACTCGTGTAAGAATAGTGTCATGTCCAATGAAACATAAAATACCTCATGATAATGGGGTGGTCTTATAAAGTAGGTCCAATGCATATACATAAATAAAAACAGAACACAACGACACCGTCGTTGCACCCAAGTTTCCTTGGACGCGCAGTTTATATAACAGTTAAAATAAATAAACTAAAATAAGCAGAAATAAGACATGTATGCAATATATGGAATATAAATACAGTACAATGGCAATTTATACTTGCCTGGCAAGAAATCTGTATGGTAAAAGCGTCCAAATATCAAGGACACAGAATCTGGAACTAAGGTCTCCGAACAAACATCTCCGGATGCTGAAATAGACATCACGAACATTTCCGGAATCAGAGAAATATCTAGAAATCACTACCCTTTCGTCCAATTTGGACACAGGGGCAAAGCGGTAATTTTGGGTCAAAGTGGGGTCCACGTGTGGCCCACTTTGCACCGAAAAGCGTGCTAGGGGTAACGATCTCTAAAATGGATAAATTATAGGTCAAACAAACTCTATATGTCAGTAAGGACTCAACGGTATGTCCAAATGTGAATTCCGGTGAGCCGAACACAATTTCGCCAAAAAAGTCAACCGTGGGGCCCGCCAATTGGCGACTTGGTCAACTGTCTCAGAATTGCGTAAAAATTGGGTCACAGGACCAGCGCGATACCACGAGTCCAGTGGCGCAAGTTTTGTCGTATTCTGACGAGCGTGCAGTAAATGCACAGGGCTTTTATAAAAGTTACGACACGTGAGATTTTCTACGGATACGGGCTGATTCTGCCGCGCACACGCATCCAAATCAGTTTCCACGAAAATCCACACGTCCGGGTATACTGTGCGCACCTTTTGGTACACTTGGTACACGACGGGGCGGTCCCGTTTGGCAGGACGCGCTCCGTATCACAATTTCTAGAATTTAGAAAAAATATGTTTTCAGGTTTTTTTAACTAATTCAATTTAACATACGACAGCAAATAAAATAATATAAATGACATAAATTAAACTAGGTTTGGTTGTCTTCACATACCAAAAAGAAAATTCTAATTTGGATCTCTGTGGTAGGAGATACGAGTCCGTGAACATAGGTAGTTACCGCAGTTTTTTGCGATACCCAAAAGTTATCATTTTTTGCCAAATTGGTCGCTGTTTTTGCCTAGGTTTATGCGCTGTTCGAGGTAATCTAACATACAAATATGGAAGGGAATAAAATTGTGAACGTACCGGTGAAGACAGGGTCGAGTTTGGTCGAGTGAGGGTACGAGAAACAGCACATGAACACAGGTACGCTGCTGTTCAAATTTGTCGTGCGCGAGGTTGCAGTTGATCGCGGTCACGGTGGCGCGGGTGGTTGAGGCTAGGAGGGGTGTCTGCGGCGGACGTCCAGGCTGGGTGCGGTTGCTAGGGTGTAGATGGGAAGTTAGGTTTTGGCGTTAGGGTTTGGGAAAACGTCGATATATATATAAAGAAGGGGGGAGAAAGGGTGCGGGTCGCGAACTTGCAGCCGCTGCTGCTGCTCAATGTGAAACGGGCGGGTGTGTGCAGTTTGGGATGCTGAAGTTTCTTCTCTTAATGGTGCGGGCTGGGGTATCTAGGCGGGTAGGGATAGTTGTTAGCGGGTTAGAGTATCCATTAGTAATTTCTATTTGTTTGTCTTTTTCTTTTCTTTCTTTTTCTTTTTTCTCATTTCTTTTTCTTTCTTTTCTATTCTATTAATTCTATATATATATATATATATATATATATATATATACACATACACACACACATATATATATATATATATATATATATATATATATATACACATACACACATATATATATATATATATATATATATATATATATATATATATATATATATATATATATACATATATATACATATATATACATAAAAATTCTAGAAGTTATAATAGTGCATACAATTAATCTGTCAGCTGTCCAATAGGTCTCCTACATGGAATAAATTAGAAAAAATTATAATTGCTCCATAAATCCTTTAAATGCACAAACACCTAAAATAAAAATTAAATAAATTCTATTTCCTCTTATTGGCCACTAATTGCTATAATTTAATTAATAATTAATTAAAAAGATAAATACGATTTTTAGAATTAGGGGTTTTACATTCTACCCAACTTATAAAAAATTCGTCCTCGAAATTAAAATTAAGCCACGATAGAAAGTCAAGGATGGTATAAGATATAAATTAACAAAGTAATTTCATACCTTGGTCTGCGAATAGGTTCAAAAAATGCTTGCGCATGTCGTCCTCGCGCTCTCAAGTAGATTCTCCTGGCACGCCATGCTTCCATGCCACGCGAACCAAGGGAATAGACTGGTTCCTCAATACTTTCTCTCGACGATCAAGGATTCCTATGGGTTGCTCTTGGTATGACAAGATCGGCCCAATGGTGATCTCCGAATGGTCGAGAACATGACTGCTGTCTGCCACATATCGCCTGAGCTGCGACACATAGAATACATCATGTACTCCCTCAAGTGATGGTGGTAGCGCAAGTCGATATGCCACTTCTCCCACTCTCTCTAGCACGTCAAATGGTCCAATATACCTTGGACTCAACTTGCCACGCCCTCCGAATCGAATGGTGCCTCTGGTAGGTGATATCCTCAAGAAGACATGATCGCCCTCTTTGAACTCTAAGGAACGACGATGAAGGTCTGCCCACTGCTTCTGCCTGTCTTGCACTGCTCGCAAGTGTCCTTGTATCTTCTTAACTGTCTCAACGGTGTTGACCACCAACTCTGGTCCCAGAATCTGACGTTCTTCCACATCACTCCAACACATAGGAGACCTACATTTTCTTCCATACAATGCTTCAAACGGAGCCATCTGGATACTCGCTTGATAGCTATTGTTGTAAGAAAACTCCACAAGATGTAGGTGGTCCTCCCATGATCCTCCAAAGTCTAACTTACAAGCCCTCAACATATCCTCCAATGTCTGAATAGTACGCTCTGACTGCCCATCTGTCTGCGGGTGATATGATGTACTGAACTTCAGACGAGTTCCAAGACTCTCTTGCATGCTCCTCCAAAAGTGCGAGGTAAAACACGAATCCCTGTCTGATACAATGCTGACTGGTATGCCGTGTAATCTCACAATCTGCCTCATGTATAAGTCAGCCAAAGCTTTTGTAGACTGGCCAATTCTAAAAGGTAAGAAATGTGCTGACTTGGTGAGTCGGTCTACTATTATCCATAATGCATCTCTTCCACTTGGACTCTTAGGAAAACCCGTGACGAAGTCCATAGTGATGTGCTCCCACTTCCACTTTGGAATCGAAAGTGGTTGTAATAATCCTGCTGTTCTCTGGTGCTCCGCCTTACTTGTTGACATACCAGACATTTAGCTACAAAGCGAGCTATCTCTCTTTTCATTTTATGCCACCAAAAGTGCTGTCGTAAGTCATGATATATCTTGGTGCCTCCAGGATGAATAGAATATATCGAACTATGAGCTTCTGTCATCAGCTCCTGTCGAATCTCTCCATTTGGAACATAAAGACGATCACCACATCGTAATATCCCATCCTCATGAATGTGCAATCCTGTCTGCTCTCCGGCCTCTGTCCTTTACTTTAGTCTCCTGAATCTGGCGTCTGTAGGCAAAGCTGCCTTAATACTCTCTACTAGTGATGATTGTACTTGCAAGTTGGCTAGTGTCCCATCTGCTCCGGATAATATCACTTCAATGCCAAGCTCTTGCAAGTCCTCCAATAATTCCTTCTGTATTGTCAAGAAATAAGCTGCTGGTTTCCGGCTTAACGCGTCTGCTACAACGTTAGCCTTGCCTGGGTGATAATATAGCTCTATCTCAAAATCTTTCATCAACTCAAGCCATTGACGTTGTCTCATATTTAACTCCTTCTGCATGAAGACGTACTTGAGGCTTTTATGGTCTGTATTAATCTTCACTCATTTCCCATATAAGTAATGTCTCCATAGCTTCAGAGCAACTATAACGGCTGCAAGTTCCAAGTCATGAGTCGGATAATTCTTCTCATGCACTCGTAACTGCCTAGATGTATATGCAATCACCTTGCCATGCTGCATCAATACGTATCCCAAGCCTTTCCCTGATGCGTCACTATAGATCATGTAGCCTCCTGATCCTGATAGAATAGTCAATACTGGTGCTGTAGTCAGTCGCTTCTTCAACTCTTGGAAAGCGGCTTGATACTCGTCGATCCATATAAATTCTTAGTCCTTACAAGTCAACCGAGTCATAGGTGCTGCTATCCTTGAGAAGTTTTCCACGAACCGTCGGTAATATCCCGCAAGTCCAAGGAAACTTCTCACCTCCGCTGCTGATTTAGGGACAGGCCATGTCTCGACTGCCGATATCTTCTCTGGATCAACATAAATACCATCTTCTGTAACGACATGCCCAAGAAATAAAACCTGTCCAAGAAGAACTCATATTTACTGAGCTTTGCATATAACTTCTCTCTCCTCAAGGTCTCTAGAACAATCTGCAGGTGCTTCTCGTGCTCCTCATGGCTCTTCGAATAGACAAGTATATCATCTATGAAGACGACCACGAACTGGTCCAAATACTGGTGGAAGACTCAATTCATTATGTCCATAAAGATAGCTGGAGCGTTGGTCAATCCAAATGGCATGACCAAAAACTTGTAGTACCCATATCTTGTCCGGAATACGGTCTTTGGAATGTCCTACTTCCGTACCTTCATTTGGTGATATCCCGATCTCAAGTCTATCTTCGAGAACACCTTGGCTCCACTAAGCTGATCAAATAAGTCATCAATGCGTGGCAAGGGGTATTTATTCTTCACAATCATTGCATTTAAGGCTCTGTAGTCAATGCACATACGCACTGACCCATCCTTCTTTGGTACAAACAACACTGGTACTCCCCAGGGTGATGCACTCGGTCGGATAAAATCTTTCTCCTCTAGTTCTTTCAATTGTGCCTTCAGCTCGTCCATCTCCTTCTTCGCCAATCTGTAAACATGCGATGCTATAGGTTTTGCTCCCGGTGCTAGTTCAATTAAAAACTCTACGTCTCTGTCTGGGGTAGTCCTGGCAATTCCTCTGGAAAGATGTCTTAAAATTCTGAAATAATGGGATGATAAACAACGTCGTCCATCACGAGCTGCATACCATCAAGGATTTCTGTGGATCCTCGTGCAAACTCAAGTTCAGACTGTCCTGGTACCTTAAAAAGAATACTTTCTCCAAAACAATCGAAGAAAGCATGGTACTTGCTTAGCCAGTCTATTCCAAGCACTATATCAAAAGATGGCATAGGAAGGACTAAAAGTTGGGCGTCCATCTCTCTGCCACATATCACTATAGGACTCGATCTACAAATTCGACTAACTGGTACAACTTCTCCTCCGGTAAGAATTCTAACATAACTAGATAAATGTGTACTTGCAATATTGTGTTTGGCAATAAAACTAGATGATATGAATGAGTGGGTGGCTTCCGTATCAAATAATGTCACAGCAGGAAAAGTAAAAGCAAGAGTAATACCTGCTATGACATCCACCTCCTGATCCATGTCATCCACTTCCAATGCAAAAGCTTATCCGTTCCTCTGTGGCTGTCCATGTCCGGCCCTCATATACTGATCCTCCTAGGTAGGTAGTGGTGGTTCTCTCTAAAATTCTGCTGCTGCTGGGGGTCGAGGTGGTCCCGGTCCAGTCATCTGCTGAGCTGGCTTCGATGCTGGAAGCGCTAGTCTCTGAACTGGCGGTGGAAGTGTCAATGCCTGTTACATAGGACAGTCTTTCATAATATATTGTTAGAACCACATCTCATAGACTGTCCTAAGCGAGTTCGACAGTCTCTCATAATATGCCCACGTTTTCCACAATAATTGCAGTGGGGCTTCTCTGGAATCTGATACGGTCCTGTTCTGTGCCGGTACTGCTGTTGCTATTCCAAAGGACGTCTGATAGGTCCTCTTTGCTGTATCCTTGCTGGCCCTGGTTGTGTCCTTGCTGGTCCTTATTGTGTCCTCAGCTAACCTCCCTTTCCTCTGCTGATGGTCTCTTGAAATCTGGCTTCTGTCAATAGCTCGGCATAAAAGATCTGGGATTGTGAGCTAGTGTAATGTTGGAGCTCCCGAGTCAGTTTGCGATGAAACCTCTTAGCCTTAGCCAAGTTATCTGGTATCAGGGCAGCGCCATATTTACTAAGGTGACTAAACTCGGCATCATATTCGTTCACTGTTCTGTTCCCCTGCTCCAAGTGAAGAAACTGATTGTACAATACATCTCTGACGGTGTCCAGAAAGTACTTCCTCTCAAAGCACTCCAAGAACTGCTCGCAAGTTTGGTATGTACCCAACTGGCGCTCCATGGATTCCCACCAGTGATGAGAATTACCATCTAGAAGCGTCCTTACACCGGTCATCCATAGGTCCGTAGGTAACGACGATGCTTCCAATAGCTTATGCGTGTGGGTGATCCAGTTGGTAGTCTCCTCCGGGATCTCAGTGCCTTTGTACGACTTCAGACCCATCTGAATAAAGTCCTTTACTAAACCAACTCTAGCTCGAGGTACTAGAGCTAGTGCTTGAGCTGGTACAGTAGCCTGTGCATCCATCCTCTCAAGTGCTGCCAGAAATTCTTGCCTCTGCTCGGCTGCCTGCTGTCTCTGTTCCTGCAGTATCATCTGAAAGAATTGGAACAACTGCGTCTGGCCATCTTGCGGCGCTGGGAAGGCTGGAAGATTCCCATTAAGTGAAGCGGGAAGATCGGATGGAACTGGATTGTGAGTCTGTCCATCTGGTCCCGGAAGTCTAGGAATTATTGAGGTTCCTCCTTGAGTCTGACCATTAACTCCTGAAGGTGTGTCGCTATCGGCGGCAGTACATCTATTTTCCATATCCATCTCTCTGCAGGTGATGTACGAAACGATTAGAAGAAGTACAGGAATCAAACAAGATGCAAGCATTAAATAGGAAGGATAAGTTTCAGTCAAGCGTGGATGAGATCCTTATACTCTATTCCTATACGCAGGCTTGTTCGGTACAGTTACGTAACCGAGATAATATATTCTCGACCTGCATGGGCCACCACAAAAATATGTCATGCCCCAGTCCCAAAATACGTAGGACTAGGAATACGTAACACGCCAGCCGTATGTATACGAACTCCAATATATGGAAACCATATACATACGTACGCCGTACATGAATATCCAATCTACCAGTGGTAATATATTGTCACAACAAGTCACACGCAATCTATATCTCATCCACAGCACAAATAAATAGATAAATGGAAATAAATAACTGAATATCAAAGATGAGTATCAAAGTATGATAGTCGGATGGAAACAAATCCACTACAAATCGACTATACTAAAACTATTAAAGGGAGAAGAGAATAAACTCTAACATAAGAATAAATGTCTCTAAAAGCAATAGCAACAAAAATCTCTAAACAGCTGTAATAAATCGCATATACTCCGAAGGTAAGACCTCCTTAGTCTGATAAGTAGCATCAGGTCCAGGTCCGTACTCCTATGGATACTCCTGCTCGTCTATATCTAGAAAAGGACCAGGTCCTCAGAGGGACGTAACAAGATACATAATAACATGCCAATAAAGTACTGAAAAGTAAACATCCAATGGGGTCGTCTAACCGTCTAAGTGAATGTAGTTTGAGAACAACTTTCTAACAAGTGGGATATCTGGACATCAAATAGGATTGGCATGATTCTCTTGGAGAATCAGGGGCCTACAAAGTATGTCGTCTTTTGAATGACAGAGGCCGCCAAGTAGTATAGGGGTCATCACGACCGCGTATCTCCGACAGAGCGTACGGGTTACATAAAAAGAAAAGTGCAAAGGAACCCAAATGTCTTACTTGTTGTTCTCTCCACCCCATGCTCTAAGCATGTCACATCCATGACACGATAAAACCTATAAATAACTGCCAGGTCTACTAGCATGCAAAGTTTCTATCGGCAGTTATCCCTATCCGTCGCACGACCTATACGTACCAGTGGCCAGCCGAGTATGCAAGTCCGTGTCCTACATGTGACTCACACTAGTGTAAGAATAGTGTCATGGCCAATGAAACATAAAATGCCTCATGATAATGGGGTGGTCTTATAAAGTAGGTCCAATGCATATACATAAATAAAAATAGAACACGACGACACCGTTGTTGCACCCAAGTTTCCTTGGATGCGCAGTTTATATAACAGTTAAAATAAATAAACTAAAATAAGCAAAAATAAGACATGCATGCAATATATGGAATATAAATACAGTACAATGGCAAGGTATACTTGCTTGGCAAGAAATCTGTATGGTGAAAGTGTCCAAATATCAAGCACACGGAATCTGGAACTAAGGTCTCCGAACAAACATCTACGGATGCTGAAATAGACATCACCAACATTTTCGGAATCAGCGAGATAGCTATAAATCACTACCCTTTCGTCCAATTTGGACAAAGGGACAAAACGGTAATTTCGGGTCAAAGTGGGGTCTACGTGTGGCCCACTTTGTATCGAAAAGCGTGCCAGAGGAAACGTTCTCTAAAAGGGACAAATTATAGGTCAAAAAACTCTACATGACAGTACGGACTCAACGGCATGTCCAAATGTGGATTACGGTGAGCCGAACACAATTTTGCCCAAAAAGTCAATCGTGGGACCCGCCAATTGGCGACTTGGTCAACTGTTTCAGAATTACGTAAAAATTGGGTCACAGGACTAGCGCGATACCACGAGTCCAGTGGCGCAAGTTTTTTCGCATTCTGACGAGTGTGCACTAAATACGTAGGGCTTTTGTAAAAGTTGGGACACTGGAGATTTTCTGCGAATATGGGCTGATATTGACGCGCACACGCGTCCAAATCAGTTTTTGCGAAAACCCACATGTCCGGGTATACTGCGTGCACCTTTTGGTATACTTGGTACACGACGGGGCGGTCCCGTTTGGCGGGACGTGCTTCGTATCGCAATTTCTAGAATTTGGGAAAAAGTATGTTTTCAGGGTTTTCTAACTAATTTAATTTAATATACAGCAGCAAATAAAATAATATAAATGACAAAAAATAAACTAGGTTAGGTGGTCTTCGCATACCAAAATAAAATTTTGAATTCAGATATCTGTGGTGGGAGATACGAGTCCGTGAACATAGGTAATTATCTCAGTTTTTCGCGATACCCAAAAGTTATCATTTTTTGCCAACTTGGTCGCTGTTTTCGCCTAGGTTTATGCGCTGTTCGAGGTCATCTAACATACAAATATGGAAGGGGGTGAAGTCGTGAACATACTGGTGAAGACGGGTCGAGTTTGGTCGAGCGAGGGCACGGGAAACAGCACATGAACATAGGTACGCTACTGTTCAAAACTGTCGTGCGCGGGGTCGCAGTTGATCGCGGTCACGGTGGCGCGGGTGGCTGAGGCTCTACGGGGTATCTGCGGCGGACGTCCAGGCTGGGCGGCGGTCGCTAGGGTGTAGATGGGAAGTTAGGTTTTGGCGTTAGGGTTTAGGGTTTGGGAAAACGTCGATATATATATAAAGAAGGGGGGAGAAAGGGAGCGGGTCGCGAACTTGCAGCCGCTGCTGCTGCTCAATATGAAGCGGGCGGGTGTGTGCAGTTTGGACTGCTGAAGTTTCTTCTCTTAATGGTGCGGGCTAGGGTAGCTTGGCGGGTAGGGATAGTTGTTAGCGGGTTAGAGTATCCATTAGTAATTTCTATTTCTATTTCTTTTTCTTTTCTTTTTTTTTCTCATTTCTTTTTCTTTCTTTTTCTATTCTATTAATTCTATATATGTATATATATATACATATATATATACATAAAAATTCTAGAAGTTATAATAGTGCATACAATTAATCTGTCAGCTATCCAATAGGTCTCCTACATGGAATAAATCAGAAAAAAATTATAATTGCTCCATAAACTCCTTAAATGCACAAACACCTAAAATAAAAATTAAATAAATTCTAATTCCTCTTATTGGCCACTAATTACTATAATTCAATTAATAATTAATTAAAAAGATAAATACGATTTTTAGAATTAGGGGTTTTATAGTCTGTGTCTTGAGTATCAGTATTAACTGTTGGGAGTGTGGCTTGTGAGTCTGTAAGTGGTTCTTGGTTGGATACGTGAGCAATATGCATCAATCTAGAGATAACTATAGCATAGTACCTTGTAGCAATAGTTCTGTGATAAGGTGTCATTATAGTTAGTATTGGTACTATAGGTAGAAGGGGAAGTAAAGAGTATCAATGATGGTTCCAGGAGTTAGTATCAGAGTCAGCATGCCAGTTCTGGATAGTCATGAATTCATGTAGTTGAGTGATCCATTTAAACAATTAAGTATTAAGGAAATTGTGTTGGAAATTAATGGAGCATGATATTCAATTTGGTAGTTGATACTTGGGTATGTCAAGAGTAAAAAAATGTATATACATAAAGGGTATTAGTGAGTGTGCCATAGTAAGAGGGTACCCATAAGTGCATAGGAGAGTGTGAGGGCATAAGAATACATTGCGCTAAGCTAGTAGGACTTGTGTTACAGATAAAAGTAGAGCATTGATGTGAGTAGATAGAAGTGTACCAGTAGATAACTAGTGATGGGTATATCACCTGATATTGAGGCCAGTGATGTGTTGGAAGCAATATGTGGAAGAATATCTAGAAATTGTATGCAGAATGCACAATGGGTGATGAGTATCAGTGGGGAAGTTCATGAGTATCAAAAAGTGGAAGCCTGAGTATTAGAAATTTTTTAATAGTATGTCGTGGGTTGAGAAATATCAAGATTGGTCATGGAAGATATGTAATATATCACTGATTAGTGTATCATTCTGTAAAGGGTTTAAGGAGAGATATATATACATCAATAAAGATATAGAACCATGTGCCTGCCTTTGAGAGTGAAGTAAAACATGTGTATTATAGAAGTTAATAAGTAGAGCATTAGATGCAAGTAATCATGAGTTCTAGTGAGTGCGATAAGGTGATCTAATGATAAACTAGTGTCCTAGAACATTAAGGGCATATGTGATGTAGTTAGGAAGCTAGTGTTACTATATCAAGAGTACTAGTGTTTCTATATTAGGGATTAGTTGAGTAATGTGCTAGTAACAGTAAGTACTTTGTGTGATAATATTAGATTGGTGTATCAGTAAATATGGATAGAAGAGCATTTGAAAGTAATAGTGCAAGTGATCCAGGCAATAGAGGAGAGATGCAATTTATTTATAGAAGTGAGTTTAGTAGGTATAGTACCTTGCTAATTTTGAGTATAGAGGTCGTATGTATCAAGGAGAGTATGAGGGGTATAAGGATACCAGTGAGATATCATGGTATTGTAATGGCTAGAAGGTAATTGTGTAGGTATTGTGATACTAATGTATAGATGGAACCTTGGGGTGATTAACAAGTATTAGAGAATGAGTTATACCAAGTATTAGATAGAAAGAGTACCTTAGTAACAAGAGCCAGAGTATCTCAAGTATTATGAAAGTTTAGGCATAAGTATTTTAGTATAATAATATAGAGGAGAGACATGAGTAAACTTGGTATGAAGATGTAATCTAAAAAGCATATAAGAGTTGGTGCCTTATGTGGACAATAACCAGATTTGAGTAAGGCATCCTATTAGGAGTATTTAAGTTGGACAAGGGTGTGCTAATAAAATACATGATTAAAAAAGTATACAAGTGTTCCTTGCAAAAAAATGGTTGAGAAATTTTGGTGATTACAAGAATTAAAACAGATAAAGAAGGTAGTATCTTATGAGTATTTTGTATAGTATCCTAGGTAGCAAGTGCTAGTGAGTTAAGCATGTACATGACCTAGAACTATAGTAAATCACTAGTATTTGGTAACCCTCAGTATTAAGAATATTTTGACTAGATTGATAATTAGTGAATGCTTAGTGTATGATGGAATATGCCACAGGTGGCATAACAGGTTATCCCGCACCAGTAGAGGGAAACCCCCCAGCAGGACAGTGACTGAAATTCGTGATAATTAGAGTATAATTTTCTCTTTCAGTAGAATGGTAGGATTGTATGTTATGTGATAGGATTATTTTAGACTGTGATTGATGAGGGTTTGACACTAGTAAAAATTTTATGATTGGCCCAAGAGAGAGGGGTGAGAGTTTTAATTTTGAGGACAAAATTTTTCTTAGGTGGGTAGGATTGTCACCCTCACATTTTCTTTTAAGTTTAGTTTGGTAATTGACACAGATATTTTTATTTTAGGATTTATTATATTTAAATATTGTGCATATAATTTATTTTTTTATTGTATTATTTATTGATTGTTAGCTGTAGATTTATTTTGGACTTGTGTAGTGGACCTAACCCATTTATTAGTTGCATGAAACCAATATTTAGATTAGTTTAGATTGAGCCCATTAAATTAGGCCTATGGATTAGGAGGATGAATTAATTAGTGAAACCATTAGACAAGAATCTTCTTCCTTAATTAATTTCTTCATAAGAGGCCCCAAGGGGTGTTTTGGACATTCTATATTGCTTGGGAGAGGGTTTATGACCAGCCATTAGTGGAAGAGAGAGAGAGTCTCTCATTTTATTTTTCTATTTCCAAATAGATCTAAATTTTCTTCCTTTTCAAATTCCTTCATTCCCTCACCATTCTGTACCAAATTTCCACCCAAATTTTCTCCCTATTTATCAATTGAGGCTACTACAATAAGGATCTACAAGAAGAAAATAAGGATCTAGAAGGAGGAGGCCAAGATCTAGAAAGATGAGCTATTTTCTATTTTAGAGATTTTTTAATGGAAATCCATCTCCCAATAGGTATATTTCAGTTTTTTCTCTTCTAATACATTCTAAATCTGAGATTTAACCAGGAGAAACCAACCAACATGCATAGGCTACCCATAGGAATTGGTTTTAGGTTCATAGGAGACCTATGGTGGAAGTTATGTGCAATTTGGTGCCACTTTTGGGGAAATTCTGATATTGGCACATGTAGTGGTTGTCATTGGGTCTAATAGATCTAAATGACATTTTATTGCTTGTTTGTAACTATTGCCGTATCCACAATTGGATACGTGTAGGTCGTATCTCGTTAATTTAACGAAACGGGTTAATTTTGGTGGTTTTCCTCTGACACAGGGCCTTGTGCATATCACATTGGGACACAGACACGTGGATACTCTAATTACTATACATATTGTTCATAATTAGTATTTTAGACTTGCTCGTGTCCTCCGGGATGCGTTTGGTTGTGTGTTGGAGCCGTATCGTAAGCGTATCATAGAATTAGTGTGATACGGGTACGTTGCACTCCATATGTTTGGTTTATTATCATTTTTTCTATTTGTGCATGTATATATATATATATATATATATGATATTTATGTAATATATATATGTACTTGTATATATTCATGTGTGTGTTTGTATTTATGTGTGAGGGTGCATACATAAATATATCTATCTATAGATATATGTGTCACGACCCGCACCCAGAATTTGGGGCACGAGTACGTGGGTACGTCCAGCCTACGCTGCTGCATCGGTAGTAGAACGCTGTCCCGGTCACATTGCTATCTAATCAATCTTACACGAATATCCAACTCCATAAGGAGACACATATATCACAATATAATATGAAAAATACTCAATCACATAACTAAAGCACGATAAGATAGCGAAGAAAATAAACAAAATGCAACACAAGTCTAAACAAAATAGTCTAACTCAAATAATAACATCCAAGTCTCAAAGTATGCCGGAAACAAATCCGGTACCATAATCTACTAAAAGAAAACTAATTGAATAACTAGTAATCCCGGCTAGACCCCCCAGAATCATAACTGAACTACAAGATCCAAGGCTGCAGCTACTCTCCCTGTGGTCTATAATATGTCGGATACCAGTCCTCTAAGTCGCAGTCTGGAAAAATATTTCCAGTCAGGATGGAGCGAGGTACAACCCAAATAACAGTTCTATTTAATTGATAAGGACTATAAAACAATAAATAGATGATGATATATATACTGAGAGAAGACAATAAATAAATGCAGTAGAAAAATAAAAAGAATATGCAATATAGGCAATATGGTACAGTCAGTGCATATATGAAATGAAGAGAAAGAGCTACAATATCATATATGGGTGATGTAGTATATGAACTGAGATGAAGAACTTTAACTATTCTACGTGTGTGAAATAGTAGTTTCAAAATATGATCGACTTGGGAACTTGTACGATAGCTACATGGCCTGGCTAATCATACGTGAGGTGTATGATTAACACTAACAATATCTACACTTGTACGATAGAGATTTGATCACATCTCTCACTAGCAATTTCTCCGCCCCCAACTAGTACTGTGGATCCAACCATGACACGTCACGATACACGATCAATGTCCAATATATCATGTACAATGTCTAATATCAATGTCTAATATCAATGTCGTGTATAATATCAATACAATAACCACTGTAACATCTCATGACTAAAAATCCAATCTATATACTAGTCCGTGTAGCATAGTGTCAAGAATCAGATGTAATATTTCTTAATACTTGAATTATAGAAATTACCAAATAACGGAAATTATCAGAGAATGTACTCGCCTGTGGTCCTAAGCGGGCAATACCAACGTCCTGCTCCTGAAGTCTCGTAGGACGATCCAATGGTCCTATATACATATAATATAATATAATATAATATAGCATCAGCCATTACACTAGCACACACACAAACAAAATTTCACTGAACTCAGAAGTTACGCTAGTGGTGATACGGGTCATCTAGTAGGGTCAAACGTGCGTCTAAATTCACGGGTGTCATGTCCTCGAATGCTGTGCATAATCAGACAATCAATCACTAACACATGTCTAGCCAGTAAGTCAGTGTACACAAGGCAGTAAACTCACAAATTCTCAGGGTCATACAGTCAAATATAAATACGGGATATCCATAAATTACACTTATGGTTATATACATATACATGGTATCTTAATGCCTAGGGTCATACAACATGCATATATTACAGTCATACCTAGTATTAGCAATAAATTTCCATGGAATATATATATATATATATATATATATATATATATATATATATATATATATATATATATATATATATATATCAAACTAATTATTATATGCATATACGCACGCATACGCACTCTAGTTATTAGGTTCACCGACACAGGTCTTATGATCAACTAAACTGAACCATCATAAACGATATGCTAAACCCTATACTATTCACATATGCACATACACACAACTATGAATAAAGGCGAGTCGAACCTGTGCGTTAGCGTGCACGTGCACAAGGTCGAGGGTAACTACTGCGGGTCGTCTGCGGAGAGGTGAGACGGGTCGACGATTATGATGATGATGATGATGATGGTGATGATGACGATGACGATGATGATGGTGATGATGATGATGATGGTGATAATGATGATGATGATGATGAGGATGTTGTTCCAGGGATAGCCGGGAAGGAGAGGCTCGGTGGTCAGGGAGGTCCAGTGGAAGGAGATGAGGTCGGGAAGGAGAACAGGATGATCGAGACGGCGAGGTGGCTGCTGTCGAGGGGAGAACTCATGCGGGATGGGCGGAGCTGGCCTGTGGAGAAGAAAGGTCGTGAAGTCATGGGTGGTGTTGCTCAGGCGGTGCTCGGGGTCGAGGCTGCTCGTCGTTGATGGAGGCTGGTGGTGGAGAGCGGCTGTGCGTGCGGAGGAAAAGGAGATCAGGGTGGAGAAGGCCGGGGTCGGGTGATCGTGCTCCGACGGAGGGTCTACGCTCATGCCGGGGATGGTGATGTCTGCGAGTTGACGATGGTTGTGCAGTTGGGCTCCAGCGGTGATGGCACTGTCGGGTATCGGCGGTGATGACAGGCTGAGAAGAGAGATGATGAAGGAAGAGGTGGTATCGTCAGAGAAGATGGATGCAGTGGGAACTCAGGCGGGTGAACAGGTCATGGTAAAGAGAAGGGAGAGCTGGTGATTGCTGTTCCACGGTGGATGCCGGAGGGATAATGTCGGGGATAGAGAAGAGAAGGAGATGGTGATGACTTAGAGATGATGTGTAGTCGGCGGTCGGCTCAGACGGCCCCGACGCGAAGGTGGCAGGAGGAAGGGGATGAAGGTGATGGTTTGGTTTAGGGTTTGTAGTTTTGGTTTGGGGTTTGAAGAGGATGGTGATGATGTAGAAAAAATATTGGAAAGGTGTTTTGCATGAGGGAGAAGAAGATGGGTGCTAGCCTAGGGATTAGGGCCAGCCAAGTACTCATTGGGATGGGGGATGGCTTTAGGAAAATGGTTAGGATGTGTGATATATATAGAGAAGTGTGCGTGGTGAGGATAATGCTCCAATTGAATGAATGGCCATGATTTGACATGAAGGAAATGTGCATCCAAAGGAGAGAGAGGGAGAGAGTTGGACCGGTCAAGAGGGAGGGGATTCTTGTGTCTTGACTAATAGGATGGTGACACCTAATTGCACTTTTGCACAAAAGTCATCAACAATTGGAAAATTGCACAGAAAGTGGGAATTTGGATTGAATGAGGGAAAACATCATGTTTGGTGTAATATAGTGGCTAAAAAGGGTGTGTGGTGTTTAGTATGAAGCTTGAGGGTGTGAGTGGGGGTTTGGTTTGGTGTTGGGTCTAGTTTTGGGTTAAGTTGGGTCTTTACACCAATTTAATTAAAATTAATGTAAATGGTGTTCTTAAATTAATTGAAAGTACATGGAATTAAAATTAGGTGGGACACAAGTGTCATTGACGTAGAAGACTCAAAATAGAATATTGTCAGAATGGATGAGATTGTGTCTCCAATTTCGATTGGAACGCACAAAGAAACAAAGTTGGATTTATTTAGAATTAAAAATAAACTTTTGCGACGAATATTGTGCGACTAAAATAAAGCACAAAATGGCATATTTATAAGTTACACAAGGGTTAGCATAGAAGACGGGCATGTATAGGACAAAGGTATAAAATTTGTTGGAAGGCAAAAACTAGTGTAGCGCTCCTAATATCGAAGCAATGGTAAGGCACAATAATTAAATAAAATCACAATAATAAATTATAAACCCCAAATAATTAATCCTAAAAATACTAATTAAAATCTATAATCCTATAATTTAGTCGAGGGTTCATCTAGTGGGCTTCTAGGTCTATTCTACTAACTCATGCATTAAAGAATACTATACAATAATATATATATATATATATATATATATATATATATATATATATATATATATATATATACACATATCATGCAATTATTTAAAATAAATATACACAATATTTATAAATAATAAAAAGACAAAAATACCCCTATTTTAGAATATGGTAGTGACAAGTCTACCCTCCTTAGAAAAATTTTGTCCTCGAAATTTAAGATCCTCAATAGTTGTATTTATTTATTTTTCTTACCATCAAAATTTAAATTCATCAAACCACATAATCATGAAGTAAATCCATATTATTATTTCAGAAAATTTTCAGAATTCTATAACTATCATGTTCCTGAAAATCTTCAAATTTAAAATCAAATTCCATTCTTATCACAATCTCCTCCAAAATTTTAAGTTAACCACTAAATACTCAAAATTTAATATACAATCCTCTAATTTAAATCCAATCAATGTATATTTATAAAATTTGAAATCTTATCCCAAAATTTGAATTCAAACTCTAATCCATCAGTGATCTTATTCCTCAATTTCTTTTTCCACACAATACTCAAATAATATAATACTTATGAAATCTTCAAATACAATATTCAAAATATAAGTTTTTAAATTTATATCTTGCAGTCAAATAAATATAATGATAATCTTCTTAAATTTCTCAAATTTTAATGACAAATTCAATCATATCATAATCTTCATAAAAATTAATATTTTAACAAAATCGTCAATTCTGCCATATTAAATTCGCAACTCTTTATTTAAATTAATATTTATCCTCAAAATTTAAGGCACCTTGTCTCTCTCTGTCCAGTCATAACATTTTTATTAATCTTTACTACGGTCAAATTCCCAACAATCAAGGTCTAAGAAAATCCTACCTACAGTCATACAACATGCAATCTAGAGAAAACATGCACGGTTATGGTCTCTTTTATCATGGTATTGCAGTCTCTATTAGGGTGTACTACTAACTATATTCTAGCCAGAAAATTATTGATATAAGCTACGGTACTAAGGAATCAATCAATCAATCAAATAGACGGAAAGAAATAGAAGGAAAGAACAAAATAGAACCTGCTAACCCATCACCTGCAGTATCGGTCTCCTCGACCGTTATCACAAATGCTCCGCCCTGCTGGGGTGGATCCCTTCGCGGGTGCTGAGCAATCTGCGGTTCCACAGGTGGCCTAAATCGATCTTCATGATTTGGAGCTTCTCGTTGGCCGGGAAGATAAAGATCTAGAAGACAATCCCTCACTCGATGTCCCGCAGTGCCACAGTGTAAACAATGTCCTAGCCTCACTCTACAGCTCTCCCAAAGGTGACCTGGCTTCTTACAGAAATGACAAGTCTGCTGTGTCTCTCTCGGAGGCTGCTGTTGATCCTGCTGAACACGAACCGGTGCCTGGTACTGCTGGTGGTTATACTAAAATGACCTCGGCTGCTGCTGAATATAGGAAAGCTTGGCCGGTCCCGCGCTACCATTCGTATCTCTAGAAATAGTATGACTCCTCTTAGGCCTGAGATTCAGATCCTCTTCTGCAATCTGGGTATCCATTAAGATATCCTCAAAGGTAGCGGTACGATAACCAGAAGTGCGTGACCTAATCTCTCTTGTCAGTCCTTTTCTAAACTTTTGGGCTCGATTTCCTGGGTCCCGAATTATAGACGATGCAAAATGGCTCAAACGACAGAATTCTGTGGCGTACTCGTTGACCGACATATTTTCTTGGACCAAGTCATAAAACTGACTCTCCAAAGCTCCTAAGGCCACGTCAGGAAAGAAATTCTCCTTGAAAAGATCCTTGAAGGTCTCCCAAGTAAGTCCTTGTGCAGTAAGTCTCGGCTCCGTATGAAACCACGTGAGTGCGATATCGAACATCTGACTGCCGGCCGCCTCTATCTGCGAGCTCTCCGGAATCTGGGCCAATCGCAGGCTCCTCTCTATATTCTCTAACCAGTCGTCAGCGTAGAGTATCCCTTCGATACCCTTGAACTCTTGAGGCATCATCCTCTTGAAGTCCTCTATAATGCCTAACCTCTGCTGTTGCTGCTGGCCAAGAAACTTTTGGACAACTCCCTCAACTGCCTGTAGTGTCATCTGGTGAGCGTTCTCGATGCTCTCTCTTATCAGCTGAGTCTGTGCTTGGTGTGCCTCTGCCTGCACCCTCTGAGCCTCAGCTTGAACACGCTGAGCTTCTGCCATCACTCTTTGGGCATCTACCATGCCCTGGATCAAAGTAAACATTTGTGCCCCGTCAATGGGCTGACCTCAGGGAAGCGGAGTCGGTGGAGGAGGAAGGTTCTCCATTACAGCTGGGGCAACCCTCGAAACAGGTGGGAGATAAGGAAATCCAGATGTCTGTTCGTCAGGTTGAGAGGTGGCAGACCCCTCTGAAGCTGATGCTCCCACTCTTGAAGACCTTGTCTTCGGCGGCATCCTGAAGACAGACCGAAAAGAATCAATCAAGGCAATAGATACGATATCATTAAGGGAGGACAGTAAAAATTTTGAAGGAAGCAATATTCAGAAGGAATAAGGATAACAAGATAAATAGATTAAAAATGTTCCTAGTTGTGATTGAGTATTCGCTCTCATCCTAGCATGCTATATCTTAGATCCTATCACAGGCACGCAGTAGTACAACTAAGACATCGCACTACCACGACATCGCTCTAATTACGAAGCTCGACCTGCATGGACCACCACTAAAAATGTGTCACGACCTGCACCCGAAATTTGGGACACAAGTACGTGGGTACGTCCAGCCTACGCCGCAGCATCGGCGGTAGAACGCTGTCCAGGTCACAATCCTATCTAATCAATCTCACACGAATATCCAACTCCATAAGGAGACACAGATATCACAATATAATATAAAAAATACTCAATCATATAACTAAAGCACGATAAGATAGCGAAGAAAATAAAAAAATGTAACACAAGTCTAAACAAAATAGTCTAACTCAAACAATAACATCCAGGTCTCAAAGTATGCCGAAAATAAATCCGGTACCACAATCTGCTAAAAGAAAACTAACTTAATAACTAGTGATCCCGACTAGACCTCCCGAAATCACAACTGAACTACAAGATCCAAGGCTGCAGCTACTCTCCTTGTGGTCCATAATATGTCGGACACCAGTCCTCTAAGTCGCAGTCTGGAAAAATATTTTCAGTCAGGATACAGCGAAGTACAACCTAATAACAGTTTCAGTTAATTGATAAGGACTATAAAACAATAAATAGATGAAGCTATATACTGAGAGAAGACAATAAATAAATGCAGTGGCAAAATAAAGAGAACATACAATATAGGCAATATGGTACAGTCAGTGCATATATGAAATAAAGAGAAAGAGCTACAATATCATATACGGGTGAAGTAGTATATGAACTGAGATAAAGAACTTTAACTATTCTAAGTGTTTGAAATAGTAGTTTTAAAATATGATCGGCTTAGGAACTTGTATGATAGCTATATGGCCTGGCTAATCATACGCGAGGTGTATGATTAACACTAACAATATCTATACTTGTACGATAGGGATTTGATCATATCTCTCACTAGCAATTTCCCCGCCCCCAACTAGTATTGTGGATCCAACCATGACATATCACGATACACGATCAATGTCCAATATATCATGTACAATGTATAAAATATCTAATATCAATATCGTGTACAATGTCAATACGATAACCAATATAACATCTCATGACTAAAGATCCAATCTATATACTAGTCCGTGTAGCACAATATCAAAAATTAGATATAACATTTCTAAATACTTGAATTATAGAAATTATCAGAGAATGTACTCGCCTGTGGTCCTGAGCGGGCAATACCAACGTCCTGCTCCTGAAGTCTCGCAGGACGATCCAATGGTCCTATATACATATAATATAATATAATATAGCATCAGCCATTACACTAGCACACACACAAACATAATTTTACTGAACTCAGAAGCTACGCTAAGGGTGATACGGGTCATCTAGCATGATCAAACATGCATCTAAATGAACGGGTATCATGTCCTCGAATGCTGTGCATAATCAGATAGTCAATCACTAACACATGTCTAGCCAGTACGTCAGTGTACACAAGGCAGTCAACTCACAAATTCTCAGGGTCATACAGTCAAATATAAATACGAAATATCCATAAATTACACTTATGGTCATATGCATATACATGGTATCCACAGTTAATGCCTAGGGTCATACAACATGCATATATTACAGTCATACCTAGTATTAGCAATAAATTTCCATGGAATATATATATATATATATATATATATATATATATATATATATCAAACTAATTATTATATGCATACTCGCACGCACACGCACTCTAGTTATTAGGTTCACCGACATGGGTCTTATGATCAACTAAACTGAACCATAATGAAATAATATGCTAAACCCTACACTATTCACACATGCACATACACACAACTATGAATGAAGGTGAGTCGAACCTGTGCGTTAGAGTGCACGTGCACAAGGTCGAGGGTGACTGTTATGGGTCGTCTCAGGCAAGGTGAGATGGGTCGATGATGAGGACGATGATGATGATGATGGTGATGATGATGATGACGATGGTGATGATGATGATAATGATGATGGTGATGATGATGATGATGATGATGATGATGATGATGAGGATATTATTCTGGGGATGGTCGGGAAGGAGAGGCTCGACGATCAGGGAGGTCCGATGGATGGAGAGGAGGTCAAAAAGGAGAACAGGATAATCGAGATGGCGAGGTGGCTGCTATCGAGGGGAGAACTCAGGCAGGATGGCCAGAGCTGGCCTGTGGAGAAGGAAGGTCGTAAAGTCGTGGGTGGTGTTGCTCAGGCGGTGCTCGGGGTCGAGGCTGCTCGTCGTTGATGGAGGCTGGTGGTGGTGAGCGGCTGTGCATGCGAAGGAGAAGAAGATCGGGGTGGAGAAGGCCGGGGTCGGGTGATCGTGCTCTGACGAAGGGTCTACGCTCTGGCGAGGGAAGGTGATGTCTGCGAGTCGACGATGGTTGTGCAGTTGGGCTCCGGCGGTGATGGCACTGTCGAGTCTCGGCTGTGATGACAGGCCGGGAATAGAGATGATAAAGGAAGAGGTAGTAAAGTCATCGGAGAAGATGGCTGCGGTGGGAACTCAGGTAGGTGAACAGGTCATGGGGAAGAGAAGGGAGAGGTGGTGATTGCTGTTCTACAGTGGATGCCGGAGGGATGATGTCGGGGATAAAGAAGAGAAGGAGATGGTGTACAGTCGACGGTCGGCTCAGACAGCTCCAGCGGGAAGGTGGCCGGAGGAAGGGGATGAAGGTGATGGTTTGGTTTAGGGTTTGTAGTTTCGGTTTAGGGTTTGAAGAGGATTGCGATGATGTAAAAAGAATAATGGAAAGGTATTTTTCATGAGGGAGAAGAAGATGGGTGCTAGCCTAGGGATTAGGGCCAGCCAAGTACTCATTGGGATGGGGGATGGCTTTGGAAAAAGGGTTAGGATGTGTGATATATATAAGGAAGTGTGTATGGTGAGGATAATGTTCCAATTGAATGAATGACCATGATTTAACATGAAGGAAATGTGCATCCAAAGGAGAGAGGGAGAGAGTTGCACTGGTCAAAGAGGGATGGGTTGGTTCTTCATGTGTCTTGACCAATAGGATGGTGACACCTCATTGCACTATTGCACAAAAGTCCTTAATAATTAGAAAATTGTACAGAAAGTGGGAATTTGGATTGAATGAGGGAAAATACCATATTTGGTGTGATATAGTGGCTAAAAAGGGTATGTGGTATTAAGTATGAAGTTTGAGGGTGTGAGTGGGGGTTTGGTTTGGTGTTGGATCTAGTTTTGGATTAAGTTGGGTCTTTACACCAATTTAATTAAAATTAATATAAATGGTGTTCTTAAATTAATTGAAAGTATATGGGTTAAAATTAGGTGGAACACAAGTGTTATGGACGTATAAGACTCAGAATATAATATTTTCATAATTTGGGTTGCTCGAAATGGGTTGAGATTGTGTGTCACGACCCGCACCCGGTTTAGGGGCACGAGTGCGTGGGTACGTCCAGCCTACGCCGCAGTGTAGGCGGTAGAACGCTGTCAAGGTCTTGATACTATCTAGCTAATGTCACACAACATCTAATCTCCATAAGGAGGCACGGATGACACAAATAAATGAGCACATACTCAATCACAGGATTATAGTACGATAAGATAACGAACAGAAATTAAATACAACACAAGTCCAAAAAGTAATATACTAACTCAACAATATCCAAGTCTCAATAAAAATGCCGGAAACAAATCCGGTACCAAAATAGTCTACTTAAAGAACTAACAAGATAGTAATTTCCGGCTAGACCTCCCGGAATCACAACTAATCTACCAAGTCTGCAGCTACTCACCATATGGTCCATAAAGTGTCGGACAGCGGTCCTCTAAGGCATAGTCTGGAAAAATATTTCCAGTCAGGAAGGAGCAAAGCACAATCTTAAATAACAGTTCCATTTAATTGATAAGGACTATAAAGTAATAAACATGTCATGCTAGCTACTGAGAAGACAGTGAAATAAATGCAATGGCAATTAAAGAGAGACAGGCAATGTAAAGAGACAGGCAATAGGCAATATGATACAGTCAGTGCATGTATGAAAATAAAAAGAACAAGGAACAGTATCATATACGGGTGATGTAGTATATGATTTAAAAATAGGGAATTATAATCTATTCTAAGTGTTTGAAATAGTAGTTTCAAAATGTGATCGATTTGGGAACATGTACGATAGCTACAGGGCCTGGCTAATCATGGGTGAAGAGCATGATTAACACTTATAATTTTCTATACTACAATAAGAGGTTATGATCACATTTCTTACTAACTACTTCCCCGCCCCCAACTAGTACTGTGGATCCAACCATGACACGTCACGATACACGAGTAAGTCCAGTCTATCATGTACGATATCTAATATACATGTCGTGTACAATGTCAATACGATAATCAAGGTAACATTTCATGACTGCAGATCCAAGCTATACTAGTCCGTGTAACACAGTGTCAAGGATTCAGTTGTAACATTTCAAGATTTTTGAATTTATAGAAATTATCAAGAAATTGGAAATTATCGGAGAATGTACTTGCCTTGGGTCCTTAGCTGGTATTTATGGATGTCCTGTTCCAGAGTATCCCCTGGGTAAACCAACAGTCCTATAAACACAACACAAGCAAAACCACATTTGCATCAGATGCTACACTGACACAGTCTAAAAACACTGAGTTCGGGACTTCTCTAGGTATGCTACTGGTCACCTAGTAGATAGATACATAATTAAATATACATAACACATATAACATTCATAACAACTATATTTAAGAATATACATTTACTGAATATACATGTATACATATATATGTACTAGTGAAATATACATTTGTTTACTTATACCAAAATATGTTTTACAAGTATATATATGTATATATATCAATACAGTTTTATACTGTATATATTTACATACCAAAAATATGTTTATACATGTATATATATATAGGTACACATATTTATACCAAAAAGTATTAATTTAATATATACTTACCAATATATAAGTATACCAAAATACATACATTTACCAATACAAAAATATAATCTACATATATATATTGTCAACAACATTATTAAATATACTAATACTAATACCAAATTAAGTTTATACTTTGTATATTAGGAATATAATAAAAGCATGTACAAAATATATATTTTTATACATATATACAAATTATATATGTTGAAAGTATATACAAAACATATATACATATATCAATTAATACAATACCAATAATGCATATACTAAGTACGTATTTATATTCATATCAACCATATTAAATATATACATATACATTAATGCCTACAATATATATATATATACACAAATTTAGTACATATACAATATTTATATGTATCATTAATCATATGTATAATATATATACGGTTGAACAATATATTTACTATATACATTAATTTGATATATTAAAAATATACTAAGTAGGTATACAAAATACATGTATATACATATACAATATATATATATATATATATATTAAAAATACTAAGGGTTTATACAGAAATATATATACACACAATACATACCAATATACGTATACACATTTATATACGTATATATATCTACACATTAATTAATATATGCTAATACATATACTATTACACATTAATATAAATACATATGTTAATATATACATATACGTATACACATTTATACCTACACAAATACATACTTACATACATTGTATATATACATACACTATACTATACATTTATTAATATATACAAAAACATATACTAGTATATACATATGTATATACTCACACACAAATCTACGTATTATATACAATACATGGTAATTATACTAAGTATATACTATATAAAGAAGGAGGGAAGAGGGGAGGAAAAACTCACTGTGGTGGTTGGCCGCCGGAGGAACAGTAGGTGCGGGCAGCAGCAGGGGAAGTCAGTCGCCGGAGCAGGGAGCAAGGGGGTTGGCCGCCGGGCCGCCGGGTCAGACGGGCCGGAGAATGGTTGATGGTGGTGGTGGTGATGATGAGTTGAAGGTGGTGGTGGTGATGATAGAAGTTGGAGATGGAGGGAGTTGCAGCCGCCGTGGAGGGGAGTCGGGGAGCACAGCAGCGGCGAGGGGAGGAATGGAGGATGAGGGGCTCGTGCTGGAGGAGGCCGGAGGGGGATCGTGAGGGGCCGTCGAAGGCTGAGCAGCGGCCGAGGGATGGATGCAGCAGGGAGGGGAGTCGGCCGAGTAGTGTCGTGGGCCGCCGGAGTCGAGGTAGGAGGGAGGTTGGACTGCGAGCAGGCCAGCGGGACTGAAGGCCGGGCTGAACGCCGGAGATCGGAGAGACAGGGGGCTGCCGGAGTTGATGGATGGATGGATGGATGAAGGAGATGGAGTGGATGGAGTGGGGAGTAACCGCAGCAGGTCGGAGCTGCAACTTGCGGCCGCCGGGGTTGGCCGCCGGAGCAGGGAGAGGGCCGCCGGAGGTACTGTGCGGGTGTACGTAGAGGGGGACTCGGTCGGGAGGTACTGTACAGCGGCCGGGGTTCAGGGATGAACAGGAAATCGGGGGGTGAACAGTGTTCCCCCCTTCCCTTTCTAATTTAAATTTCAAAGAAGAAAGGGAGAAGAAGAAGAAGAAGGAGAAGAAGAGAAGAAGAAAAGAGAAAAAGAAGAGAAGAAATTCTTCCTACGTATGAGAGAGGGAGGTGGAGGCTTGAGGAGGGTGTGGTTACCTAGGTTTTCTAGGGATTAGGGCTTAGGATGTTACTTTAAATAGTGGGAGGGTGTGTAAATGAAAGGTGAGGATTGGCCCATTAATTGTGTGGTCCAGATTGGTCATGGAGAATAATTGTTTTCATGTAAAGTAGAGTGGGGAAAAATGCAATTTGGTCCACAAATAAATAACCTTTCTATTTGGTCTTGGACAATGGGGTGATGACACCTACAATTGAATAATTGTAACTTAGCCCCTTAAATTTGGAAAATTGCACAAACACATAAAATAACGAAAATTTTGCGGGCGATTCGGTGTCCGGTGTTTTGTAGGGTCAGGGGGTACTGTAAGTTGGGTACGGGCTTAAATTAGCAGGGCACTAGAATTAAATTGGGATTTCAGAATCGGTTAAATTAGTATCCTCAATTTAAATAGAAATAAATGCAAGTTGTGTTCAACAATTAATTAGGAGTACATGGGGCCAAAATCAGGTCAGGTCATCAATACCAATAATGAAGAAGACTCAGAACAGAATATTACCCTAATTTGGGCCGCACGAAAAATAGGTCAAGATTGCATCCAATTTTCGATTGGAACGCACAACGATACAAAAATAGGAATTTATTAAATAGCGTCCGCGACGATTTTTGTGCGGCTAGAAATAATGCACAGAGAGCAAAATTATGAGTTGTAAAAATAGCAGAATGGAAGGCGGGCATGTCTAGGGCAAGATTGTGAAATTTGTTGGGAGACAAAAGTCAGGATACTGCTCCAATTATCGAAGCAAAGGCAATGCGCAAAAATATTAAATAAAAACGGTAATTAATTACAAACTCCAAGAATTAAATTCTAGATAAAATAATTAATTACAGGATTCTACAATTCGGACAGGTGGGCATCTACTGGGCTTCTAGGTCAAGTCTACTAGCTCAAAGTAAATGAACACTGTATATAATACTATATTTAATTACACATCATACATAATTATTTAAATTAAATATACTATCTTGCAATTTCTTAATTGTAAATACCATAATATTAAATATTGTAAAAAGTCAAAAATACCCCTGTTTTCGGAATATGGTAGTGACAAGTCTACCCTCCTTAAAAGAATTTTGTCCTCAAAATTTAAAATCCTCATAGTAGTGTTTATTCATACACATTATTGTTTTCCCTCAAAGTTTAAATTAATCATCCATGAAATTAGTTAATAATTCACAAGGTCTTCTCACAATTTTTTTCAAAAATTCTGAATTATTTGCATTCCTGAAAAAAATCCTCGGAATAAAAATCAAAGTCCATTTTATCAAAATTTTCCCCGAAATTTTCAGTTAACAATTCAATACTCGGAATTTAATATCCACTCCTCTAATTTGATTTTAATCAATGCACATATATAAAAATGTAATCTCGTCCAAAAAGTTTGAATTCAACATTAGTCCATCTATAATTTTATTTCTCGATTTTCTCTTTCCTCAAAATACTTAACAATGCGATACTTAAGGGTTCTCCAATTGCAACATCCAAATATAACATTTTAAAAATTTCCATAACTTGCAATCAAATAATTATAGTGATAATCTCTCTAAAATTTCCAAATTTTTATAACCAATTTAACCATGTCATAATCTTCCTGGAATTAATAAATCATAAATTCTGCCATGTTAAATTCTTGGCCCTTTATTTAAATCGATGCTTATCCTCAATTTTTTTTTTCATCTTGTTAATCATCTTGTCTCTCCTGTCAAGTCATAACTCCTTTATGAATTTTTGTCATGGTCAAACCTCGATAATCATGGTCCAAGAAAAATCCTTCCTATAATCATACAACATGCAACCTAAGGGGAATATGTACGGTCATGGTGTCTTGTCATGGTATTGCAGTCTCTATATCAGGGGTACCATTAACTACATTCTAACAAGAAATTATGCATACAAGCTACGGTACTAAGGTATCAGTCAATCAATCAAATAGTTAGGAAAAGAAGGAAAGAACAGAACCTACTAACACATTACCTGCAGTATCGGTCTCCTCGACCGTTATCGCAAATGCCCCGCCCTGCTGGGGTGGTTCCCTTCGCGGGTGCTGAGCAATATACGGTTCCACAGGTAGCCTAACTGGATCTCTATAATCTGAAGCTGCGCACTGGCCGGGAAGATAAGGGGCTAGAAGACAATTCCTTACTCGATGTCCCGCAGCGCCGCAGTGCAAACAGAGTCCTAGTCTCGTTCTACATCTCTCCCAAAGGTGACCTGGCTTCTTACAGAAATGACAAGTCTGTTGTGTCTCTCTTGGAGGCTATTGCTGATTCTGTTGAACACGGACTGGTGCCTGGTACTATTGTTGATACTGATACGCCCATGGATGTTGCTGGATAGGAACTGGTGCTAGGTACTGCGATGGATGCTGAATTATCCATGGTTGTTGCTGAAGATGAAATGGTACTTGGTACTGCTGTTAGTGCTGAATACGGGGATGCTTGGCCGGTCCTGTGCTACCATTCGTATCTCCAAAAGTATTATGACTCCTCTTAGGCCTGAGATCCAGATCCTCTTCTGCGATCTGAGCATCCATCAAGATAGCCTCATAGGTAGCGGTACGCCAACCAGAAGTGCGCGACCTAATCTCTCTTGTCAGCCCCTTTCTAAATTTTCGGGCTCGATCTCCTGGGTCCCGAATCATAGATGATACAAAATGGCTCAATCTACAGAATTCTGCAGCGTACTCGTCGACCGACATATTTCCTTGAACTAAGTCATGAAACTGACTCTCCAAGGTTCCCAATGCCACGTCGGGAAAGAACTTCTCCTTGAAGAGTTCTTTGAAGGTCTCCCAAGTAAGTCCTTGTGCAGTAATTCTCGGTTTCGTGCGATACCACGTGAGTGCGATATCGAACATCTGACTGCCAGCGGCTTCTATCTGTAAGTTCTCCAGAATCTGGGTCAATCGGAGGCTCCTCTCTATATCCTCTAGCCAGTCGTCAGCGTAGAGTATCCCTTCGGTGCCTTTAAATTCTTGAGGCATCATCCTTTTGAAATCTACTATAGTGCCTGATCTCTGCTGCTGCTGGTCAGGAAACTGCTGGTACTGTGCTACTCTCTCCAAAGCTTGGAGAGTCACTTGATGAGCATTCTTTATGTTTTCTCTTATCAGCTCGGTTTGTGCCTGGTGCGCTTCTGCTTGCACCCTCTGAGCCTCAGCTTGAACTCGCTGAGCGTCTACCGTCACTTTCTGGGCATCTACCATGCCTTGGATCAAGGTAAACATCTGCGTCCCGTCAATGGGCAAACCTTCGGGAATCGGAGTCGGTGGAGGAGGAAGGTTGTCCGTCACAGCTGCGGCAATCTTCTGAACAGGTGGGGGAGGAGGATCCCCGAAAAGTGCAGACACTCCTACGTGCACCGGAGATGTAGGAGGAACTACGGTTGTCTGTCTCTCAGGTGGAGAGGTGGCAGACCCCTCTAAAGCTGATGTTCCCGCTCTCTTAGACCGTGTCTGCGGCGACATCCTGAAGACAGATCCCAAAGAATCAATTTAGGCAAAAATGCGATATCATCAAGGAAGGACAGTACAGTTCTAAAGAAGCAACATTCAAGATAAAAGATTGGGAATAAATATTCCTAGTTGTGATTGCATAGGTCAAAGATGCATCCATGGTCTGATACTTCCATCCCTCTAAGTACCATAGTTCTACTAGAAACATACTCACTGCTAGCTTCCTTACCTACTGCAATCGCTGATACTAGTTATCCTTATCACTCAAGTGCATATCAAATGCAATACACCATACTAAGTACTGCTCTCTCCAATACAATCCTAGATGAACACCTAAGCCAGTTGGCAGTGAAATCTCAATCATGCTCAAGCCAACAGATCCTTACACATGCATCTCATCTACTTATATACTAATATATCTCTCCCACTATAAAATCCTATCCTCAAATAAAATTCCTCAAAATAATTCCTCGAATAAATTTTAAGTAAAAATGCATATACTTTCCTTAAGATCAATTATCTAAATACTGAAGTAAAAATTTTTATCAATTCCAAAAATCCTTATAGCTTGTCTAGGTTCATCAAATTGAATCTGAATTCCTCAAAGTTTTAATGACAATATCTCAACTTCTCAAAATTCAAGAATTTGAAATTTATTTTCAATCCTTAATTTAAAATTTAAATCCACCTTCTGTAGTCAATAGCTCTAATGTTAATCATTTTCACTGTCCTCATCATCATGCGTCATCAGTTAATACCATAAATTAGTCTGCAAACTCATCTTGATATGAAATCAAACCCTACTATGAAACCAAAATCCTAACTTAATAACTAATCAACAACAATCAAATTCAATATCAATAAGTGAGAATGGACGGAACAAGGGAATGATTTTGAATTGAAAGTTATAACAAGATTCTCAGGGGTCATCCCAGGAATCTCTCAAGAAATTGTGATTGAGTATTCGCTCTCGTCCTAGTATCCTATGTCCTAGATCCTATCGCAGGCACGCAATAGTGTAACAAAGATGCCACACTACTACGACATCGCATAACTCGCGAAGTCTGACCTGCATGGGCCACCACTAAAAACGTGTCACGACCCGCACCCGGTTTAGGGGCACGAGTGCGTGGGTACGTCCAGCCTACGCCGCAGTGTCGGCGGTAGAACACTGTCAAGGTCTTGATACTATCTAGCTAATGTCACACAATATCTAATCTCCATAAGGAGGCATGGATGACACAAATAAACGAGCACATACTCAATCACAGGATTACAGCACGATAAGATAACGAACAAAAATTAAATACAACACAAGTCCAAAAAGTAATATACTAACTCAACAATATCCAAGTCTCAATAAAAATGCCGGAAACAAATCCGGTACCAAAATAGTCTACTTAAAGAACTAACAAGATAGTAATTTCAGGCTAGACCTCCCAGAATCACAACTAATCTACCAAGTCTGCAGCTACTCACCATATGGTCCATAAAGTGTCGGACAGCGGTCCTCTAAGGCATAGTCTGGAAAAATGTTTTCAGTCAGGAAGGAGCAAAGCACAATCTCAAATAACAGTTCCATTTAATTGATAAGGACTATAAAGTAATAAACATGTCATGCTAGCTACTGAGAAGACAGTGAAATAAATGCAATGGCAATTAAAGAGAGACAGGCAATGTAAAGAGACAGGCAATAGGCAATATAATACAGTCAGTGCATGTATGAAAATGAAAAGAACAAGGAACAGTATTATATACGGGTGATGTAGTATATGATTTAAAAATAGGAAACTGTAATCTATTCTAAGTGTTTGAAATAGTAGTTTCAAAATGTGATAGGTTTGGGAACATGTACGATAGCTACAGGGCCTGGCTAATCATGGGTGAAGAGCATGATTAACACTTACAATTTTCTATACTACAATAAGAGGTTATGATCACATTTCTTACTAACTACTTCTCCGCCCCCAACTAGTACTGTGGATCCAACCATGACACGTCACGATACACGAGCCAGTCCAGTCTATCATGTACGATGTCTAATATACATGTCGTGTACAATGTCAATACGATAATCAAGGTAACATCTCATGACTGCAGATCCAAGCTATACTAGTCCGTGTAACACAGTGTCAAGGATTCAGTTATAACATTTCAAGATTATTGAATTTATAAAAATTATCAAGAAATTGGAAATTATCGGAGAATGTACTTGCCTTGGGTCCTTAGCTGGTATTTATGGATGTCCTGTTCCAGAGTATCCCCTGGGTAAACCAACAGTCCTATAAACACAACACAAGCAAAACCATATTTGCATCAGATGCTACACTGACACAGTCTAAAAATACTGAGTTCGGGACTTCTCTAGGTATGCTACTGGTCACCTAGTAGATAGATACATAATTAAATATACATAACACATATAACATTCATAACAACTATATTTAAGAATATACATTTACTGAATATACATGTATACATATATATGTACTAGTAAAATATATATTTGTTTACATATACCAAAATATGTTTTACAAGTATATATATGTATATATATCAATACAGTTTTATACTGTATATATTTACATACCAAAAATATGTTTATAAATGTATATATATATAGGTACACATATTTATACCAAAAAGTATTAATTTAATATATACTTACCAATATATAAGTATACCAAAATACATACATTTACCAATACGAAAATATAATCTACATATATATATTGTCAACAACATTATTAAATATACTAATACTAATACCAAATTAAGTTTATACTTTGTATATTAGGAATATAATAAAAGCATGTACAAAATATATATTTTTATACATATATACAAATTATATATGTTGAAAGTATATACAAAACATATATACATATATCAATTAATACAATACCAATAATGCATATACTAAGTACGTATTTATATTCATATCAACCATATTAAATATATACATATACATTAATGCCTACAATATATATATATACACCAAATTTAGTACATATACAATATTTATATGTATCATTAATCATATGTATAATATATATACGGTTGAACAATATATTTACTATATACATTAATTTGATATATTAAAAATATACTAAGTAGGTATACAAAATACATGTATATACATATACAATATATATATATATTAAAAATACTAAGGGTTTATACAGAAATATATATACACACAATACATACCAATATACGTATACGCATTTATATACGTATATATATCTACACATTAATTAATATATGCTAATACATATACTATTACACATTAATATAAATACATATGTTAATATATACATATACGTATACACATTTATACCTACACAAATACATACTTACATATATTGTATATATACATACACTATACTATACATTTATTAATATATACAAAAATATATACTAGTATATACATATGTATATACTCACACACACATCTACGTATTATATACAATACATGGTAATTATACTAAGTATATACTATATAAAGAAGGAGGGAAGAGGGGAGGAAAAACTCACTGTGGTGGTTGGCCGCCGGAGGAACAGTAGGTGCGGGCAGCAGCAGGGGAAGTCAGTCGCCGGAGCAGGGAGCAAGGGGGTTGGCCGCCGGGCCGCCGGGTCAGACGGGCCGGAGAATGGTTGATGGTGGTGGTGGTGATGATGAGTTGAAGGTGGTGGTGGTGATGATAGAAGGAGGAGATGGAGGGAGTTGCAGCCGCCGTGGAGGGGAGTCGGGGAGCACAGCAGCGGCGAGGGGAGGAATGGAGGATGAGGGGCTCGTGCTGGAGGAGGCCGGAGGGGGATCGTGAGGGGCCGCCGAAGGCTGAGCAGCGGCCGAGGGATGGATGCAGCAGGGAGGGGAGTCGGCCGAGTAGTGCCGTGGGCCGCCGGAGTCGAGGTAGGAGGGAGGTTGGACTGCGAGCAGGCCAGCGGGACTGAAGGCCGGGCTGAACGCCGGAGATCGGAGAGACAGGGGGCTGCCGGAGTTGATGGATGGATGGATGGATGAAGGAGATGGAGTGGATGGTGTGGGGAGTAACCGCAGCAGGTCGGAGCTGCAACCAGCGGCCGCCGGGGTTGGCCGCCGGAGCAGGGAGAGGGCCGCCGGAGGTACTGTGCGGGTGTACGTAGAAGGGGACTCGGTCGGGAGGTACTGTACAGCGACCGGGGTTCAGGGATGAACAGGAAATCGGGGGGTGAACAGTGTTCCCCCCTTCCCTTTCTAATTAAAATTTCAAAGAAGAAAGGGAGAAGAAGAAGAAGAAGGAGAAGAAGAAAAGAGAAGAAGAAGAGAAGAAATTATTCCTACGTATGAGAGAGGGAGGTGGAGGCTTGAGGAGGGTGTGGTTACCTAGGTTTTCTAGGGATTAGGGCTTAAGATGTTACTTTAAATAGTGGGAGGGTGTGTAAATGAAAGGTGGGGATTGGCCCATTAATTGTGTGGTCCAGATTGGTCATGGAGAATAATTGTTTTCATGTAAAGTAGAGTGGGGGAAAAATGCAATTTGGTCCACAAATAAATAACCTTTCTATTTGGTCTTGGACAATGGGGTGATGACACCTACAATTGAATAATTGCAACTTAGCCCCTTAAATTTGGGAAATTGCACAAACACATAAAATGACAAAAATTTTGCGGGCGATTCGGTGTCCAGTGTTTTGTAGGGTCAGGGGGCGCTGTAAGTTGGGTACGGGATTAAATTAGCAGGGCACTAGAATTAAATTGGGATTTCAGAATCGGTTAAATTAGTATCCTTAATTTAAATAGAAATAAATGCAAGTTGTGTTCAACAATTAATTAGGAGTACATGGGGCCAAAATCAGGTCAGGTCATCAATACCAATAATGAAGAAGACTCAGAACAGAATATTATCCTAATTTGGGCCGCACGAAAAATAGGTCAAGATTGCATCCAATTTTCGATTGGAACGTACAACGATACAAAAATAGGAATTTATTAAATAGCGTCCGCGACGATTTTTGTGCGGCTAGAAATAATGCACAGAGAGCAAAATTATGAGTTGCAAAAATAGCAGAATGGAAGGCGGGCATGTCTAGGGCAAGATTGTGAAATTTGTTGGGAGACAAAAGTCAGGATACTGCTCCAATTATCGAAGCAAAGGCAATGCGCAAAAATATTAAATAAAAACGGTAATTAATTACAAACTCCAAGAATTAAATTCTAGATAAAATAATTAATTACAGGATTCTACAATTCGGACAGGTGGGCATCTACTGGGCTTCTAGGTCAAGTCTACTAGCTCAAAGTAAATGAACACTGTATATAATACTATATTTAATTACACATCACACATAATTATTTAAATTAAATATACTATCTTGCAATTTCTTAATTGTAAATACCATAATATTAAATATTGTAAAAAGTCGAAAATACCCCTATTTTCGGAATATGGTAGTGACATTGTGTCTCCAATTTTGATTGGAACACCCAAAGATACAAAGTTGGATTTATTTAGAATTAAAAATAAATGTTCGTGGCAAATATTGTGCGACTAAAATAAAACATAAAAGGGCATATTTATAAGTTACACAAGGGTTAGAATATAAGACAGTCATGTCTAGGACAAAGGTGTGAAATTTGTTGGAAGACAAAAACTAGTGTAGCGCTCCCAATATCGAAGCAACGGTAAGGCACAACAATTAAATAAAATCACAATAATAAATTATAAACCCCAAATAATTAATCCTAAAAATACTAATTAAAATCCATAATCCTATAATTTAGTCAGGGGTTCATCTAATGGGCTTCTAGGTCTATTCTACTAACTCATGCATTAAGAACACTATACAATATAATATATATATACACATATCATGCAATTATTTAAAATAAATATACACAATATTTATAAATAATAAAAAGACAAAAATACTCCTATTTTAGAATATGGTAGTGACAATATGAGATTGTGTAGGTGTATATATATATATTTAGCTATAGGTACTTGTATATATATATATATATATATATATGTGTGTGTGTGTGTGTGTGTGTGTGTGTGTGTGTGTGTGTGTGTGTGTGTGATTATATATATCTATATATATAGTTGTGAGAGGAATATATATATACTTGTTAGATATGTAGTAAGTTATTATGTAGGTATATGTATCTATGTATTGGTATGTATTATATGTTAGTAGTTAATAGTCTTAATAGTTTAGTTATGTTAGTATAGTTTAGTATATGGGGGTTATCTATATATATTAGCTATATGTATTAGGATTTGAATTACCTTGGGATACCAAGATAATATCAAGGTATTGAGGGATACTCAAGGTATTGGATAATGGGTTGGTTTAGTCTAGTTGGTTACTATAGTAGTTAGTTAGTTAGATATGTTGGATTATGTAGAAAGTTAGATATGTAAACTAGTATATATATGTTATGATTGATAGTTAGTCTCATATACTAATAGGTATTATATCTTAATAGTTAGTTATATTAGCTATACATATCTATGTATGTTAGTATTATAGTTAGTTCTATGTTATATTGAGATGTATATATTAGTGTTAGTTATAGCTAGTATTAGTTTTGGGTTTTATATATCTATTGGTATTAGTTATATGTTAGAGTTGGATTACCATGTGATACCAAGGTATTACCAAGGTATTGGGTTGATACCCAAGGTATTGAGTTTGGGTATCGAGATAGGTGCGATACGCATTGGTGCAAGGCCAAGGTATCCTAAATTCCTTGTTTTAATACAGTATTAAGTATAATGACTTGTATATATATCTAAAATATTATTTTCATATAAATGAACTTGCGTATCTTAGGATACGGCTTTTTGAATGCTTTTTAGTATCTTAGCTTGGATTATATAGCATAGTTTCATAGTGTTTCAACTTAGGGACTTAGTTTTAAACTCTTGCAACAAAGATTTCATCGGTTTGACCTAGAAATGGCTTTATCACTTAGAATTGCATCAACTTAACTTATTTCCATTTTAGAACCTTGTATTGATGCAACATACCATATATAGGTTGTGTGACACCAGCTTAGGTATCGAGAGACACGCCTTGCTCAGGACTTCAGGAGAGTACATTTCTCTGTTAGTTTTTATTTTATGATAGTGTATATATCACTCGTTCTAGAACTGCATACTTGATTCTGACACTGGATTACACGGACTGGTACTATATGGATCCCGTCTGGAGGTGTTATCCCCTACCGTGTTCAGCGGGTACTCAGTCACATGTATTTCATCGTGTACATTGGGTATTAATTTTTATGTGCTTCTTGTGCATCCACTATTTCATGTGCTAGTGTGACTATATCGTATTTATGTACGTAACGTGTCATGATTGGATCCATGAGTATTGGTTGGGGAGGGGGAGTAGAAGTTGGTTATGTGATCAAAGCCCTATTGATCTCATGTGCATATCGATTATACACCTCACGTATAATGGAGTTACATTTATATCTCATGTGCAACCTAAGTCGATCACATAACAAACTTGCACTCTAAACCACATAGCTAGTATTCTTGTTTTCTACTTACAGTTTATTTTCCGTATTTACTTTTCAGTTCTTATTATGCTTATTACTGTTTTCTCCTGTATTATACATTCTTATTACTTGTGCATCTTGTATTCTTTTTTATTGCTCGTTATATATGCTCTATGTATTTGAAACTGCTTTCAGAGGTATGTACTTTACTGCAATCCTGACTGGATATATTTTTTTAGATGATTGACTTATAGAGCAGTGTCCCATATTCTACGGTCCCCAGGATAGTGTTTCTTTAGAGGATCCTTTGGTAGACCAGGAGGACTTAGTTGCAGAGCCCGAGGAGGTCTAGTTTATTTGTGTTGGACTTGTTTTATATTATATTGTTAAGATTTATTGGGTTGTATATTATTTCAGTTTGTGGTTTATATCTTATTCTTTCCTTCGCTATTCTATTCATGCTTATCTTCCTTAGTTTGCATTGTGATTGAGTTTAGTTATATTGTGAGATACCATTTTATTCCTCCGTTTGGAGTTGAGATGATTGACATGTACCATATTATATTATTGAGATACTACATAGTTAGAAATGACATAGACAGCATTCTACCACCGATTCTGTGGTATAGGCTGGGCGTAACCACGTACTCATGCCCAAATATCCGGGTGCGGGTTATAACATCGTCGCTAGCATTGGGGGGAGATCTCGAAAAAGATGAGTTGGAGGAGTACATACCTGCTCATGCTGACGTCCCTTCTTTCGACGATGTAATTCCGGATGACAAGATATTCTAGATGACGAGATGCCTTATTTCATCAATAAAGGGCTATCTTTGAACTACTCTGAAGTTGCACACATAAAAGTATAATGTACTCCATGGAGCACGGTCTACGCCTGCGCCTATGAACGCAAGTGACTACCACCGATGCTGCAAACCGGATCCTCCCCAGCCAAGGTTCCTACTTCACGGTTCCAGTAAAGAGGAGGGGAGACAAACCCATCATCTTCGGCAAGGTTGAATGCCCCTGCTCCTTTATCCCGGAGGAACAAGATCCAGAACCCGATATCGACAAAATACAACTCTACCGGTTCAGTGGTCAAGACAAACACCTCATTCAGAAGATGGGGTATGATCTTAAAAGCAACTGAGGTCTGAATTACGATAAAGGTCGGCGACTGCCTTTGCGCCTTACCGCTCCTGCAGGCAAACCCGAGGATTACTACCAGAAGACCAAGCATGGCTTAGGGTATGTTACGCCTTCTACTATCCCCGAGGGCTCAGATAAAGAAGATGAGTTACACTCTCACTCTTCAGAGTCTTTCTCTTGGGACTCTGACATCAGTATCGGAGAGATGCTCAAGCATACATTGTCTGCCAATATGGTGTCAGCTGACCCTGAGAAAGACGACAAAGATCCACTAGAACTCTTTAAAGTAGAACCGTGGGCCCAACGCCTAGATGCAAAATGGGAGATGCGGTTCGAACAACGAGAACATCCTACCGAGGACGAAGTCGTACAAGTTAAGATAGATGACGAATCCTCCCCAAAATTTATCTTTATCAATAAGAGTCTGACTGATGAGGATCGTGTCATAACCCACACCCGATATAGGGGCACGAGTACGTGGGTACGTCCAGCCTACACCGTAATATCGACGGTAGAACGCTGTCTTGGTCACAATACTATCTAATCAATCTCACACAAATATCCAACTCCATAAGGAGACACAGATATTATAATATAATATAAAAATACTCAACCATAGAACTAAAGCACGATAAGATATCGAAGAAAATAATCAAAATATAACTCAAGTCTAAACAATAAAATAATCTAGCTTCAAACAATAACATCCAAGTCTCAATGTATGCCGAAAATAAATCTGGAACCATAATCTGCTAAAAGAACTAACTGAATAACTAGTGATCCGGGCTAGACCTCCCAGAAATCATACCTGAGCTACAAGGTCCAAGGCTGCATCTACTCTCCCTGTGGTCCATAATATGTCGGACACTAGTCCTCTAAGTCGCAGTCTGGAAAAATATATCCAGTCAGGATTGGAGCGAAGTACAACCCAATAACAGTTCCAATTAATTGACAAGGACTATAAAATAATAAATAGATGATGCTATATACTGAAAGAAAATAATAAATATATGCAATGGCAAGTAGTAAAGAGAACATGCAATATAGAAAATATGGTATAGTCAGTGCATATATGAAATAAAGAGAAGGAACTATAATATTATACAGGGTAATGTAGTATATGAGCTGAATTGAAGAATTGTAACTATTCTAAGTGTTTGAAATGGTAGTTTCGATATGTGATCGGCTTGGGAACTTGTACGATAGCTATATGGTCCGGCTAATCATACGTGAGGCGTATGATTAACACTAACAATATTTTACACTTGTACGACAGGGATATGATCATATTTCTCACTAGCAATTTCCCCCACCCCCAACTAGTATAGTGGATCCAACCATGACACGTTACGATACACGATCAATGTCCAATAATATCATGTACAATGTCTAATATCAATATCGTATACAATGTCAATAATATAACCAATATAACATCTCATGACTGAAGATCCAATCTATATACTAGTCCGTGTACTACAGTGTCAAGAATCAGATGTAACATTTCTAAGTACTTGAATTATAGAAATAATCAAATAATGGAAATTATCAGAGAATAAACTCGTCTGTGGTCCTGGGCTGGCAACACCAATATCCTGCTCCCGAAGTCTCGCACGAACGATCCAACGGTCATATATATATATATAATATAATATAATAACATCAGCCGTTACACTAGTACAACTATACTGCACTTAGAAACTAACGCAAATAAGGGGTGATAACTGGTCAACTAGCAGGGTCGAGTGTGCGCGTCTAAAATGCACAAGTGTCATGTCCTCGAATACCGTGCACAACAAGACAATTAACTAACACTAACACATGTCCAAATCTTAAATCTCGTGTAACACTAACACATGGCCTAACTAGTAGGTTAGGGTACACAAGGCAGTGAGTCTAAACACCTAGGGTAATACAATCATATAGAAATATGTGATACCCATAACTAACAACTTATTCTCCGATAAAATAAATACTAAACCTAATTACTATACATATATGCACACTAGTTATTAGGGTTCACCAATACACAATGTCACGCAATAACACGACATGAAGGAAAGAGGGCAAGTAAAAACCTCGATGTGCGCATAACCAAGGAGGGGGTGACGCTCATCCGCGGCTTGTGGACGTCGACCTCCGACGGTGGTGCTCCGGCAAACAGTGGCAGCAGGTGCACGGGTCTCAGCAGGTGGTGGAGATGCTTATGGTGGTGGTTCAAGCTGCTGTCGGTGGCGACTGGTGGTGATGGCCGGGTGTAGATGGTGGTGGGTGGTCGTGGTGATCGGAGATAGGAGAAAGTTGGGACGGATAAGGATGTGGTAGTGAGTGGCTGCTGTTGGTGTGGTCGAGACTGTGGTGACTGGTCGGAGAAAGGAAGTCGTGGGGATGATGGTGGCTATATGGCGGTGGCTGTTGCAGGGTGGTCGCTCGGTCGTGGAGAGGTCAAGGGTGGCCGTGAGGAAGAGAAGTCGGCTGTGGTGACTGGTTGGGGTAGTCGAGATACTGATGGTGGCGACTGTGGTGACCGAAGATGGTGATGACGACGATGATGATGATCAGAGATGGTGTGAAGGAGGTCGTGAGGTGGTCGTGGGGAGTCGAAGAAGATGATGGAGGTGGTGGTTGCTGTTTGCTGTTGTCGGGGTGTGGTGGCGAGTGGCGGTGGTGACTGTGGGGTGTGGTGGATGACTGGCTGTGATGACCGAAGGTGGTCGCGGGTGAGTCTGTCTGGTCGGGGAAGAAGACGTGGTGGCCGGGTGCGGTCGATCCGACGGAGGAGTGGAAGGTGGTTGGCTGTGGTAGTCGTAGCTCGGAGGAAGGAGAAGGTGATGATGTTGATGACGAATGCGGTGGTCGGGTGATGGTGCTCCGGCGGGTGGAGGCCGGGGGGGAGAACAAGGAATGGGGAGGGTGGTTTAGTTTAGGGTTTCAATTTGTGTAGGTTGATGATGTTGGCTGTGAAATGAAAGAATGGAGAAAAACGGAGAAGTGTTTATGTAGGAGAGAGAAGAGGGGTGATAGCCTTGGGATTAGGGCCGGCTAGGTGTTTTCTAGGGATGGGGGAGGGTTTCCACATGAAGGAATGAATGGTGGCGATGGTGTTGGTTTTGAATGGAGGGTGGAGATCATGTAGGGGGAAAATTGGTGTATAGTACACTCCAATGGAGAGAAAAACTATGTATGACAGGTCAACAAGGAGGGGGATTTTCTTCATAGCCAATGGGAGGTGGACACCTCATTGTATTTTTGCGCAAAAACCCCTAACAATTGAAAAATTGCACAAACAATGGGGTTTGGGATTGACTAAGGAAAAAGACCATGTTTGGTGTGATATAGTGGGTTAAAAGAGTGTGTGGTGTTTAGTATGAACCTTGAGGGTGTGAGTGGGGGTTTAGTAATACATGTGAGGGATTAAACTAAATGCTAAATAAAAGATTAGGGATTTGTCTAGTAGGTTTTAGGTCTAGTTCACTAACCCATGCATTAATGAACACAATATATATAATATATATATATATATATATATATATATATATATATATATATATATATATATATATATATATATATATATATATATATATATATATATCATGCAATTATTTAAAAATAAACATATACACAATACTTATAATAAATAAAAATGATAAAAATATCCCTATTTTAGAATGTGGTAGTAACAAGTCTACCCCCTTTAGAAAAATTTTATCCTCAAAATTTAAGACACCTTGTCTCTCTCTGCCCAGTCATAACCTCTTCCTTAATCTTCACTACGGTCAAACCCCCAACAACCAAGGTCTAAGGAAGTCCTACCCACAGTCATACAATATACAATCTAGAGAAAAAAATGCATGGTTATGGTCTATTTTGTCATGGTATTGCAGTCTCTGTCAGATTGTACTACTAATTATATTCTAGCAAGAAAATCACTGATACAAGCTACGGTACTAAGGAATTAATCAATCAATCAAATAGATGGAAAGGAACAAAAGGAAAGAACAGAACAAAACCTTCTAACCTATTACCTACAGTATCGGTCTCCTCGACCGTCATCGCAAATGCCCTACCCTGCTGGGGTGGCTCCCTCCGCTGGTGCTGAGCAATCTACGATTCCACAGGTGGCCTAACAGGATCTCTATGATTTGGAGCTGCGTACTGGCCGGGAATATAAGGAGCTAGAAGACAATACCTCACTCGATGTCCCACAGTGCCACAGTGCAAACAAAGTCCAAGCCTCACTCTACAGCTCTCCCAAAGGTGACCTGGCTTCTAACAGAAATGACAAGCATGTTCTGTCTGCCTCGGAGGCTGCTGCTGATCCTGCTGAGCACGAACTGGTGCCTGGTGTTGCTGGTGGTAATGCTGAAACATCCTCGGTTGCTGCTGAATATGGGGATGCTTGGTCGGTCCTGCGTTGCCACTCGTATCTCCAAAAATATCGTGACTCCTCTTAGGCCAGAGATCCAGATCCTCCTCTACAATCTGGACATCAATCAAGATATCCTCAAAGGTAGTGGTATGATAACCAGAAGTGCGCGACCTAATCTTCCTCGTCAGCCCTTTTCTAGACTTCTAGGCTCGATCTCCGGGGTCCCGAATCATAGACGATACAAAATAGCTCAATTGACAGAATTCTGCGGTGTACTCGTCGACCGATATGTTCCCTTGGACCAAGTCATAAAACTGACTCTCCAAAGCTCCCAGGGCCACATCGGGAAAGAACTCCTTGAAAGTCTTCCAAGTAAGTCCTTGAGCATTAAGTCTCAGCTCCGTGCGATACCACGTGAGTACGATATCGATATCGAATATCTGACTGTATGCCGCCTCTATCTGCAAGCTCTCCGGAATCTGCAGCAAGCGTAAGTTTTTCTCCATATCCTCTAACCAGTCATTAGTGTAGAATATTCCCTCGATACCCTTGAACTCTTGAGGTGTCATCCTCTTGAAGTCAACTATAGTGCCTGGTCTCTGTTGTTGCTGCTGACCAGGATACTGCTGGGCAACTCTCTTAACTTCCTGTAGTGCCATCTGGTAAGCATTCTCTATGCTCTCTCTCATCAGCTCAGTCTGTGCTTAGTGCGTCTCTGCTTGCATCCTCTGAGCCTCATCTTGAACACGCTGGGCCTTCGCTGTTACTCTGTAGGCATCTACCATGCCCTGGATCAGCACAAACATCTGTGCCCCATCAACGGGCATACCTCCGGGAAACGGAGTTGGTGGTTGTGGAAGGTGCTCCGTCACAACTGGGGCAACCCTAGGAACAGGAGATATAGGAGAAACTCCAGATATCTGTCCGTCAGGTCGAAAGGTGGCAGACCTCTCTGAAGCTGATGATCCTAATCTGAAAGACCTTATCTTCGACGGCATCCTAAAGATAGACCAAAAAGAATCAATTAAGGCAATAGATACGATATCATCAAGGAAGGACGGTAAAATTCTAAAGAAAGTAATATTCAGAAGGAATAAGGATAACAAGATCAATAGATTAGAAATATTCCTAATTGTGATTGAGTATTCGCTCCCATCCTAGTATGTTATATCCTAGATCCTATCACAGGCTCATAGTAGTACAACTAAGTCGTTACACTACCATGACATCGCTCTAATTGCGAAGTCTGACCTACATGGGCCACCACTAAAAACGTGTCATGACCCGCACCTGATATAGGGGCACGAGTATGCGGGTACGTCCAACCTATGCCGTAACATCGACGGTAGAACGCTGTCTAGGTCACAATACTATCTAATCAATCTCACACGAATATCCAACTCCATAAAGAGACACAGATAATATAATATAATATAAAAATACTCAACCACAGAACTAAAGTACTATAAGATATCGAAGAAAATTATCACTACCACATTCCAGAATAGGAGTATTTTTGTCTTTTTATTTATTTAATTTAATGTGTTAATATGTTGCATGATATTTATATATTATTTATAGTATTCCTTAAATGCACGAGTTAGTGAACTGGACCTAGAAACCCACTAGATGAGCCCCTGACCAAATTATAGGACTATGGGCATTTTTGGGATTTAATGTTGGGGATTATAATTTATTATTTGGGATTTTATTTGATTGTTGTACCTTACCGTTGCTTCGATATTTGGAGCACTACACTAGCTTTTGTCTTCCAACAAATTTTATACCCTTGTCCTAGACGTGCCAGTCTTCTATCTTGACCTTTGTGTAACTCATAAATATGCCTTCTTGTGCTTTATTTTAGTCACACAATATTCGTCGTAGACATTTATATTTAATTCCAAATAAATCCAATTTTACATCCTTATGCGTTCTAATCAAAATTGGAGACACAATATCGACCCATTTTGTGCAACCAGGATTATGATAATATTCTATTCTGAGTCTTCTACATTAATGATACTTGTGTCCCACCTAATTTTAACCCTATGTACTTTCAATTAATTTTAGAACACCAGTTATACTATTTTTAATTAAATTAGTGTAAGGACCCAACTTGACCCAACACCAAACAAAACCCCCATTTATACTCTCAAGGATCATACTAAACACCATATACCCTTTTTAACCACTACATCACACCAAATATGGTATTTTCCCTCATTTAATCCAAAAACCCTATTTTGTGCAATTTTCTAATTGTTGGGGACTTTTATGCAAAAGTGCATTGAGGTGTCCACTTTCCATTGGACACAACATATGAAGAAATACCATTTTTCTTTATTGACCGGTCATGTGAATTTTCCCATGATTTTGGAGTGTGCAACACTCAACATCTCTCCCTCATCAAATCCTAGCCATCAATTTCAAACAAAACCATCCTAGCCATTAAAATTTCTACATGTAAATGCCAAACCCAATCCCTAGGTGTACTTGGGCGGCCCAATTTCCTAGGTTAACATCAAATCCTATTTCTCTACATATATACAACTTTTTCTCCTTATTTTCATCTTTATCACCACCACCACAACCAAAACCGAAAACCCTAAACCTTCCCCACCGGAGCAGTCCCTTCCCGGCCACCCACGACTGATTCACCTCAGCCCCAGCCATGACAACTCACCATCTCCATTGATCCTCACCCGTCGACCCGCTGCCAGTCACCTCGCTCGTCCCTGACCCCTGACTGCATAGCAGCCACCCGACCGTCCTCGATACCCTGAGCACAACCGCTCACCACCACCACTCCACGACACCGCCACCATCGACTGTATATTCCCGGCCATCCCGTTCTCCTCCACATCATCTTCGTTCACCATCATCTCCCCATGTCGAGCAACTTCATCACCGCCGAGCCCGTCGCCTGAGCCTCCTCATCACCATGACCTCCCTTACTACCAAACTTCCCACTCCACCATCGTCAACCTCACCCATAGCAATGACCTGTTCCCTGCCTCCATCCCGCCGGCCAGACTCCTTCTACCGACCGCTCTTCCCTGACTCTCCTCCGCCAAGCACGACGCCGAGCATCGACTTCCCCACCAGAGCAACGACCCTGCCTTCTTTCATTATTATCATCATTATCACTGCGAGATCACGATCTCGTCGATCATCCCGACGAGACAACAGCCGCCTGAACTCGATCCCGATCGCTGACTTCACAGCAACTTCTCCTCAATGACTAAGTCGCCTCCATCAGCCCATACACCGCGAGCACCACCTCGACGTTGGATACACCCCCTCTTTTACGTGCACGTAGGTTCGGCTTATTCATAATTATGTGTACGTACATGTGTGAATAATGTTAGGATTGAGCATATTATTTCATGATAAGTTGGTTAGATGTTGATTGCAAGACACCATACAAGTAAACCTAGTAACTCGTATGCGTGTGCGTGTATACATATAATATTAGTTGATATATATATATATATATATATATATATATATATATAAGAAATTAATTGCTAGTAGGGGATATGACTTTAATATATATATACGTAGTTGCTTATGACCATTAGTGTTAATTATGGATATCCTGTATTTGTATATGACTATGTGACCCTGAGAATTGTGAGTTGACTGTCTTGAGTACACTGACGTACTGGCTAGACATGTGTTAGTGATTGACTGTCCGATTATGCACAACATTTAAAGATGTGACACCCGTGTAGTTAGACGCACACTTTACCCTGCTAGTTGACCAGTGTCACCCTTAGCATAGTCTCTGAGTTCAGTATATTTATGTTTGTGTGTGTGTTAGTGTAATGATTGATGCTATATTATTATTAAATGATGTCTATAGGACTGTTGGATTATTCAGACAAGACCTCAAAAACAGGATATTGGTATTGCCAGCACAAGACCACAGGCGAGTACATTCTCTGACAGTTTTTATTATGTTGATTATCTCTATGATTCTAGTTGTATAGCGTACATGATTCTGACACTATGTATACACGAGTTGGCATCGTCGAGACCGGTCACGAGGAGTCATGATTAGAATCCATCGTGCTAGCTGGGGACGGGAAGATATTAGTAGATTATGTGATCATACCCAACTCTACATGAATCATAGCTTACCCCACACCTCACGTCGGGTACAGCCTGATCATTACATGCCTCATAGCCTGTTATGTATGATTAGCCTGACTATTGCTCGTATCATAGCTAACTGGATGGTTAACCTGACCTTACATGAATCATATCTAATCATACATAGCAAGCCTGATCAGTCCCAAGCCGATCACATGATATACTAATGTTTTACACACTTAGCTAGATATTCTATACATGTATTTCTAGTTTATTGATCTAGCATTCACTTATATTCCAGTTCATTGTTCTAGCATGCACCTGTATTTCTTTTCATTGCTAGTATACCATTGATGATGATATGTTCTCCAGTATTTCTATTTCCCGTATTTTATTATCTCTAGTATTTCTTATTGCCAGTATTTATATCCATCTTGTATTTCTTTACACTGTATTATAGTTTTTGTCAATATACATGGAACTGCTGTTAGTGCTTGTACTTCGCTCCAATCCTGACTGGATATTTTTTCTAGAGGATCTTGAGGACTTCTGTCCTACACACTATGGACCAGGTATAGATGGAGACTACATACCAGAGAGCTTAGATGAGTATATTCCTTTATAGGAGATACTACCTGCAGCTATTTAGACAGTATTTATTTTATGTATTTGAGTTTATATTGAGACTTATGTTGAGTTTAATTTGAGACTTATGAAGACTATTTATGTTGGACAGCTAGACTGTAGTTTATCTCTATTTGAGACATTGTGTTTGACTTATGTCATTACTTCTTATCTTTTATTGTGCCATTTATATTCTTATAGTTATTATGATTGAGTATACATTATGAGCTGTTGAGAGGTGTTTATTTTATTGTCCTTCTTATGGAGTTGATATCATTGACAGGTTGTATGTTATGTTTAGTATTATTGAGACCTAGACAATGTTCTACCGCCGATGCTGCGGCATAGGCTGGACGTACCCACGACTCATGCCCAAATTTTGGGTACGGGTCGTGACACATTTTTAGTGGTGGCCCATGCAGGTCTAAGCTTTGCAAGTTGTACGATGTCATGGTAGTGCGATAACTTAGTTGTACTACTACGAGCCTGCTCTAGGAAATAGGATTTAGGATGAGAGTATGCTCAATCACAACTAGGAAAATTTTGATCTTTACAATGCAATTCTGAATGATTGTTTCCTTTAGAATTTTACTGTCCTTCCTCAAAGATATCGTATCTATTACCTTAATTGATTTTTTTCGATCTATCTTCAGGATCCCGCCGAAGACTAGGTCATTGAGACTGGGAGCATCAACTTCAGAGAGGTTTGCCACCTCTCGACCTGACGAACAAATATCTGGAGTTCCTCCTACATCTCCTGTTCATGTGGGAGTATCTACAGCCTTTGGGATTCCTCCCCCACCTGTTCTGAGGGTTGCCCCAGTTATGACAGAGAATCTTTCACCTCCACCGACTCCATCTCCCGGAGGTATGCCCACTGACGGGGCACAGATGTTCGCACTTATCCAAGACATGTTAGAGGCCCAGAGAGTGACAGCATAAGCACAGCGTGTTCAAGATGAGGCTCAGAGGGTGCAAGCAGAGGCGCACCAGGCACAGATAGAGTTGATGAGAGAGAGCATGGAGAATGCTCATCAGGTGGCTCTCCAGGCTGTGGAGAGAGTAGCACGGGACCAGCAACATCCTGGTCAGCAACACCAGAGGCCAGGTACTATAGTAGACTTTAAAAGGATGATGCCTCGAGAGTTCAAAGGCACCGAGGGATACTCTACGCTGACGAATGTCTAGAGGATATAGAGAGGAACTTGTGTTTGGCACAAATTCCAGAGATTCTTCAGATCGAGGCCGCTGGCAGTCAGATGTTTGATATCGCGCTGACGTGGTATCGTACAGAGCCGAGACTCACTAACGGAGGACTTACTTGGGATGACTTCAAGGAGCTCTTCAAGGAGAAGTTCTTTCCTGACGTAGCTTTGGAAGCATTGGAAAGTCAGTTCCATGACTTAGTCCAAGGAAGTATGTTAGTTGACGAATACGCCACAGAGTTTTGCTATTTGAGTTATTTTGCGCCATCGATGATTCGAGACCCAGAAGACTAAGCACAAAAATTTAGGAAGGGGTTGACTAGAAAGATCAAGTCCCGTACTTCGGGATGACGCACTACTATATTTGAGGATATTCTGATGGATGAGGATGACTTGGACCTCAGGCCCAAGAGAGGACGTGACTCTTCTGGAGGAACAAATAGGAACACAGGACCGGCCAAGCGCCCACACTTTCAATAATAACAGAGGCCGTACCAGCAGCAGCATCAGCAGCACCAGATACCAGTTCGAGGACACATCCAGCAGCAGCAGCCACAGAGACAGAATCAGCCCGTTGCCCAGTGTGCGTATTGTGGGAAGATAGGACATACTAGAGACAATTGCCGATAGAGGTTGGGTACATGCTTGTCCTGTGGATTATCAGCATATTAGCTTAGGGACTGCCATCTATTCAGGCTCGTCAGGGTGAAACAGCCGCTCAAAGGGGACCAGCCAGAGTACCTAGTGTACCAGGAGGCCAGCAGAGGGGACCTCCACTTCCACCACAACAGCAGAGGTTTGTTTAGTACTAGCGGCAGCAGAGAGGAGCACCATAGGGATGAGCATATACCATGACGATTGAGGAGGGCGAGCCAGCTAGAGACGTAATTTCAGGTTCAGTTTCTCTCGATTCTATTCCAGCACTTGCATTATTTGATTCTGGCGCTTCTTATAGTTCTGGCACTTCTTATAGTTTTATATATGTATCTTATGCTCTTAAGCATTATTTAGAAACGAAACCGTTTGATAGGAATTGCAAGATCATGACAGGAGGAGGCATTATCCTAGTCCATGATTATTGCAAGGATTGGAGAGTATCATTGGGAGGCCGAGAGTTGAGCATGAGTTTACTTGTCATGCCATACGATATTGTATTCGGAATGGACTAGTTGAGTAGACACCATGCTACTATTGATTTTTACGGAGGTAGAGTAATATTTTAACCACCAGGAGAACTAGAGTTTGAGGTCGCCAGAGGAGCAGCGAAGCAGAGCAGAGGCACTTTTTGCGGAGCCAGGAAATAATAAGAGGAGTTGCCACATCCTCTGATAGCGGAGTTCCTGGATGTATTTCCAGAGGAGTTGCCAGGTTTGCCACCAGAAAGAGATATTAAATTCTCTATAGACTTAGTACCAGGTGCGGAGCCCATTTTACAACATGTCTATAGAGTCAACAACAGCGAGCTGGCAGAACTGAAGAAGCAAATTGAGGAGCTGTAGGACAAAGGTTTTATTAGATCTAGTTCATCACCATGGGGAGCTCCGATATTGTTCGTACCGAAGAAGGACGATACGGTACGCATGTGTATCGATTATAGAGCTCTAAACAACCTCACTATCAAGAACAAATACCCGCTGCCGAGGATAGATGATCTTTTCGATCAGTTGAGCAGAGCGAAGGTATTTTTAAAGATAGACTTGAGGTCAGGCTATCACCAGGTAAAGGTGAAGGGAGAAGACATACCGAAGACAGCTTTTCATACCAGATATGGCCAGTTTGAATTCATGGTAATGCCATTTGGTTTAACCAATGCACCAACAGTATTCATGAACTTGATGAACAAGGTATTCCATCAGTACCTTGACAAGTTCATAGTGGTATTCATTGACGACATTCTTGTGTATTCGAAGACCCCAAAAGAGCATGAAGAGCACTTGACGATGGTCTTGGAGACTCTCAGAAAAGAGAAGTTGTATGAGAAGCTTTCAAAGTATGATTTCTTCCTTGACAAGGTTGAATTTCTTGTACATATGGTGACAGGTGACAGAATTTTAGTTAACCCAAAGAAGATCGAGGCAGTGGAGTCATGGGATACCCCCAGTTCGGTAGCTGAGGTCAGGACCTTTCTTGGACTAGCGGGATACTCCAGGAGGTTTGTATAATACTACTCCAAGATTGTAGAACCAATGACTAGGCTGACCAAGAAAGATATGGATTTTGTCTAGACAGAGGAATGTCAGGCCGCGTTTGATGAGCTGAAGAAGAGATTGACGACAACTCTAGTTTTGACGTTGCCATCTGGGACAGGTGGATTCACTATCTACAGTAATGTTTCAGGAAAATATTTGGGTTGCGTTCTCCAACAGCACGGGAAAGTAATTACTTATGCTTCAAGACAATTACGTCCTCATGAAAAGACCTACCCCACCTACGATTTGGAGTTGGCAGGAGTTATCTTCGCTCTAAAGCTGTGGAAACACTATCTGTATGGAGAGCGTATAGAAATCTTCACGGACCACAAGAGCTTGAAGTACTGTTTACACAGAAGGAGCTGAATATGAGACAGAGAAGGTGGTTGGAGTTGATGAAATACTTTGACATCATATTACAGTACCACCCAGGAAAGGCCAACGTAGTCGCTGATGTCTTAAGCAGGTATCCGATGGCTATGTACTTGACGACAGATATACACTTATTGGCCGATCTTGAGAGCTTGGGAATTAAAGTGCTAGTTCCAGGTGTTGAGATTCAGATGTGGGGATTACAAATATAATCAGAGTTGATGGACAGAATTAGAGCTGTACAGTATGATGATGAGACTCTAAGGAGTATCAGGACATAGGTTCAGACAAGATTGACAGATGACTTCACTATTTTGGATGATGGATCCTTATGACGCGGTACGAGGATATATGTGCCGAGTGGAGATCTGCACAAAAAGGTTTTGCATGAGGCACATCTCTCTCAGTACTCGATCCATCCCAGTGCCAACAAGATGTATCGAGATCTGAGGGAGCACATATGGTGGTATGGTATGAAGCGCGAGGTAGCACGCTTTGTATCCCGGTGTTTAGTGTGCCAGCAAGTAAAGGCAGATCGACATAGGCCAGGTGGATTACTTCAATATTTACCCATTCCAGAGTGGAAGTGGGAGCACATGACCATAGATTTTGTTTCAGGGCTTCCACGTTCTCCAGGAGAAAAGGACGTGATTTGGGTCATCGTAGATAGGTTGACCAAATCAGCCCACTTCTTACCATTCAAAGTGGGTACATCGACAGAGAAGTTAGCAGAGATGTACGTGCGACTGATTGTCAGATTACATAGAGTTCTTGTGAGTATCATCTCAGATCGGGATAGTCGTTTCACTTTCCATTTCTGGAGGAGTCTACAGGCTAGCTTGGGCACTCAGCTCAAGTTCAGTACCGTATATCACCCCAAGACAGACCGGCAGTCTGAAAGGACTATTCAGACTCTTGAAGATATGCTACGCACTTGCGTTTTGGATCTCGGAGGTTCTTGGGAGGAGCATCTACACATAGTGGAGTTTGCTTACAACAACAGCTACCAGGCCATTATTGAGATATCACCATTCGAGGTGTTATATGGACGAAGGTGTCGTACACCGTTATCTTAGGATGATGTCGGAGAGAGAGCTTTGTTAGGACCAAAAATGGTCATGGATACAGCAGAAAAGGTAAAACTCATCAGAGACAGACTGCGAGTGGCGCAGGACAGACATCGGCATTGGGCCGATAGCCACCGTAGACCCCTAGAGTTTCAGGTATAGGTTTTATTATTTTGGTTTGTGATTATTTTGTTTTAGATTGCGTGTTAAGACTATTTGTTCTAGGTTGGCGATTTAGTGTTCCTACGGATTTCTTCGACACGGGGCATAATTTATTTTGGTAGAGGCAGAAAGCTTAGTCCATGATACATCGGACATTTCAGTATTCTTGCAAGGTTCGGTATAGTAGCCTATAGACTGGACTTGCCGCCAGCTCTAGATGGAGTACATGACATATTCCACGTGTCGTAGCTGAGATAGTACATGGCAGATCCTAGTCATGTACTAGATCACTCAGAGATCGAGGTTGGACCGACTCTCAGCTATCCCGAATATCCCGTAGAGATCTTGAATCATAGAGAGAAGGTATTGTAAAACCAGACTATTCTTTTGGTTCATGTTGCATGGAGACATTACTCTCCAGGTGAGTCAACCTGGGAAAGAGAGGACGAAATACGCGAGCAGTATCCGTATCTCTTCGAGAATTGAGGTATAATTCCTTGTTTGGTTGTTTGTTCTTGTTCTAGTTTATTTTAATTTCAAGGACAAAATTTCTTTATGGAGGGTAGACTTGTCACTACTACATTCCAGAATAAAGGTATTTTTGTCTTTTTATTTATTTAATTTAATGTGTTAATATATTGCATGATATTTATATATTATTTATAGTATTTCTTAAATGCATGAGTTAGTAAACTGGACCTAGAAACCCACTAGATGAGCCCCTGACCAAATTATAGGACTATGAACATTAATTAGCATTTTTGGGATTTAATGTTGGGGATTATAATTTATTATTTGTGATTTTATTTGATTGTTGTACCTTACCGTTGCTTCGATATTTGGAGCACTACACTAGCTTCTCTTCCAATAAATTTTACACCCTTGTCCTAGACGTGCCAGTCTTCTATCTTGACCCTTGTGTAACTCATAAATATGTCTTCTTGTGCTTCATTTTAGTCGAACAATATTTGTCGCAATATTTATATTTAATTCCAAATAAATCTAATTTTATATCCTTGTTCGTTCCAATCAAAATTGGAGACACAATCTCGAACCATTTTGTGCAACCCGGATTATGACAATATTCTATTCTGAGTCTTCTACATCCATGATACTTGTGTCCCACCTAATTTTAACCCTATGTACTTCCAATTAATTTTAGAACACCAGTTACATTATTTTTAATTAAATTAGTGTAATGACCCAACTTAACCCAACACCAAACGAAACCTCCATTCACACCCTCAAGGATCATACTAAGCACCACACACCCTTTTAACCACTAAATCACACCAAACATGGTATTTCCCCTCATTTAATCCAAAAACCCTACTTTGCACAATTTTCTAATTGTTGGGGACTTTTATGCAAAAGTGCATTGAGGTGTCCACTTTCTATTGGACACAACACATGAAGAAATACTATTTTTCTTTATTGACCGGTCATGTGAATTTTTCCCATGATTTTGGAGTGTACAACACTCAATATCTCTCCCTGATCAAATCCTAGCCATCCATTTTAAACAAAACCATCCTAGCCCTTAAAATTTCTATATGTAAAAGCCAAACCCAATCCTTAGGTGTACTTAGGCGGCCCAATTTCCTAGGTTAACATCGAACCCTATTTCTCTACATATATATACAACCTTTTCTTCTTATTTTTATCTTCATCACAACCACCACAACCAAAACTGAAAACCCTAAACCTTTCCCACCGGAGCAGTGCCTTCCCGGCCACCCACGACTGACTCCCCTCAGCCTCGGCCATGATAGCTCACCATCTCCATCAATCCTAACCCGTCGACCCGCTGACAGTCACCCTGCTCGTCCCTGACCCCTCGACTGCACAGCAGGCACCCGACCATCCTCGATACCATGAGCATAGCCGCTTACCCCCACCACTCCATGGCACCTCCACCATCGACTACATCTTCCCGGCTATCCCGTTCTCCTCCATATTATCTCGGTTCACCATCATCTCCCCACGCCGAGCAACTTTATCACCGCCGAGCCAATCGCCTGAGCCTCCTCACCGCCAAGACCTCCCTCACTGCCAGACTTCCTACGCCACCATCGTCAACCTCACCCACAGCCACGACATATTCCCTGCCTCTATTCTGCCGGCCCAACTCCTTCCACCGACTGCTCTTTCCTGACTCTCCTCCGCCGAGCACGACCCCGAGTAGAGACTTCCCCACCAGAGCAACAACCCTGCCTCCTTTCATTATTATCATCATCACTATCGCGGCATCACGATATCGTCGATCATCTCGACGAGACAGCAGCTGTCTGAACTCGATCCCGACCGCTGACTTCATAACGACTTTTCCTCAACGACTGAGCTGCCTCCATTAGCCCCTTTACTACGAGAACCACCTCGATATTGGGTACACCTCCTCGTTTACGTGCACGCAGGTTTAACTTGTTCATAATTGTGTGTATGTACATATGTAAATAGTGTTAGGATTGAGCATATTGTTTCATGATAAGTTGGTTAGATATTGATTGCAAAATACCATGCAAGTAAACCTAGTAACTCATATGCATGTGTGTGTATGCATATAATATTAGTTGATATATATATATATATATATATATATATATATATATATATATATATATATATATATATATATATATATATATATACGTAGTTGCTTATGACCATAAGTGTTAATTATGGATATCCCGTATTTGCATATGACTATGTGACCCTGAGAATTGTGAGTTGACTGCCTTGAGTACACTGACGTACTGGCTAGACATGTGTTAGTAATTAAATATTCGATTATGCATAGCATTTGAAGACGTGACACCCGTGCAGTTTGACGCACACTTGACCCTGCTAGTTGACCATTGTCACCCCTAGCGTAGTCTCTGAGTTCAGTGTATTTATGTTTGTATATGTGTTAGTGTAATGACTAATGCTGTATTATTATTAAATGATGTCTATAGGACTATTGGATTATTCAGACAAGACCTCAGAAATAAGATATTGGTATTGCCAGCGCAGGACCACAGGCGAGTACATTTCTGACAATTTTTATTATGTTGATTATCTCTATGATTCTAATTGTATAGCATACATAATTCTGACACTATGTATACATGAGTTGGCATCGTCGAGACCGGTTATGAGGAGTCATGATTGGAATCCATCGTGCTAGCTGGGGACGGGGAGATATTAGTAGATTATGTGATCATATCCAACTCTACATGAATCATAGCTCACGCTATACCTCACGTCGGGTGCAGCCTGACCATTACATGCCTCACAGCCCGTTATGTATGATTAGCCTGATTATTGCTCGCATCATAGCTAACTGGATGGTTATCCTAACCTTACATGAATCATAGCTAATCATACATAGCATGCCTGATCAGTCCCCCGATCACATGATATACTGATATTTCACACACTTAGCTAGATATTCTATACATGTATTTCTAGTTTATTGATCTAGCATTCACTTATATTCTAGTTCATTGTTCTAGCATGCACCTGTATTTCTGTTCATTGTTAGTATTCCATTGATGATGATATATTCTCCAGTATTTCTATTTCTAGTATTTTATTATCTCCAGTATTTCTTATTGTCAGTATTTATATCTATCTTGTATTTTTTTATACTGTATTATAGTTTTTGTCAATATACATGGAACTGTTGTTAGTGCTTGTACTTCGCTCCAATCCTGACTGGATATTTTTTCCAGAGGATCTTGAGGACTTCTATCCTACACACTATGGACCAGGTATAGATGGAGACTACATACCAAAGAGCTTAGATGATTCCATTCCTTTATAGGAGACACTACCTGCAGCTATTTAGACAATATTTATTTTATGCATTTGAGTTTATGTTGAGACTTATGTTTGAGTTTAATTTGAGACTTGTGGAGACTATTTATGTTGGACAGCTAGACTGTAGTTTATCTCTATTTGAGATATTGCGTTTGAATTATGTCATTACTTTTTATCTTTTATTGTGCCATTTATATTCTTATAGTTATTGTGATTGAGTATATATTATAAGCTGTTGAAAGGTGTTTATTTTATTGTCCTTCTTTTGGAGTTGATATCATTGACATGTTGTATGTTATATTTAGTATTATTGAGACCTAGACAGCGTTCTACTGCCGATGCTGCAGCGTAGGCTGGACGTACCCATGACTCATGCCCAAATTTCGGGTGCGGATTGTGACACGTTTTTAGTGGTGGCTCATGCAGGTCTAAGCTTCGCAAGTTATGTGATATCATGGTAGTGCGACAACTTAGTTGTACTACTATGAGCCTGCTCTAGGAAATAGGATTTAGGATGAGAGTATGCTCAATCACAACTAGAAAAATTCTGATCTTTACAATGCTATTCTGAATTATTGCTTCCTTTAGAATTTTACTGTCCTTCCTCGAAGATATCATATCTATTACCTTAATTTATTCTTTTCGATCTATCTTCAGGATGCTGTCGAAGACTAGGTCTTTGAGACTAGGAGCATTAACTTCAGAGAGGTCTGCCACCTCTCGACCTAACGAATAAACATCTGGAGTTCCTTCTACATCTCCTGTTCATGTGGGAGTATTTACAGCATTTGGGATTCCTTCTCCACCTGTTCCTAGGGTTCCCCCAGCTGTGATAGAGAATCTTCCACCTGTCGATCCGGTGGAGGAGTGGAAGGTGGCTGGCTGTGGCGGTCGTAGCTCGACAAAAGGAAAAGGTGATGATGGTGATGAAGGCTGTGGTGGTCGGGTGATGGTGCTCCGGCGGGTGGAGGCCGGAGGGGAGAAGAAGGAATGGAGAGGGTGGTTTAGTTTAGGGTTTCGGTTTGTGTAGGTTGATGATGTTGGCTGTAAAATGAAAGAATAGAGAAAAATGGAGAAGTATTTATGTAGAAGAGAGAAAATGGGTGATGGCCTTGGGATTAGGGCCGGCTAGGTATTTCCTAGGGATGGGGGAGGGTTTCCACATGAAGGAATGAAGGGTGGAGATGGTGTTGGTTTTGAATGGAGGATGGAGATCATGTAGGGGAAATTAGTATATAGTATATTCCAATAGAGGAAAAACCATGCATGACCGGTCAACAAGGAGGGGGGTTTTCTTCATGGCCAATGGGAGGTGGACACCTCATTGTATTTTTGCACAAAAACCCCTAACAATTAAAAAATTGCACAAACAATGGAGTTTGGGATTGAATGAGAAAAAATATCATGTTTGGTGTGATATAGTGGGTTAAAAGGGTGTGTGGTGTTTAGTATGAACCTTGAGGGTATGAGTGGGGATTTAGTAATATATGTGAGGGATTAAACTAATTGCTAAATAAAAGATTAGGGATTTGTCTAATAGGTTTTAGGTCTAGTCCACTAACCCATGCATTAATAAACATAATATATAATATATATATACATATATCATACAATTATTTAAAAATAAAAATATACACAATACTTATAATAAATAAAAATAACAAAACTACTATTTTAGAATATGGTAGTGACAGATCGGGAATCCCTGCTATAGCTCGTCAAGGAATACATTGATGTCTTTGCCTGGAGCTATGAAGATATACCGGGACTGGACCCACAAATCTCGGTCCATAAGCTTAACGTCTCGCCGAACGCTAAGCCTGTCAAGCAGCAACAATAGTGGTTACGATAGGATATTATGAGCACCATCGAAGCTGAAGTCAACAAACTGATATCTAGAGGCTTTTTCTGCGAAGAACGGCATCCAGATTGGGTAGCCAACATCGTATCCGTCATAAAAAAGAATGGAAAAATCTGGATCTGTATTGAGTTCCTTGATCTAAATGCATCCTACCCTAAGGATGAGTTTTTTCTTTCGATCACAGACATAATGATCGACAACACCTATGGCTTCGAGCGCATATCCTTCATGGACAAATTCTCAGGATATAATCAAATCAAAATATTTCTTGATGATCAAAAGCATACATCATTCCGAATACCGATAGGAGTGTACTATAATATAATTATGCCCTTCGGTCTGAAGAATGGGGTGCTACATACCGGCGAGTTATGAGCACCATCTTCCGTGAGCATTTATGCAAAACGGTCGAGTGTTACCTTGATGACATCGCCGTTAAGAGTCGCTCCAAAGATGATCACCTTAGGGACTTGAAGATTGTGTTTGACCTTATACGTACACACCAGATTAAGATGAATCCTACCAAATCTTTCCTGGGAGTCTCCAGCGGCAAATTTTGGGCTTTATCATCACTTTTTGGGGTATCCACATAGACCCCGACAAAACTAAAGCAATCCTTGAGATGAATCCGCCAAAAAACCTCCGGGAACTTCGTAGACTTCAAGAAAGACTTTCATACATCAGGAGGTTCATATCAAACCTCTCTGGACGTTGTCGATCATTCACCTAGATCATGAAGAAATGTGTCTCCTTTGTCTGGAACGAAGAATGCCAGCGCGTCTTCGAGGACATCAAGGAATACCTATCAAACCCTCCAGTACTGGTAGCCCCAGTCGTGGGAAAGCCTTTCATGCTCTATGTGTGTGCGATGGACCACTCCCTCGGTGCTCTATTAGCCCAAAATAGTGATGCAGGCCACGAGTATGCCATATATTATCTTAGCCGAATGATGGTTGGCGCGGAGCATAGATACACCCCCATTGAGAAGGAATGCCTTGCTCTAGTATTCGCTATCCAGAAGACTCGACATTATGTGGCTGGATAAACCATTCATGTAATCTCGTGAGTCAATACTCTCAGAGTCCTCATGAACAAACCAGGGGCACTTAATTCTCGCTTGGCTACCTGGGCAATACTACTATCTCCATATAACATGGTGTTTGTTCCACAGAAAGCCGTCAAGGGTCAAGCACTGGTCGACTTCCTGTCAGCCCACCCGGTGCAAGAAACTTCGAAACTCTACGAGGAGATCCCCGATGAAGTCGCAGACTCCAATATCATGACATACGCATAAGCTGTTTGGTGAATGTTCTTCGACGGTGATTCGAGAAATAGCTCAAAGGCGGCATCATTGCTGGAATCGGGATAGTGTTGATCTCTCCATATGACTTGGTTATTAATCGCGCCTACTCCTTCTCTGAGCCATGCTCCAACAATATGGCAGAGTACAACGCTCTTATCATTGGACTCTAACTCGCTAAACAAGTGGGAGTTGACCACCTGGAAGCCTACGATGATTCCAAACTGATAATCAACTAAATCTGATGCGAGTACGAAGTACAAAATGAGGACCTGTTTCCTTACCACCAAGTTGTGCTTGGTATCATCTCGACCTTCAAAGGGTTCTTCATAGAGCACGTCCCTCGGCTGTAAATTATTGAGGTGGACGCCCAAGCCGGAATTTTAGCCTCTCTCGCTGTTCTAGTCAATACCCTTGAACTGATCACCATGATCGGTCAGGAGCTAGTATGCCCGAAGAACAACCTCTCTCTGTGTCAGAGCTACTCAATAGAGATGAGCACTGACTCACAAGACTAGAGACTTTAATTCATCGACTATGCAGTCTATGGAATTCTCTTCGAGAACCCAAAGGAAGCCACTTCCATCAGAAGACGTTCCCTCCGATTCTATTATGATACAGCTACCAAAATGCTATATCACCGCTATTATGATGGCCTTCTGCTGCGATGCCTATCGAATGCAAAAGCGAAGAAGGCTCTCTGTAAGGCTCACGATGGGGTCTACGGTGCCCATCAGACAGGACCCAAGCTACAGTACCTTCTTCGTAGAATGAGTTATTATTGACCAATAATGGTAGCGGATGCCGTCGACTACACAAGAAAGTGCCAAGCGTACCAAATCTATGCAGACTTCATCCACCAACCCTCGAAGTTCCTATACCCGATTGTTGTATCCTGGCCATTCAAAGCCTGGGGTATGGACATCATTGGACTGATTAGTCCACCTTTATCCAACAGACATTGGTTCATCCTGGCCATCACCGACTACTGCTCCAAGTGGGCGGATACAGTACCAATAGCGGAAGTCAAGACGTCCAATATGATCAGCTTTGTCAAGCATCACGTAATATACCGCTTCGACTTGCCACAAAGGATCATCCATGACAATGGTCCACAGTTCGCAAGTCATGCATTCTACCTATTCTGCGATAAAAATCAGATTCAGAATGTAGCATCGAGCGCTTATAACCCAACGACAAATGGTTGAGCAGAAGCCTTCAACAAGACCATCATAAATCTTCTTAAAAAGTTTGTGTCTTCCAATAAATGCGACTGGAATGAGAAGCTGGATGAAAGCCTCTGGGCCTACCATACAACGGTCCGGACAGCCACTGGCAATACTCCTTTCTCTCTGGTGTACAGAAGAGAAGTGGTCCTCTAGCTCGAGATACAAATTCCTTCACTCCGAGTGGCTATCTCCAACCAATTAACCATTGACGACAATCACCCCCGACGGCTACAAGAGTTAGAAGCACTCGACGAAAAATGTCTCGTAGATCAACAATGCATTGAGCTATACCAAGCGCGTCTCTCAGGAGCCTTCAACAAATGGGTGAAGAAAGGACCTACCAAGTGGGTGATCTCATCCTGACCGTAAGAAGGCTGATGGTTATGACCCACAAAACGGTCGACAAATTCTAACCCAAATGGGAAGGCCCGTTCGTCGTAGAATCAGTATTCTCCAACGGCGCCTACCGGCTCACGAAATCCAACGACGACTTGCTCATGATGCCTATCAACGACAAGTTCCTGAAAAATTACTACGTCTAAACTTGACTTATACTCCCCTTATCACCAGTCGGGCAATCAAGATGTATATCTCTACACTCTTGATTCTGCATCCCCAGCAAGTTCCTATGTATAACATTTTTTCTTTCTTTACAAAATCCTGTAAAAACTGTCATCTGTATCCTGCGGTACTGGATACGCAACGGATAATGGATCCTCAAAGGTAATTATGTATTTATCAAGGAATAGTACGAGGGGTATAAGGATACTAGTGAGATATCATAACGTTGTAATGGCTAGAAGATAATTGTATATTTATTGTGATACTAATGTATAGATGAGAACCTTGGGTGATTAACAAATATAGAGAATGAGTTACACCAAGTATCAGATAGAAAGAGTATCCTGGTAACAAGAGCCAGAGTATCTCAAGTATTATGAAATTTTAGGCACAAGCATTTTAGTATAATAATATAGAGGAGAGACATGAGTAAACTTGGTATGAGGATGTTATCTAAAAAGCATATAAGAGTTCGTACCTTGTGTAGACAGTAACAAGATTTGAGTAAGGCATCATATTGGGAGTATTTAAGTTGGACAAGGGTGTGCTAATAAAATACATGATTGAAAAAGTATGCAAGTGTTCCTTGCAAGAGAATGGTTGAGAAATTTTGGTGATTACAAGAATTAAAACAGATAAAGGAGGTAGTATCTTAGCAGTATTTTGTATAGTATCCTAGGTAGCAAGTGCCAGTGAGTTAAACATGTTCATGACCTAGAACTATAGTATATCACTAGTAATTGGTAACCCTCAGTATTAAAAATATCTTGACTAGATTGATGATTAGTGAATGCTTAGTGTGATGGAATAGGCCACTTGTGGCATAGCAGATTACCCCACACCAGAAGGGAGACACCCCAGCAAGATAGAGACTAAAATTTATGATAGTTAGAGACTATATCCAAGTATGATTTCTCTTTCAGTAGAATGGTAGGATTGTATATTATATGATATGACTATTTTAGACTATGATTGATGGGAGTTTGATAATTGTATAGATTTATATGACTGGCCCAAGAGAGAGGGGTGGGGGTTGTAATTTCGAGAACAAAAATTTTCTAAGGTGGGTAGGATTGTCACCCTCACGTTTTTATTTAAGGGTAGTTTGATAATTGACATGGAAAATTTTAATTTTAGAATTATTTGTATTTAAATATTGTGCATGTGTGTAAATTAATTATTGTATTATTTATTGATTGTTAGTTGTAGTATTTATTATTGGACTTGTGTAGTGGACCTAACCCATTTATTAGTTGCATGAACCCAATATTTTAGATTGGTTTAGTTTGAGCCCATGAATTAGGCCCATAGATTAGGAGGTTGGATTAATTAGTGAAACCATTAGACTAGAACCTTTTCCCTTAATTAATTTCTTCATAAGAGGCCCCAAGGGGTGTTTTGGATATTTTATATTGCTTGGGAGAGGGTTTATGACCAGCCATTAGAGGAGGAGAGAGAGTGTCTCTCATTTCATTTTTTTTATTTTCAAATAGATCTAGATTTTCCCCCTTTCCAAATTCCTTAATTCCCTCACCATTTCTCACCAAATTTCTATCCAAATTCCTTCCCTATTCATCAATTAAGGCTACTACAACAAGGATCTACAAGAAGGAAACAAGGATCTAGAAGGAAGAGGCCAAGATCTAGAAAGAGGAGCGATTTTCTATTTTAGGGATTTTTTATTGGAAATCCATCTCCCAATAGGTACATTTCAGTTTTCCCCTTCTAATAGACTCTATATCTAAGATTTAACCATGAAAAATCAATCGACATGCATAGGCTACCCATAAAATTAGTTTTAGGTTTATCGGAGACCTACGGTGGAAGTTATGTCCAATTTGGTGCCAATTTTAGAGGAATTCCGAGATTGGCACATGTAATGGTTGTCATTGGGTCTAATATATCTAATTGACATTTGATTGTTTGTTTGTGACTAGTGTCGTGTCCATAATTGGAACTTGTAGGCTGTATATCGTCAATTTGACGAAACGGGTTGATTTGGGGGTTTTCCTCTGACACGGGATCTTGTGCATATCACATTGTGACACGGATACGTGGATACTCTAATTACTATACGTATTATTCATAATTAGTATTTTAGACTTGCTCGTATCCTTCGGGATGCGTTTGGCTGTGTGTTGGAGCCGTATCGCAAGTGTATCATAGAGAAAGTATGATACGGGTGTGGTGCACTACACGTATTTGTTGTTTGGTCCTTTTTACTATATGTGCATGTGTAATTATATATATAGATGATAATTAAGTGATATATATATATATATATATATATATATATATATATATATATATATATATATATATATATATATATATGTATATGTTAGTATATTTGAGTTAGGGTTTATGTGTGTGTCTATGTGTGTATATACTAGTGTATATAGTTATATATATATATATATATATATGTGTGTGTGTGTGTGTGTGTGTGTGTGTGTGTGTGTGTGTTTGTATATATATATATATATATATATATATATATATATATATATATATATATATATGGATATGCATTTATAGGTGTATATATACATACATAGGGGGTATATGTATGTATGTATGTATGTATGTGTGTGCATGCTATATGTGTAGTGTTGTGTTTGTTGTGTGTGTGTGTGAGAGAGGGGCAAGTGCTGCGTGCGCAACAACGTAGTGTGCGGGTTGCAGCAGCGGTTACGGAGCAATAGCATGGGGTTGCGACATAGCGCGCAGCAACAGCAGGCAGTAGCAGCAGTAGTTGCGGCGCAGCAACGTGCAGCGCAGCGCCCGATGCAGCGTGTAGTGCACCACAGTGCGCAGCAGTATGCCCCAGTGCAGTTTGTTTGTTTAGTTAGTTATATACCTATTAGTCTATATATATATATATATACTTGTTAGATATGTAGTAAGTTGTTATGTAGGTATATATATCTATATATTGGTATGTATTATATGTTAGTAGTTAATAGTTTTAATACTTTAGTTATGTTAGTATAGTTTTGTTGGGGGTTAGCTATATATATTAGCTATATGTATTAGGATTTGAATTACCTTGGGATACCAAGGTAATGTCAAGGTATTGAGGGATACTCAAGGTATTGGATAATGGGTTGGTTTAGTCTAGTTGGTTACTATTTAGTTAGATATGTTTGATTATGAAGATAGTTAGATATGTAAACTAGTATATATATGTTATGATTGATAGTTAGTCTCATATAATAATAGGCAGTGTATCTTGATAGTTAGTTATATTATCTATACATATCTATGTATGTTAGTATTATAATTAGTTCTATGTTATATTGAGATGTATATATATATTTGTATTAGTTATAGCTAGTATTAGTTTGGAGTTTTATATATCTATTGGTATTAGTTATATGTTGAGTTTTGGGTTACCTCGTGATACAAAGGTATTACCAAGGTATTGGGCCTATACCCAAGGTATTGAGTTTGGGTATCGAGATATGTACGATACACATTGGTGCAAGGCTAAGGTATCCTAAATTTCTTGTTTTAATATAGTATTAAGTATAATGACTTGTATATATATATATATCTAAAACACTATTTTCATATAAACAACTTGCGTATCTTAGGATACGGCTTTTTAAATGCCTTTTAGTATCTTAGCTTGGATTGTATAGCATAGTTTCATAGTGTTTCGACTTAGTGATTTAGTTTTAGACTCTTGCAACCTAGATTTTATCGGTTTGCATCAACTTAACTTATTTTTATTTTAGAACCTTGTATTGATACAACATACTATATATAGGTTTTGTGACACCAGCTTGGGCATCGAGAGACACACTTTGCTCAAGACTTCAGACGAGTATATTTCTCTGATAGTTTTTAATTCATAATATTGTATATATACATGTTCTAGAATTGTATACTTGATCCCGACACAGTAATTTCACGGACTGGTACTATATGGATCCCGTCATGAGATTTTATCCCCTACCGTGTTCATCGGTACTCGTGTACATTGTATCTCATCGTGTATATTGGATATTGATTATATTTCGTGTTCACACACTTCTCGTGTTCAGTATACTTATTTGTGTACACCCACCGCTCGTGTTCGGTGGTTGTGATATTCGTGTACACCCACTGCCCATGTTTAGTGGTTATATTTCGTGTTCGTAGCGTATCGTAATTGGATCCATCGGTATTAGTTGGGGGTGGGAGAGTAGGAGTTGATTATGTGATCAAAGCCCCATTGTTACATCGTGTACATTTTGGTTACATGCCTCACTTGTAATCGTCTTACCTGGTCATGTTCACCCAACCCGATCACATAATGAACTTGTATTCTGAGGTACATTAGATAGTTTAGATTGCAGTTATTTTATCATATTATTGATATTCATATTGTTGTTCTATATTCTCGTACATTACCTGTATATATATTATTCATCATTCATATATTTAGTAATCTTGTATTTCATTTCTATATCTGTTTATATGCTCGATTATGCTATTGAAACTACTTTCAGAGGTATGTACTTCGCTTCAATCCTGACTGGATATATTTTCCAGATGATTGACTTACAGAGCAGTGTCCCACATCCTACGGTCCACAGGACGGTATATCTTTAGAGGATCCTTTGGTAGACCAGGAGGACTTAGTTGCAGAGCCCGAGGAGGTTTAGTTTATTTGTGTTAGTGTAAACCCCCTCACCCAAAAATTAGGTCTACTTGGCATAGATAGAGAAACTAGGGCTAGTTTGTATCTAATTAGAAATAGGACACGACATTTTTTTATTTAATTATACAATATTTATATCACATAGTGCACCTTACCGTTGCTTCGATAATTAGAACACCTCACTAGCCATTGCCTTCCTATAAATTTCACAACCTTGTCCTAGTCGTGGCCGCCTTTCATTTTGACCTCGGTGTAACTTATAATTATGCCTTCTTATGCTACATTTTAGTCGCACAACATTCGTCGCAGACGTTACTATTTAATTCTAAATAAATTCAACTTTATACTCTTGTGCATTCCAATCGAAATTGGAGACACGATCTTGACCCATTTTGTGCAACCCAATTAATGATAATATTCTACTCTGAATCCTTTATGTCCATGACACTTGTGTCCCACCTAATTTTGTCCCTATGTACTTCCAATTAATTCCAGAATACCTTACGTAATAATTTTAATTAATTTAATCCAAATTTTGTCTTTGTGTAATTTTCTAATTGTTGGGTACTTTTATGCAAAAGTGCGTTGAGGTGTCCACACCGTTGGACACAATATATGCAGAAACCAATTTTCTCTTCATAGGAATTTTCCCATAATTTTTGGAATGTGCAACGCGCAACATCGCCCCCCATTTAATTCTAGCCTTGTATTTAAATAATGCAAATTATAGCCCTCCCAAACATCCCCATGTGAGCCCAAGGCCCAATCCCAAGAGGTGTTGACCAAGCCCACTCCTAGGTCAACAAAACCCTAGGTCCACATGTATAAATATACATAACTCTCCTTTCCTTCTTTATTTTCTCTTTTTCATCAAAACCCATCCTTATACTACTGTTCATCTCCATCTTCCCTGAGCCTTCCCTGCTGAACCCGATCTCCCTCCAGTGAGCCACCACCTCGACGGAGTTCTCATCTGAGACCTCACCCCCTTCTCCTCCGTTCCTGTTCAGCCTCGCTGAGCGCCGTCGACCTCCCGCCGGATCCCCTCGACCTCGTCTCGACCTTCACCAAACAGACAGTCGCCGGACCCGTTCTCCCCATCTCCTCTGTCATCCTCCTCGGATCCACGACCTCTGCCGCGGCCATCTCCCTCGCCTCCTCCACCTGAGCCTCGACTCTCTGGACCACCACCATTAACACCTCGCCTCCGTCCTTCTCTTTTTTCATCCTCTTCCCCGACCATACTCCTCCACCTCGACAAACCGTCGCACCTCCCTCTGCAACGACACCATCGCCCATTGCTAACCCGAGCCGTCGACTGCACTACGTCTTCTCCTCGGTCTACGAGCAGACCCGACCATCGAGTACTCCTCCCCGACTCGTCCGGAGTACCACCACCCCGCTCCCTGCTCTCTCCTCCTCCTCGACCACAGCCCCATATCTCCTCTCCACTCTCCTCCTCCTGGCCGTATCAGCCACCCTGTCATCCTCCTCCCTGCTCCCTGAGCTCCTCCTCTCCTCCTCCTCCTTCTGGTCGGACCTCCCCCCACTGGCCGGAGCACATCAACACCCCATCACCATTATCATCCTCCCATCTTATCATCATAATCACCAACACCTTAACCTTAATCGTCCCAATCATCGTCCTCGTCATCACCATCCTCCACATCATCATCCTCATTATTACCATCACCCATATCATTATCCTCATCATCACCATCCTCCACATCATCATCCTCATCATTACCATCATCCACATTATCATCCTCGTCATCACCATCATCCTATCATTGTCATCACCATCACGTAATCATCATTATAATCATCACTGTCATCATCGTCATTATGGACCCGTCACCCTTGCCAGACAACCCATAGCAGTCACCCTCGATTTCCATGCCTGTGCATGCTGGCCCCGAAGACCTATCTAATTATTTTGTGAGACTTCCGGAGCTGAATATTGGGACTACATAGCTTTCTTGCCAGGCAAGTATACCTTGCCTTGATGTACTGTTTAAATTTAGTTATTCTTAGTTGTATATTTTATTGCTTTAATATTATATAACTATGTGCGTCCGAGAGAGACTCGGGTGTAGTCAAACAATGCGTTGACGTTAGGACTTGCGTTGTGGAGTTATCGGTATGACTCTCCAGGCCTTGACACATTTCTTACACGTATTATGAGTCTCATGTAGGGCACGGACTTGCGCATGCGGTTGGCCACCTGTGCATGTAGGTCGTACGACGGATAGGCTTTAACTGCTAATTGTGATACATATTAGAAGACTTAGCAGTTATTAATAGTGTGAGCATAGACTATAGTGGTACGATAGTCCAATCCTTGTCCTTGTTTGGTTATAAGATTGGCCTATTATTCTAACGATAGACTATAAGCCAGAGTTATGACGCCTCGGCATAGTAGCTAAGGCGTGTTGTGGATACAACATACAAAGATCATTGGGCAGGAAGGACGACTAGTAGGCGTATGAGACACCCACTTCCTTTATTCAGATTCTATGCTCGACGGAGCAATATGGACGTTATATACTATGCAGATTCTACGTTCTTCGGAGCGATATGGACGTTATATACTATACAGATTCCACGTTCTTCGGAGCGATATGAACGTTATATACTATGCAGATTCCACGTTCTTCAGAGCGATATGGACGTTATTATATTATAGTGTGCCCGTGTTATAGGGGGCATATGTAGCATATACTAGCCAGTTGTCACGATTGGTGAATTACGTCAGCATATGTCTAGCCTATACCTTCCCATACACTCAAAGTTGTCCTCAAATTGCATTCACTTAGATGGTTAGCGCACCCTTTTTATTTATTTAGTATTTACTTTATGGCATGCTTCTATGTATCTTGTTATGTCCCTCTGAGGACCTGGTCCCTTTTCAGGTATAGATGTTCATGAGTATTCGCAGGAGCACATATCCGGACTGGTTACTTATATTTCGAGGAGATCTTCTCTTCGAGCCTTATGATGGTTAGATGTTGTACTTATATGGTATTTATCTTGTTCATTTTATATTTTAATTCGGCAGTGGATTTGTTTCCATTCGATTGTCATCTTTAGATACTTTATATTGAGATCTAGTTACATGGTTATGGATTATTCATTTATATTTGATTTCTGTGGATGAGATTTAGTTATACCCTGTAACTTATGATAAGTTTATACCACTGGTGAATTGCTATTCATATTACAGCGTACGCATGTACTATGGTTTACATATATTGGAGTTGCCATATCCATGCGGCTGGCATGCTTACGTGTCCTAGTCCTACGCATTTTAGGACCGAAGCGTGACATATTTTTGTGGTGGCCGATGCAGGTCGAGAGCATATTGTCTCGGTTACGTTACTGTACCGAGCAAGCCTGCACCTATGATTAGAGTATAGGATCTCATCCATATTTGACTATAAATTATCTTCCTTCCTATCCATTCAATCGCATCATGCTTGATTCCTGTGCTTCCCTAATAGTTCCTTGAGTATAGCCTTCTCCTAGAATATAGAAGTCGCTGTTGTTAGATAATAAGTAGGGTAACCTTCCTATTAAAAGTACAATTAGGATAATGACACATCACTGAGTTAGAATACTTAATGAACCCTAGCATTCCTTACTACCTAATGAACCCTAGCATTCCTTACCTATAGGTTAATTTACCATTATCCCTTGACATGTTTATGAATAACTTGAGAGTAGTATAGACACTATTAGGATTAATTTGAAATTTGACCATATAGTTTGACCCAAGCATTGAGGGACCAATAGAAATCCAAGGCTGAATATTGTGACCAAAACTTAACTTTTATAGTGAGATAGTATTATAGAACTATAAATTTAATTTCTTGTCCTGATACTAGCAAACAGTACCTTAGGAAGCCAAGAGGAACGAATATAAAAATTTTCTCGATCAAACCTCGAATACAGATATTAGCATACCACCTTCCCCTTAGGAAACCACGATATTATCTAGAGTCCCTCTATTTTAATTTTATATCTTGTTCCCCTGCAACCTTAACATTCGCCAATTGTGCGACAACTAAATTATGTTCTTCCTTTCTTCATCTTTCAACTCGTGCCGCATAACTTTTATGATTATAGGTCAAGTAATTTTATTTCATGTTAGGATATACAGCTTGCTAGGATTATAGTTGTTACTCTTGAATTTTGAATTATGTGATTGGTAGTTAGAACTTGATAGTTGAGTATTCTTTAGATTATAATTTTATGTTTATACCTTAGTTTTAAATTACGTGATTGTACCCCCACCTCGATACGAGTTATATCCTCTTTTCCCTTGAAGGCCAGTAACTTTTCCATTCTTACTATTGACACATGTTCTATGAGCACTATGATTAAGACTTAGGGTGACCATTACCTATATAATGCAATAGGAGACCCTAATAAGTACCAAAATCTTTTTCGCATGTACCTCAATAAGAGTTTATACTTTATTTACAAGAACGATATTATTTTGTAGGATCCCCTCAAGACAGCTACAGTATTAGTTTATTATTTTTAAGTTGGGAAGAATGCCTCATAATATAGTATCACCTATTCCTTTTGATATAGTATTGAAGTGTAATTGAATGACATTAACTGTATGATAGCATAAGACGATATTGTTTATTCAGACTGTAGAACTTAAAGGCCCATACCCCTATTTTGTCGACTAGCAACATAGACAAGGAGTTAGTTTGACAACTGTAGAGATTGTAGAGTCTTATTTTTTTATTTTGTTTTTGTAAACTCAAATTATTTTGTACCTTCTTTCATCATAATCCAGCATATTTATATTTTCTGTACTACCTTGACTTATGTCGCTATTATAGCCTAGTTTTGCAAGCTTATTCTTTTATCGAGCTTGTTCATGACATTTGTATTATTGGAGTGCTACACTAATACATTGTCTAAATTAGAATCGGTGTATTAAGGTGTAGCTAACCTTAGTGCGCTTGATTCGCTCTTCGCATGACTACTTTACGTGGATTGAGATATATAGAAGTAGACGAATATACTTGCCTCTAGACATGTCTGAGCATATCGTATCGGTTACATAATTGTTCCAATATGAACATGCGAATAGGAATTTACCAAATAGGATTTCAATCCACAACTGCCTTGACAATTTCCATTGAATCCTTTAAACGCATTGACCCCCATACTTGTATTCTATTACCCCCACCTTGAATTCTTTATTGCTTTCCGTCTTCCCCTATTTCGAAAAGATAAAATCTCGTTCTTGGTATAAGTTGATATATAGATAGTACTAGATATACCCCATAGGCTAATCATATAACTAGATGACTATGTTTTATAACTGATTAAGGGTATATCATATATGATACATTTTGTGTTAAAATTTTAAGGATTGAGTAGCATGATTAAGTAAATTTGAGAAATAATTTTCTTAAATATAATAGCCTTATGTGTTAGATGGGTAAATTCTAAGTTGGGTAAAAATTGTATTGTTAACTTATGATAAAATATTTTTAGATTGTGATCAAGTAAGATTAGATTGGGGGATTCAAGCCATTTTAATTTTGAGAAATTCTAAAAGAAGGATCAAGATGATAATGATTTAATAAATTTTAAAAAACCTTGATATGGCGAACCAAATATTTATACTTTGAGCACATGAATTAGAATTTGAGAATTGGAGGTTGAATCATCGATTTAAATCTTGAGGAAAATAAATAGAACTCTAAATATGAACATGGTCGGATTGAATTCCAAATTTGATGATCGAATTAAAAGAATTTTTTATTGTTGGATTACCTATTTGAAATATTGAGGATGTAAATTTAAAGAAAAAATTGAAGAGTACGGAATTCACAAGTTAAAAATAGAAATAATATTTGATTGTAATTATTTTCTAGAGGAGATTATGATAGTTGGAGATTGCGATATAAATTTTGATGAGGGATGTCATATAGATTTTAATTAGATTTGGATATGGATTATTTAATTTGAAAATTGGGAAGATAGTGCGATGTGTTGAAGTTCGATTTAAACAAGGGTTAATCTAATTTAAAAGTGATTGCGATGGATTTGAATAAATTTTAAATTTTTGGAAGAGATCGCGATTGACTTGCCTTATGTACGAATGTGAAGGAATTATCCAATTATGCCTTATTTTTAATTTTGAGAAAGAAATTATTTTAAGTTGGGTAGATTGTAAACCCCCTCACCCAAAAATTAGGTCTACTTGGCATAGATAGAGAAAATAGGGCTAGTTTGTATCCAATTAGAAATAGGACACGACATTTTTTATATTTAATTATACAATATTTATATCACATAGTGCACCTTACCGTTGCTTCGATAATTGGAACACCTCACTAGCCATTGCCTTCTTACAAATTTTACAACCTTGTCCTAGTCATGGCCGCCTTTCATTATGACCTTGGTGTAACTTATAATTATGCCTTCTTGTGCCACATTTTAGTCGCACAACATTCGTCGCAGACGTTATTATTTAATTCTAAATAAATTCAATTTTGTACCCTTGTGCGTTCCAATTGAAATTGGAGACACAATCTTGACCCGTTTTGTGCAACCCAATTAATGATAATATTCTACTATGAATCCTCTATGTCCATGACCCTTGTGTCCCACCTAATTTTATTCCCATGTACTTCCAATTAATTCCAAAACACCTTGCACAATAATTTTAATTAATTTAATCTAAATTTCATCTTTGTGCAATTTTCCAATTGTTGGGCACTTTTATGCAAAAGTGCGTTGAGGTGTCCACACCGTTGGATACAATACATGTAGAAACCTATTTTCCCTTCATATAAATTTTTCCATAATTTTTGGATTGTGCAACGCGCAACATCGGCCCCCATTTAATTCTAGCCTTGCATTTAAATAATGCAAATTATAGCCCTCCCAAACATCCCCATGTGAGCCCAAGGCCCAATCCGAAGAGGTGTTGACCAAGCCCACTCCTAGGTCAACAAAATCCTAGGTCCACATGTATAAATATACATAACTCTCATTTCCTTCTTTATTTTCCCTTTTTTATCAAAACCTATCCCTATACTACTGTTCATCTCTATCTTCCCCGAGCCTTCCCTGCTGAACCCGATCTCCCTCTGGTGAGCCACCACCTCGCCGGAGTTTTCGTCTGAGACCTCACCCCCTTCTCCTCTGTTCCCGTCAACCTCACTGACCGTCGACCTCCCGCCGGATCCCCTCGACCTCGTCTCGACCTTCACCAAACAGACAGCCGCCGGACCCGTTCTCCCCATCTCCTCCCTCATCCTCCTCGACGCCACGACCTCCGCCGCGGCCATCTTCCTTGCCCCCTCCACCTGAGCCTCGACTCTCCGAACCACAACCATTAACACCTTGCCTCCGTCCTCCTCTTTCGTCATCCTTTTCCCCGACCATCCTCCTCCACCTCGACGAACTGCCGCACCTCCCTTTGCAACGACACCACCGCCCACTGCTAACCCGAGCTGTCGACTGCACCACGTCTTCTCCTCCGTCCACGAGCAGACCCGACCACCAAGCACTCCTCCCCGACTCGCCTGGAGCACCACCACCCTGCTCCCTGCTCTTTCCCCCTCCTCGACCACAGCCCCACATCTCCTCTCCACTCTCCTCCCCCTGATTGGAGCAGCCACCCTGTCATCCTCCTCCCTGCTCCCTGAGCTCCTCCTCTCCTCCTCCTCCTCTGGCCAGACCTCCCTCCTACTGGCCGGTCCTTCCCCCACTGGCCGGAGCATATCAACACCCCATCACCATCATCATCCTCCCATCTCATCATCATAATCACCAACACCTTTACCCTAATCATCCCAATCATCATCCTTGTCATCACCATCCTCCACATTATCATCCTCGTTATCACCATCCTCCATATCATCATTCTCGTCATCACCATCCTCCATATCATCATCCTCGTCATCACCATCATCCACATTATCATCCTCGTCATCACCATCACCCTATCATCGTCATCACCATCACGTAATCATCATCATAATCATCCCTGTCATCGTCGTCATTATGGACCCGTCACCCTTGCCAGACAACCTGTAGCAGTCACCTCCGATTTTTGTGCCTGTGCACGGTGGCCCCGAAGACCTATTGGATTATTCTGTGAGACTTCTGGAACCGGATATTGGGACTACGCAGCTTTCTTGCCAGACAAGTATACCTTGCCTTGTTGTACTATTTAAATTCAGTTATTCTTAGTTGCATGTTTTATTGCTTTAATTTTATATAACTGTGCCGTCCGAGAGAGACTCGGGTGCAGTCAACGAATGCATTGACATTAGGACTTGTGTCAGACCTATTGTCTAGTGGACCCACCTAAAGTTGTGGAGTTATCGGTATGAATCCCCAGGCCTTGACACATTTCTTACACGTGTTGTGAGTCTCATGTAGTGCACGGACTTGCGTATACGGTTGGCCACCTGTACGTGTAGGTCGTACGACGGATAGGGTATAACTGCTAATAGTGATACATGTTAGAAGACTTAGCATTTATTAGTAGTCGGAGTATAGACTATCGTTGTACGATGGTCCAATCCTTGTCCTTGTTTGGTTGTAAGGTTGGGCTATTGTTCTAACGATAGACTATGAGCCAGAGTTACGACGCCTCGGAGTAGTAGCTAAGGCGTGTTGTGGATACAACATGAATAGATCATTTGGCGGGAAGGACGACTAGTAGGCGTATGGGACACCCACTTCCTTTATTCAGATTCCATGCTCGACGGAGCTATATGGACATTATATACTATACAGATTCCACGTTCTTCGGAGCGATATGGTCGTTATTATATTACAGTGTGCCCGTGTTATAGGAGGCATATATGACATATACTAGCCAGTTGTCACGATTGGTGAATTACGTCAGCATATGTCTAGCCTACACCTTCCCATACACTCAAACTTGTCCTCAAATTGTATTTACTTAGATGGTTAGCGCACCCTTTTTATTTATTCAGTATTTACTTTATGGCATGCTTCTATGTATCTTATTATGTCCCTCTAAGGACCTGGTCCCTTTCCAGGTGTAGATGTTCATGAGTATTCGCAGGAGCGCAGATCCGGACTGGTTACTTATATTTCGAGGAGGTCTTCTCTTCGAGCCTCGTGATGGTTAGATGTTGTACTTATATGGTATTTATCTTGTTCATTTTATATTCTAATTCGGCAGTGGATTTGTTTCCATCTGACTGTCATCTTTAGATATTTAATATTGAGATTTAGTTACATGGTTATGGGTTATTCATTTATATTTGATTTCTGTGGAAGAGATTTAGTTATACCCTGTGACTTGTGATAAGTTTATACCACTGGTGAATTGCTATTCATATTACACCGTACGCATGGCTATGGTTTCCATATATTGGATTGCCATATCCATACGGTTGGCATGCTTACGTGTCCTAGTCCTACGCATTTTGGGACCGGGGCATGACAGTTAGACTTGTATTATATTATATTATTAAGATTCATTAGGTTGTATATTATTTCAGTTTATGTTTTATATCTTATTCTATTCTTCGCTATTCCATTCGTGCTTATCTTCCTTAGTTTGTATTATGATTGAGTTTAGTTATATTGTCAAATACTATTTTGTTCCTCCGTTTGGAGTTGAGATGATTGACAGGTACCATATTATATTGTTGAGATGTTAGATAGTTAGAAATGACCCAGATAGCGTTCTACCGCCGATTCTACGACGTAGGCTGGACGTACCCACGTACTCGTGTCCGAATATCTGGGTGCGGGTCATGACACCATGTGACCTCTGAGCAAACCTCTCCCTACGACTATCATCGGTCATCATCTCAACTTATTAACCGTACTTAAATTTAAGTACGCCAACATTGTTAGGTCCACCAAACTTGCCACGTCCATATCACCTCTGGCGAGGCCCACTTCGAACTTATTACTTGCACTCTCGTGCATAAGAAGTAATAAGTCTCCCAAATATCGCCCAACGGGATGTCCCTAAAGGACTATCATGTTGTGCTACGTCCATATTTTCTCTAGCGTAGTGACCAAAAATTTGTAACATACAACACGACAAATGTAGGAAGAAGTTCTAGAAAAAGAGAAACTTTATTAAAGATTATGAGTACATATGATGGGAATCCGTTACAATTTAAGGATTTTCATTAATATTCAAGGTCTTGAGTATATATGATAAAAATCTCTTTTAAGGGTTCCATGAGTTCTCGCCGACAAGAACCTCTTCCATTAAAAGGTGCCCCCATATTTTTTCTTTCACGGACACAAGTGGGCTCAACAACAGAGCTCAATACTTTCTGGATCACCCATCCAAAGTAAAAACCTCAGTATATGGAAAAGAATCTATTTTGATGGATAGCAAGGAAGAAGCAGAAGTAGACGCTCTACAACCAGGCGGAAAGACCAATGACAATAATGCTAATTAATCCAAATTATATCGTTCACGCTGTAAGCCCCCAACCGGTAGCCAGCCGCATAGAGGGGAGAAACACATCTAGTACGGTGCATAAACAAGAATAGTCCAACGCATGATACTGGATGCTCATCCTCGTCTCCTGGATTAGTTCTTACCGAACTATCCTCATCTCTTGGAACAGTTCTTGGCGAACAACCTCATAAAGTTGGTCTTCACCCCGAACAATGGGTGTTATGATATCCTTCCATGCTCTATTATAAGCAGCACGAGCGAGGAAAAAACCTGTAAAAAGAAGACACGCATTAGTCTAAGCAAAGATCGCATAAGGGCCAACTGCCACATACTGCTGCCCGACTACAGCGACGCACAGCCGAGTCTGCGCGCACGAGCGAGAGGAGATCTCATCCATACGGCCAAACCAGAGATAAGCTCTGAGCGCTTGAAGCAGATGATCCCTCACCCATGTGGCCATGCCAAACCTCAACGCACATGTTATAGAGGAGTGTTCATCCACACGACAGAGCTCTGAGAAGAGGTCTGCATATGTCCAAGAGGAGTCTCCATCCACACGGTATAACTTTGTGAAGGGTCTGCATGCATCCCTGCAGTAGAATTGTGTACTGGTGCTTCTGTGTCCTTCATAACCCAGTATGAAAAGTGCAGTACTGTCCTACCTCCAAGAAAAATATTAAAATTGGGGGGCTACAGATCGAGACTGCCCCTGACAAACTCTCCGGCAAGAAGAGTCACAGCCCTCGGCATCCCTCACAGAGAAAAGAAAAAGAAGCGAAGGGATAAAGTTCTCTCTCTCATGGCTTCCTATTTATAGGATGTTAGACCGCATGAGGAGATCGAGGTGATGAACCCAATGGTTAATTAGGATGAACTTGATGCCTCGATACCCTTGATCTATCTCAATCTCCTTGAAAACCGACGTCCCGAGTCCCGTATCAAGGGATGGCTCAAAATCCCAACAAATCTCCCCAAGGATCGAATTGAATCCTACATTAAATAAAGATGTGACAGGCTAGAAGTGCTCATACATATGAGCCATGACCATGCGGCCCAAGACCATGAGGTCCCAATGGTTATGCGACATAGTATCCATGCGACCGAAGACATCTCCTCTATACATCTTATTCAAAGTATTCCAAACTTATCAGTTTGAAAACTTTGAAGGGGGCCTTGTAGAAGCATAAAAAATATGCATCCATGCGTCAAATAAACCATGCGCACCCAAAAGCTCAAAAGATATCAAGCCTTAGAATCACCTTGCGGCCCAACAATGCGATGTCCATGCCTCACAATTGGCCGAAGCAACCTTAGCCATAGATGGACCTGACGTGGCATCCCGTCAACAAGATCGTCTCTTAAACATAATTCTGTCAAAGAGAATTTTCTGAATGTCTCAAAAGATATGAATACACTAAACGATAGAAGTCTCACATCAGCATAAAACTTCACTCTTGACCGGTATGCAATGCCACATCTACAGCCCAATAAATACCCCATACATCTCTGGCCCCATACGTGCTAGACTCCATGCGTTTCATGTGTCTCTGGCCCTATGCGTCACAGAATCCATGCTTTTCATGCGTCTCTGGCCCCAATCATCCCAGACTCCATGTATTCTATGCATCTCTGGCCTCGTGCATCCCAGACTCCATGCGCCTCATGCGTCTCTAGCCACATGCGTCTCAGACTCTATGAAGACCAAGCCTTGCCGTTATAACTGAAATACCTCTCTCCAACCAAGTATGGGCTACGCGTCAAAATTGCCCAAGTCACGCCCGCAAAGGACGAGAACCGCGGAAAAATTCCAACAAGCGCCCACATGGCAGCTTGGCTTGCTCACGGTTACAATTATACCCTGTTAGGAAGGTACATGTGGCATCCTCTAGATTCATATGGCCTAACATATGCACGCCCAAGGATGACTATATATACTAGGGTGATATGCCCAAGACACACACATAGAGGGACACACACAAACAGACAGAGAAAAACAGACAAAGAACAACAGAGGAGAGGAGAGAGAATAGACGAGAGCTTCTTCACCCTACATCGGATCGTCAATGGAGTAAATGAGCCGCCATAGTGCTCTTTATCCATCGCCATACCCCAGAATCAAAAATTTGTACTTAGATTGTTTATCTAGGACCTCTTTGTACTTTCTTCTGTTTGTTATTGAAGTAATCAATTTTAATGGCGAACGATGACTATGCCAACTGGTATGCATGTGAGGGCTACTTTAATTTGGAACTTACAAATACGTACTTATGTCGAAGAAGGGTGGTGATCTCTCAAGAGTTGACTTCGTTGAGGTCTTCGAGCACATATACAAGAGGAAGGACGAGATGTGTGTTGATAAAAAATAAGGAATTCTTTGTAAGTACTGCCGATTATTATATAGTTTTTATTTTGTTTATTGTCACACCCCAGAACCAGAATACTAGAGAGCGAAGAAATGACTCAGCCAACCATATCTTGTGGAATACCGAAGCAACCTGCAATGTGTTAAGGTTGTTTAGAGATAAGGGGTGCATACTACAATCAAGTCTCTTAGGGTCAAGAAATTATATTGTCTCAATCATTCAAACAAGTATCAATAACATAGAATATTTTAGAGTAAGCAGTAAGGCATCCCAAATGCCACATCAGAATATTCTAGAGATCCAGCATTCAAAATGATATGCCAGATAATCAAAAGTATATATAACAGTGAGTCAGCTGTAGTCTGAATATAATACAGACATATAGGAAACTAGTGTCCAGACTCTCCGGCTAACAAGTGTCGGTTGGCTAAACGCCCAAAAGAATATAGTTTACAAAAGACGAGCAGTGAAACAAGAAACCCACTTATGACCCTCAGCAGCCATCATTTGGGTGCATGCCATCAATGAGGAAGAAGTAAGCTTAATCCTCAGGTGTTGGCTTTAAACCTGGCCATACAAAACCAGTGGGGTCAGACCCCAAATAGAAAGTACCACAAAGAAAGCATAAAATAAAGAAACAAAACTAGTTCTATAGCATGAGATGCGTTAGCCAACAATCTATGGCATATGTCCCATCCATGATATGATACGACACCCCTTCACCAAACAAGGACATGAAGTGCCCACATCAAGATAGAGTACGTTCTTTGATTATGGTCAAGCTAAAATAATTCTGAGTCGTAGTTTCAGTCCACAGCCTATCGTGACACAACAAGGCAACCAAACAACCAAACAAGGACAAGAGTTAAATAATCATGCCATAATAGTCTGTGTCTCTAATTCCACTCAATAGAAGGCATAATAAGCAAGGAGAGATACAATATAAGAAAATTATATAGCTTCGATCTATGCATTATTGTAACATAATGATGCAACCCAACAACTAAACAAGGATATGGGTTGAATCATCATACCATGATAGCCCATTTTTTTGGCTAGACATATAATATAAGCAAATTAGACGGCCAATCATGTATTATGGCTTGATATATGATCTTTGGGTTATCCCAGTAATGTAATATATGGGTATCCTTAGATCGTGCCATAATCGAGCAGGGATGGCTGAACTAATGATATACGAGCAAGTGTATATGTAAAATGATGCACCAGTCCCCTGTAAGGGTACTGAGCTAATTATTATTTAGTAACAGTTTCGGGCTTTCTATAGGAAAGATACTGGCTCGGTCTTTTAATTAAGTCAGATACTGCACTCCACTAGTGTAGATGATATACAGTATCCGTGGTGGCCAGCCTTTACTCCCAGCTAATTTAGGGTGGTTCCATATGCACGATCTCGAGATACCGTTCTCTTTCAATGCTCTACAAATTTATTTGCCTGGTTAACCCTAGGTTATTTAGAATCCTATATTGTGGTCACATGAACATTACTTCTTAGATGTCGTACATTAAGTACGGGCTCTCTTGATATGAATCCATATTGTCACTCGAAAGTTAAATCTGGATTCACCCAAGTGTGATGCAACAATCAGTACTATCTAGCCACGGCTAAAGTCATTCTCCAACTAACAGATCCGTGCATGGAAATAATTACATATATCACGTAGCAAGAGTGTGTGGCATGATGGCTCACCATATTTATATCTATCAAGTTGCACTCTCGGTGCGGTCAGGTGTATAAACACAGATATAATAGTCAGGGCAGGAACAAGTTCTAGAATCAAGATAATGGACAAGTTGTCACATAGTAAGTTATGCAGGATAGGACAGTCAATCACTGGTCACATTAATTGTCACTTTATTACATCGATAGATGAGGATAAGAGTAGTACAAGAACCCATCAAGATTAGATTCATAATCCTTACACCAAATAAGGACCGTAATTGCAGATCCTCTCCCGAGTTGAACTACGCCCCTAATTTTATCCAATGTATAATAAGGTGGTCAAGTAAAAGTATTTTAATTAGTAAGTTAGTACATATAAGGCCATATATACAAGGCTCACGTCAAGTGCTTAGTCAAATTTAGCACATGGTCACATCTGGGTTATACAAGTAATTTCAAGATTAACTTATAGCATCACAATAGTCCAATCAAACAAAAATATTAAACCAAGCAAGAGTTCAACGTGTGCAAGAAACAGGGTACCGCATAGGAATAATAGGCGCATAGACAAGCTGTCGTATGAAGCAGGATGCCGAATAAAGTCGAGGTTGCATGAGACAGGGTGCCGCATGAAGTCGAGGCCGCATGAGACATGGTGCCACATGAAGTCGAGGTCGCATAAGGTCGCATAGTTGGCTTGGCCCATGGACAAAGCAAAGTCCACTCTACAGGAAACGTGCAATGTGACCATCAATGAATGCAAGTCAGAAAAAGTGACACAAAGTTATAGATGTGACTGATGTGACAAGCAATAAAGTGTGTTAGAAGAAAAGATAAAATTATACAATGTTGCGCCAAGTCAGTGAGAAGTTATGCGTCCAGGAGAAGAGAGACGTATAGCTCATGGCCACATGGTCGACGATGTCGCATGCACACTTGGCTGCATACATGCTTGGCCACATAATATCTTTTGTGACTTAGTAAAAAAATTTAACTTATGAATTTGTATTCGTCCAAGTTCATGCATTTGGCCAAGGGGCGCATGTGCAGATTTAGTCATGCATACAACAAAGTTGGCCGCATATTGACTCGAAATGAGAAGTCAAACCTGCATAGCACAGAGTGCCGCATAGCACTTATTTGTCTCCTACAACAGTAGCTTTTTGGCCATGGCCAAAAGCTCGAAAACAAAATTTTGTTTCTTCCATAAAAATATCAAATCATGTCCAAATTCAGCAAAGTAAAGTTCTAACTACTCAAAATCAAGTGTTCATCAACATAGAATAATAAGTTTTTGAAAACAATAAGATTTAGGAGATCAAAATCCAAGAAAACCCAAGAACATATGAAAAGCCTCTAAACTGAAAGTCTAGATCTACATTAATCCATCCACCAAAATCGAAAATACTAAATTCTAAGTATATGGAGAACACATAATAAACATAATGGAACAATAAAATAGAAGATTTCTTCATTTCTCATATAAGGTGTACTTGCGTATGGAGGGGGAGAGAAAACTTAAAAGAGAGAATGGAAGAAGAAAATGAGAAGAGAGAGAATGAAGTTGGGTTATATATAGAGGGTTTGAGGTTGAAACCATGGGTTCAACTCATGATCAAACCAATCCAAACAAATAAACCAAGAGCCAAGTGAGCCAAAGAATGGGTCTAGTCTCTCTACAACATACAACTATGCTAGCAAAAAAAATTAAATATGCTCTAAATACGAATATCGGGAACGGGGAGTGACATCTCTATCCATCTTAGAAAAATTATATCCTCAAAATTTGAACTCAATGCTAGCTAGAGATATCAAGACAAGCAATAACTAATTACAAGCCATCTACACATATAAATAAGCAAGTATAACAATACATATAATAAAGCAAAGCAACATCATCTCATATGAGTGCTTGCCGACCACGGAATGAAAGACGCGAAGGCATACAAAGAAAATATTCCTTATGAGTCAAATATGTGCGATTACAGAGATCAAATATCGTCCTAGCGCTCCCACGTTGACTCTCCCAAGGAGTGATGGCTCCAAGTAATACGAACAAGATATATAATCCAGTTCTTGCGTACGCTCTCTCTCTGATACAAATGGACACTGGTTATTCCTCGTAAGTTAAGTCGGTACCAATGACTAACTCAGAATGATCGAAGACATGACTCAGATTCGGGATATACCTGCATAACTGAGACACATGAAATACATCATGCACTTCATAAAGTGAAGGCAGAAGGGCAAGACAATAAGCAATATCCCCTACCCTATCTAGAATATCGAACGGTCCTACGTATCGCGGACTGAGCTTCCTGTGGACCCCAAATCTAATGACTCCATGGGTAGGCAAAATCCATAAAAATACGTTGTCGCCGAAAGAAAACTCTAACGGCCTACAATGTTGATCTGTCCAATTCTGATGACGATATTATGCAACCCGAAGCTGCTCTCTGATCTACTTAACCACTTCAACCATTTGAGTGATCATCTCAGGCCCCAATATCTTTTGTTCACCAATGTCATCCCATGCTAAGGGTGACCTATACTTTCTTTCGTACAATACTTCAAAAGGAGCCATCTGTATGCTGGCCTGATAACTGTTATTGTACAAGAATTCTACTAAATGAAGACGATCTTTCCAAGATCCACCAAAGTCTAAGGTACAAGCCCGTTACATATCTTCCAAAGTCTGGATTATCCTTTCAGATTTTCCATCTGTCTGGAGATGATATGCGGTACTGAATCTCAAATTGGTACCCAAACGCCCGTGCAAGATTTTCTAAAATTAAGATATAAAGTGAGTATCACGATCTGACACTATACTTGCAGGAACTTCGTGCTACCTTACTATATGTCGCATATACATCTCTGCTAACTTCTTTGTGGACTGCTCTATTTGAAAATAAAGAAAATATGCCCCCTTCATGAGTCGATCTACTATTACCCAAACTGTATCATGTCCAGTAGGGGATTTAGGTAAACCGGTCACAAAGTCTATCATAATGTGTTCCCACTTCCACTCTGGAATAGGTAGTAGGTGTAATAATCCTGCTGGTCTTTGTTGTTCTGCCTTCACTTGCTGACATACGAGATCGTGAAATAAACCTAGTTATCTCTCTTTTTATTCTGTTCTACCAGAAATGCTGCTTGATATTCTGGTACATCTTTGTGCCTCCTGGATGTATAGAATATTGGGAACGGTGTGCCTCGGTCATTACTTTATGTCTGATATCTCCACTTGGCATACAAAGACGATTTCCAAATCTGAGTATTCTGTCTTTATGAATATTTAATTCCTTCCTAAGACCTGACTCACATTCTGCCCTAACCTTCTGAATATGAGAATCTTCAACTTGGGTTGCCTTGATCCTCTGCACCAAAGTTGACTGTATCTAATGACTGGCTAGTACTCATGTTCCTTGAGGTAACACTACTTCGATGCCCATCTCTCGTAGATCTTCTAATATGCGGTTCTGAGTTATCAAAATAAATGCACTGCCTCTCCTACTTAGAGCATATGCCACTATATTTGCTTTGCCTGGATGATACTAAAGTGCTACATCATAATCACCAAACAATTCTAGCCACCTCCTCTACCTAATGTTCAAGTCCTTCTGGGTGAATATGTACTTCAAACTCTTGTGATCTGTAAATATCTCTACCTGATCACCATATAGGTAATATCTTCAGATCTTGAGAGCAAACACTACTGTTGCTAACTCCAATCATGTGTTGGATAATTCTTCTCATGATCTCGAAGCTGGGACACGCATAAACTATTATATTTCTGTGCTGCATCAATACACATCCAAGTCCTTTTCCAGATGCATCACAATAAACTATGAATTCTCCTGATCCTACTGAAAATATAAGGATCGGTGCTGATATCAACTTCTCCTTCAACTTCTCAAATGTTGTTTGGCACTCTACCGACCAAACAAACTTTACCTCTTTGTAGGTTAGATGAGTCATTGACACTGAAACTCATACAAAGTCTACCACAAACCTCCGGTAATATTCAGCTAATCCTAAGAAACTTCGCACATCTGTTACTGCCTTTGGGACTGGCCAATTCTCTACTGCTTCAACCTTCTTGGGGTCCACTGACACTCCTGCTCCTGAGATGATGTATCCCAAGATTGATACATGATTTAACCAGAATTCACACTTACTGAGCTTGGCATATAACTGATGCTCTCTCTGGACTTGCAATACTTTTCAAAGATGTTCTTCATGTTCTTTTTTTACTGTCAGAGTAGATAAGAATTTCGTCTATGAATACCACTACAAATTGATCTAGGTATGGTATGAAGATATGATTCATCAAATCTATAAATATTGCTGGAGCATTGGTCAATCTGAATGGCATAACTAAGAATTCATAATATCCATATCTAGATCGAAATACTGTCTTTGGTATATCTTGATCCCGGACCCTTACTTGGTAATACCCTGATCGAAGGTCTATCTTAAAAAATACTTTTTCTCCTCTCAACTGGTCAAACAAATCATCAATCCTAGGCAATGGATACTTATTTTTTACTATTAAGGCATTCAACTACCTATAGTCGATACACAACCGTGTTGACCCATCCTTTTTATTACTAGAAGTGCTGGTGCTCCCCATGGTGATCGACTAGCCCGAATAAACTTCTTCGCCTTCAGTTCCTCCATGTGCTAATACAACTGCTTAAGTTCCATTGGTGACATCTGATAGACCTTGTTAGAAATAGTTTCTGCTCCTGGTTTCAACTCTATGCATAACTCCACTTCTCTTACTGGGGGTAATCCTGGAAGCTCTTCCGAAAATACAAGAAATTCTTTAATTATTCTGAAAAACTGATCTTCAACTCCAGCTATTATTGTAATGCCACATTCATGCTGATCCTTCACCGTTCTATTGAAGATAAACTCTTTCTTGCCTGAAATATTAAATAATACTCTACCCTTACGATATTCTATCGTCGCATGACTGTCTCTTAACCAGTCCATGCCTAAAATAACATCTAAATTACCCATAGAAAACTTCGATCAACCTTACAGGTAATAATTGCTCGCACACTATGATTGGACACGCTAAACATACTTTACTTACTCCTACGAGACCATTACCAGTGAGTATATTCAGCCTCTCTGCCAATGCGCTGCCAATGCCTCGAACTCTAATCCAATACGTGTCAAAAATCGAGCACATACAAATGAATAGGATGCTCCTGAATTAAATAGTGATACGGTAGGAAAAGATGTAATAAGAATGTTACCGGCCACTATGTCACCTGATGCCAAGGCCTCCTCCAGAGATAGAGTAAAATCTTGCCCTTGGCCTTGCTGTGCTCCTTGTTGTTGCCTCTCTTGAATATGCAGTTATGGCCTCTGCTGCCCATACTGCTGATTCATCTGCTGGTTGTATATCTGGGTTTGTGTCGGCAATGGAAGCTGAGCGAATGGACTGATTTCCAGTGCTAGTCCTCTGTACTGAGCTGCTCCTAGTGCTGATAATGCTAACCGCTATGCCGGTCCTTCAATCCTTTGCATGATCGGACAATTGGCAATCCAATAATCTGTACTACCATATCGTAGGCACAGCCCTAGAGCTACCCTACACACATCTTTGTATGGCCTACCATGCCATAATATGTACATTCGACTGGGGCTCCCAATCGATGTTGCTGCTGCTGCCTCGGCTGATACGACCGAACTGGTACTGTTGTTGCGGATGCCACTGGCCTCCTTGGCGCTGTAGCATGAATGTGAATGCCAAAAGATGGTGCTGACGTCTGCTGTGATGGTCCTCCTCCTCCGCTCTGTGCATAAGACCTCTTTTGGCCTCCCGTCATTGAAGCAAACCTCTGCATCGTCAGCTTATATCGCCTAGATAGGATAAATACTTAGTCAAAAGTCTAGTAATTATGGCCGTCTACCAATTATTGAATCTCCAAATAAAGTTCATACTGAAATCTCATTGCTCTCTCAGGTTCTGTTGCTACCAACGTTGGAGCAAATATGCTAAGCATGCAGAACTTTGCCGTGTCGCCATCCACCATCCTTTCAGACTGCTTGATGTTGATAAACCTCTGTTGTATCTCATATTGTGCTACTACTCCAAAATACTTAACCCTAAAATGGGCCCTAAAGTTGTCAAATGAAATAGGTTACCTTAATCCAACTTCTTCTGCTGCCCACCAATCTCTAGCAAAGTCCTGGAGTTGCAATCGGACCTGATCAACATGTTCCTCAGCTGGAACCTTTGTCGCTGTCAATATTGTCTCTATACTCTCCAGCCAAGCATCTACGGTAATGGCGTTCTCCGTGCCATCAAAATAGTTAGGGTTGGGTCGGCAGAACCTCACTGTTGCCCCTTAGTCTGTTCTAACACTCCTTTCTAAGGCCGTCTGTAATCCTTGATTCAACAAGACATTTTGCTTTTGTTGTTAAAGCTATTGATGTTGTTGCATCACCATCATTCTTCGTATAATATCTCACAATGCTGGTGTATCAAGTGCTACTAGCACTACTGGTACGACCGGGGGCACTGGAACTTCTAGTACATGTTGTTCCTCGTGCTCCTCTGGTGGTTCTACCCTGATCCCTCCAGGTACAGGTGTTGCCTCTCACTATAGACCAATGGATCATTGTCCTACTGAAATTGCAGGTGCTCTACCCACTGATGTTGGAGAAGCTCTAAGGAAAATGACACAAGATAAATCAAGAACATGAAGAGAAATGATCGAGAAATCAATGGTACAGAAGTCAAACTGAGTTTCGAGGAGACAGATTTAGGATTTCAAGGAGAAGCATATCTGAAAAACCTGACCTGCATGGGCCAACACTAAAACTTTGTCACGCCCCTGAACCAGAATACTAGAGAGCGGAGGAATGACTTAGCCAACCACACCTTGCAAAATATCGAAGCAACCTGCAATGTGTTAAGGTTGTCTAGAGACAAGGGTGTGCATATTAAAATCAAGTCTTCTTGGGTCAAGAAATTATATTATCTCAATCATTCAAACAAGTATCAATAACATAAAATATTTTGGAGTAAGCAGTAAGGCGTCCCAAATGCCACATCAGAGTGTTCTAGAGATCCAGCGATACAGAATGATATGCCAGATAATCAAAAGTATACATGACAATGAGTCAGTTGCAGTCTGAATATAATAAATTCATGTAGGGAACTAGTGTCCAGACTCTCCGGCTAACAGGTGCCGGTTGGCTAAATGTCTAAAAGAATATAGTTTACAAAGGATGAGCAGTGAAACAAGAAACCCACTTGTGACCCTCAACAGCCATCCTTCGGGTACGTGCCATTAGTGAGGGAGAAGTAAGCTTGATCCTCAGGTGCTGGCTCTAAACCTAGCTATGCAAAACTAGTGGAGTTAGATCCCAAATAGCAAGTACCACAAAGGAAGCATGAAATAAAGAAACAAAACCAGTTCTATAGCATGAGATGCGTGAGATGACAATCAATGACATATGTCCCATACATGACATGATACGACACCCCTTTACCAAATAAGGACAGGAAGTTTCCTATCACATTAAGATAGAATACATCCCTTGATTATGGTCAAGCTAAAATAATTTTGCGTTATAGTTTTACTCCACAGCCTATCGTGACACAACAGCGCAACCCAACAACCAAATAAGGACATAAGTTGAACAATCATGCCACAATAGTATGTATCCCTAATTCCACTCAACATAAGGCACAATACGCAAGTAGAGATACAATATAAGAAAATAACATAGCTTTGTTCTATGGATTATCGTAACATAATGATGCAATCCAACAACCAAACAAGGACATGGGTTGAATCATTATACCACGATAGCCCACTTTCCTGGCTAGACATATAATATAAGCAAATTAGATGGCCAATCATGTATTACGGCTTGATATATAATCTCTGGGTTATCCCATTAATGCAATATATGAGTATCCTCATATTGTGTCATAATCGAGCAGGGCTGGCTGAACCAATGATATACGAGAAAGTGTATATGTAAAATGATGCACCAGTCCCTTGCAAGGGCACTGAGCTAATTATTATTCAGTAATAATTCTAGGCTTTCTATAGGAAAGATACTAGTAATTAAGTCAGATACTGCACTCCACTTGTACAGATGATATACAGTATCCATGGTGGCCAGCCTTTACTCTCAGCTAATTTAGGGTGGTTCGACATGCACGGTCTCGAGATATTGTTCCCACCCAATACTCTACAAATTTAGTTGCCTAGTTAACCCTAGGTTATTTAGAATCTAATATTGTGGTCACATGAACATTCTTTCTTAGATGTCTTACTTTAAGTACGGACACTATTGATATGAATTATATTATCACTCGAAAGTTAAATATGGATTCACCCAAGTGTGATACAACAATCAGTATTATCTAGCCACGGCTAAAGTCACTGTCCAATTACCAGATCCGTGAATGAAAATATTTACATATATCACGTAGCAAGAGTGTGTGGCATAAAAGCTCACCATATTTATATCTATCAAGTACACTCTCGGTGCAGTCAGGTGTATCAGTACGGATACAATAGTCAGGGCAGAAACAAGTTCTAGAATCAAGATCATGGACAAGTTATCATGTAGCAAGTTATGCAGGACATGAAAATCAATCACTGGTCACATTAAATATCACTTTTTTTATCAATAGATGAGGATAAGAGTAGTGAGAGAACCCCTTGAGATCAGATTCACAATCCTTAAACCAAACAAGGACTGGGATTGCAGATTATCCCCTGAGTTGAACTACGACACTTATTCTATCCAACATATAATAAGGTGGTCAAGGGAAAGTATTTTAATTAGCAAGTTAGTACATATAAGGCCACAGCTACAGGGCTCATATCAGGTGCTTAGTCAAATTTAGGATATGGTCACATCTGGGTAATACAAGTTATTTATAAATTAACGCATAGCATCACAATTATCCAATCAAACAAAAATATTAAACCATGCAAGAGTCCAACATATTCAAGAAATAGGATGTCGCATAGGAATAATAGGCGCATAGGTAAGATGTCGTATGAAGCAGGGTGCCGTATGAAGTCGAGGCCGCATGAGACAGGGTGTCGCATAAAGTTGAGGTCACATGAGAAAGGGTACCACATGAAGTCGAGGTCGCATAAGACAGGGTGCTGCATAAAGTCGAGGCCGCATAAGGCTGCATAGTTTGCTTGAACGCATGGACAAAGCAAAGCCCACTCTTCAGAAAATGTGCAATGTGACCATCAATAAATGCAAGTCATAAGAAGTGACACAAAGTGATAGATGTGACTAATGTGACAAGCAATAAAGTATGTCAGAAGAAAAGAAAAAATAATACAAAGTTATGCCAAGTCAGTAAGACGCTATGCGTCCAGAAGAAGAGAGACGCATATATCCTGGCTACATGGTCGATGAGGTCTTATGCACACTTGGCCACATACACACTTGGCGCATAAAATATTTTGGGACTTAGTAAAATTTCTTCAACTTGTGAAGTTTTATTCGTCCAAGTTCATGCATTTGGCCTAGGGTCGCATATGCAGATTCAGTCATGCGTCCAACAAGGTTGGCCGCATGCTGACTCGAGATGAGAAGTCTGGGCCGCATAGCACAGAGTGCTGCATAGCACTCCTTTGTCTCCTCCAACAGCAGTTTTTGGCCATGGCCAAAAGCTCAAAAACGAAAATTTGTTTCTTCCATAGAAACCTCAAATGATGCCCAAATCCAGCAATATAAAGTTCTAACTACTAAAAATCAAGTGCTCATCAACATAGAACAACAAGTTTTTGAAAACAATAAATTTTAGGAGATCAAAATCCAAGAAAATCAAGAACACATAAAAAGCCTCTAAACGAAAAGTCTTGATCTATACTAATCCATCCACCAAAACCAAAAATATCAAGTTCTAAGTATATAGACAAAGACATAATAAACATAATAGAACAATAAAATAGAGGGTTTCTTCATTCCTCATACAAGGTGTACTTGCCTATGGAGGGAAATGGAAATCCTAAGAGAGATAATGAAAGAAGAAAAATAATAAGAGAGAGAATGAAGTTTGGTTATATATAGAAGGGTTTAAGGTTGGGACCATGGGTTCAACTCATGATCAAACCAAACCAAACAAATAAACTAAGATCCAAGTGAACCAAAGAATGGGTTTAGTCTCTCTACACATACAACTATTATAATGCCCTGCTCCTAGCGGGTTACTTATGAAACACTTGTTACTTTGACTCGATTGAGAATTGAGTCTCAGAAAAATCCTACCACCAAATTAACACGGACGAAATACAATGAACCCTTCAAACTGATGGAACGACTTCTATTAAAATGAGTCCAAAGTTTTCGTTGGTTGTTTTGTTGTTTGGTTTTGTGTTGCTTTATATTTTTTGTTGCTTTCAATGACTTGGTTTTCATGATTCGCTTTTCTCGCTTGCGCATTCTTTTCGAATCATAAGAGAAAGAGATCGAAGGATGCTAACTAAGTGTTATTGTAATTTCAGGATGCATAATCAAGAAGTGATCATTGCATAAGGCTTTTCCATTCTCTCATTCGATTCAATCGGTGAGTGGCTTATGCCCTTCGATGAATCCTTTAGTCTGCACGTCTTAATAAAGAGTCTCTAGTTCACTATATTAATGTTGCCTCACTAACAAGATAAGCTAAAAAGAAATATTATTGCACGATTCAAGTTTAGAACTACTATCTTACTAGTCACATCATGAATGCTTACCTGCCTCGTATGCTGCATATTGAGTAATACTGCTAGAAACCTCTTGACTTGATCTTAAAAATAAGAAAAAAAGATAGACTTGCTTGTTCATCGCTCATCAGTTGAATGATAGCATATTATCTGATAGGAACTTGCATTTATGCATTTGGTCAGAATAACTTATGCACAAGGTTTATCTCTCGAGCGGTTCCTGGGGCACTGGGGATCGTTCGGCCTGGGACAGATCTAGATACCCTGAGGGTTGAAGTCCTTACTTACGGGAGGGTATAGGTCTATTAGTGAGATGGGCTTGTAAGTCCCAACCGCTAATCCCGTGGAGGGGACCATTATATAGTTAGGGTGCATGCTAGATTTACCTTCTTGCATACCTAACACTTGATGCCAAGATTGATTCATAAGTTTATTCATATATGCAAATTATGGCTAACTTATGTGTCTATTGCAGGAATAACCGTTCGGTCGTGGGTAAGAATTATCATATACATGGTTTAATTTATCTTTTATGTTTCTTTGCATGAATTATTAAAAAGAAACTAGACAACTAGAAAGATCAACTTAAATGCTAGCTTCACATGTTTACTTAGTATGGATTTCTGGGTGATTTTGGCCACGATCGCTCGCCAGTACATGTTGTAGTACTGACCCACATTTATGGAAAAAATTTCCAGGTTCTAGTAGCAAAAGCTTGGCGAGCATTTTAAACCAGTGCTAGTGCATCCATCCAGCGGAATCGTGCTCGTGCTGCTTTCTTAGCTTTCCTCCCCTGTGTGCAAGCTCTTCTTCTGGTAGATATTTTATTTTGGTCATACTAAAAGGATATGATGTGTAGGTGTTGTGGCTAGTTTTGGGTTTGTAAAAAGGGATGTAGCCATCTATGGCATATTTGTAATCAGCCAAGCAAGTACTTTGTAATCCAATCTTCAAGTATTCAACAAAGAAAGTATTTTTTATTCCTATCAAATGTGTTCAACTTTTATTCTCTGCATTTTGAATCATGTGCCTCTATATATATGTATATTTTTTGCTAACTTGTGTCTTATGTAGGTACTATGCCTGGTGTAAGCGCAACTTAGGCTTGCACGGCATCGCGCCCAAACGAGGACGATTGGTTCCATAGGGACCAAGCCAGGATAATCGGCCCTTACGGAACTAGGGCGTAACAGGTAGTATCAGAGCATGGCTTTACGTCCTTGGCCTCTTCAAATATTATTTTTAAAAATGATATAAGTTTTCAAGCGGTTTCAAAAGTCCCAAATTTTGAAAATGGTTGCGAATCTATATAAGTAAATCGAAAGTGTTAATATCCTGATCTTGAAAGTATAAAAACCCAATGTCCCATGCAATAAGTCCATAATATGTTATGAGACTAACAAAAGATACACTCTTTTGCAGCAAGATGATTTAACATGTAATCAAGGAACATCGCGCGCAGCAAGCGTGAGCGATGACCAAGTTGATAGGCTAATTGCGATATTCAAAAATTAGAATGATCGACATGAGGCCCAACAGGAACGGTTCAAAGCTCAGCAACAACAAGCTGATGCTAGAGCCTTGGCACAACAACAACAACTTGACTCTTTGACCCAAATAGTAACAACACTGGTATCCCACAGTAGTGCATCGGGAACCACCGCGACACCTGTGACAGTCGCGATTGCGCTTAAGGGAGCAAGATTAGCAGAAACTAATAAGCCTTTATGGGCGGCCAGGAAGTCTACCTTTAGGGGTGCTAAGTTTCTAAAGTTGAACCATCCAGAGTTCGAAGGCAGGACTGCGTCGGATAAGGTGATGGAATGGATCGCAAAGTTTGAGGGCTTGTTTGAGTTTACTTTGATACCTGCGAACAAGAGGGTGGCATGTGCAGCCATGCAGTTATGGTTACGTGCACACGATTGGTGGCAGATCAAGAAGCTGGATCTTGCTATAAAGCATCATGATGGTAGAATCTCTTGGGGGATATCTAAAGATGCATTCCTTAAATAATATCTTTCGCCAGCTGTCAAGAAGAGAAAAGAAGATGAGTTTATCGAACTTAAGCAAGGGGGCATGTCCATTGAGGATTGTCACGACCCACACCCGGTATAGGGGTACGAGTGCGTAGGTACGTCCAGCCTACGCCACAACATCGGCGGTAGAACGATGTCTATGTCACAATGCTATCTAATCGTTCTCACACGAGCATCCAACTCCATAAGGAGTCACAGATAGCATAATATCATATGAACAATACTCAATCACATAGCTAAAGCACGATAAGATATCAAAGAAATAAATAAACCAAATTGTAACACAAGTCTAAATAGAATAATCTAACTCAACAATAATATCCAAGTCTCAACAAAGTATGTCGGAGACAAATTTGGTACCATAAACTGCTAATAGAAACTAACTAAATAACTATTGATCTCGGCTAGACATCCCGGAATCACACCTGGCTACAAGGTCCAAGTCAGCAGCTACTCTCCCTGTGGTCCATAAAATGTCGGACACCCGTCCTCTAAGGCGTAGTCTGGAAAAATATTTCCAGTCAGGATGGAGCAAAGTACATCTCTAACAGCAGTTCTACATCAATGATATAAACTATGCAGCAGTAAATAGATGAAAATATACAAGATTCATATATATGTACAAGAGATACACAATAAAGGAAATACTATAAATAAATGCGGGAATGAACAATATGTCAATGAAGAAGAATACTATGTCTAAGTGTGTGAGTACTAGCTTTAACATGTGATCGGCTTGGGAACTTGTACACGAGTACGGGCCTGGCTAGTCATACGTGCGGTGTATGACCAACACTAACATGAGAACAAGACTTGTACATGAAGGGTATGATCACATATCTACAATAAAATACTCCCCACCCCCGACTGGTATAGTAGATCCAACTATGGTACGCGATGGCACGGGATTCTCTAAGAAGGTAGCAAGTTTCCTCGAGAATCAGTGTCTGTATATGCACAAGATAACCAATAAAATAAGACTTGTACACGATACACCATATACAAGGAATAACATCTCATGACGAGATCCGAATATACCAATCCGTGTAACCATCGTGTCAAGAAATATGGATATCTACACTAAATACAATGAACATAGAGGATATCATAAATAAGAAACTATCAGAGAATGTACTCGCCTGTTGTCCTTTGTTGGTATGAATCAGAGTCCAAGTCATAGTCCAAACAACCTATGTATTACAAATTTACCATGTCAAAATATAATTTATTTTAATTTATTTAATTCTGAAATAATTACTATAAAATCTTATTTTAATCTTATTATTCTGATTTTTATGTCAAAACCAAATTTTGCCCAAAAGAACTAAATTTATATCGACTCGGGACTCATGGCACGCAAATCGAGGCGATCTATTGGCCAAAAAGTCAACCGACACAAACTCAACTTTCATGCATGATTTCCTGTAGATTTCATCATCAAAAATATACTAGAATTTATGGCTCATCCGAATTCAAATTCGTTTGGGAATTATGGCACATATAAAATTTTGTATCGTGCACCGATGGTTAAATTCTAACCTAGAAGTTCTACAGAATTAATAGTATATAAATACTTTGATTTAAATTCTAGAAAAAACATACGTCAATGATCTCGAAATTAGCTTTCCGAAACTTCAAACGGTTCATGATTTTGATTCCTGGTTCTCCCAGAATTGCAAAAATATCGAGACGCATCTATTTTCGGACATGTTCTACTCTACGAATTTTTTAGAATTTAATACTCATAATTTCATAAAACAAATTATATAATCAGAAATCTAACCTCAATATCTTTCTAACGCAAGAAACTAGGCCTCGTTTGGAGTACGAAGCTATGCGCAATGGCTTGTGGAAGATGAAGGAACCCTAGATGGCAATTCTCCAAAATCTCTCTCTCTAAAATAATGGGATAATTAGGGTTATAATATATATATATATATATATATATATATATATATATATATATATATATATATATATATATATATATATATATAGGGATGTACCTACGGCTGAATATATATTTATAGGCTGACACGTGTCAGAATCTGATTGGATGATTTTTGTTATATTATTTATTTTTGATTTGCCTTTATCAAGACATTATTTAAGTCGTTTTAAATCTAAATAACTCAAAATAAATATTAAAAATAATCATAAAAATCTGGAAAAATTACAAAAAATATATTTTGAATTTAAAACTCTAGAAAAATATTTGGGCTAATTTTATATTCATAGGTTTACTACTATAATTAGGAGAAGCTCTAAACATTAGTTTTACCCATATAACTAAAAATAAATACTAAAATTATTCCAAAAATTCTAAAATAATTCCAGAAAATATATAATAATATTATAAATTCTAGAAAATAACGTGGGTCCATTATATATTTATGAGATTGCTCAATAAATTCTACAAGTCCTAAAAATTAGTTATTAGTCTTAATAACTTCCAATAAATACTAAAAATACTCAGAAAATTTCCAGAAAATTCTAGAAAATATATTTTATTATTTAAAACTTAAAGTAAAAGTTTGGAATATTTTTATTTAAGTTTGGCCATAAAATAAATTCTTGAAAGTCCTAGAAAATTAGTGTTAATAGTTTTTAATTAACTAAAATTTATTGAAAAATCTCAATAGTCCCAAATTAACCTAATAACAACATTTAAGCACAAATTTCAGGATACGGAGGTTACAAGTCTACCCACCTTAAAAAATTTCGTCCTTGAAATTTAAAATCCTCAATTGTTTTATTTATTTATTACCATCAAAATTGAATTCATCAAATCATATAATCATGAACTAATCCACATTATTATTTCACAATATTTCTTAAAATTCTATAAATATCATATCCCTAAAAATCTTCAAATATAAAATCAAATTCCATTCTTATCATAATCTTCTCCAAAAATTTTAAGTTAATAACGAATACAAGAATTTAATATTCAATCCTCTAATTGAAATCCAATCAATGCATATTTATAAAATTAAAAATTGTATCCCAAAATTTAAATTCAAACACTAATCCATTAATGATCTTATTCCTCGATTTTTTTCACAATACTCAACGATGTAATACTTATGAAACTTCCAACACAATATTCAAAATATAAGTTTATAACTTGCAGTCCAATAAATATATTGATAGCCTTCTTAAATTCCTCAAAATTTAATGATAAATTCAATCATTTCATAATCTTCATAAAAATCAATGATTTAACAAAATCGTCAATTCTGCCATATTAAATTCTCAAATTTTTATTTAATTTAATATTTCTCCTCAAAATTTATGGCACCTTGTCTCTCATTGTCAAGTCATAACCTCTTCGTTAATCTTTACTACAGTCAAATCCTCAACAATCAAAGTCTAAGGGAATTCTACCTACAATCATACAATATGCATTCTAAGGAAAACATGTATGGTTATGGTCATTTTTGTCATGGTATTGCAGTCTCTGTCAGGGTGTACTATTAACTATATTCTAATAAGAAAATCACGAATATAAACTCGGTACTAAGGAATCAATCAAGATAATAGATACTATATCATCATGGAAGGACAATAAAAATTCTAAAGGAAGCAATATTCATGAGGAATAAGGATAACAAGATAAATAGATTGGAATGTTCCTAGTTGTGATTGAGTATTCGCTCTCATCCAAGTATGCTATGTCATATATCCTATCGCAGGCACGCAGTAGTACAACTAAGTTATCGCACTACCACGACATCGCTCTAATTGCGAAGTCTGACCTGCATGGGCCGCCACTAAAAATGTATCATGACCCGCACCCGTTATAGGGGCACGAGTGCTTGTGTATGTCCAGCCTACGCCGCAACATCGGCGGTAGAACGCTGTCTAGGTCACAATGCTATCTAATCATTCTCACACGAGCATCCAACTCCATAAGGAGTCACAGATAGCATAATATCATATGAACAATACTCAATCACATAGCTAAAGCACGATAAGATATCAAAGAAATAAATAAACCAAATTGCAACACAAGTCTAAATATAATAATCTAACTCAACAATAATATCCAAGTCTCAACAAAGTATGCCGGAGACAAATCCGGTACCATAAACTGCTAATAGAAACTAACTAAATAACTATTGATCCCGGCTAGACCTCTCGGAATCACACCTGGCTACAAGGTCCAAGTCAGCAGCTACTCTCCCTGTGGTCCATAAAATGTCGGACACCCGTCCTCTAAGGCGTAGTCTGGAAAAATATTTCCAGTCAGGATGGAGCAAAGTACATCTCTAACAGCAGTTCTACATCAATGATATAAACTATGTAGCAGTAAATAGATAGAAATATACAAGATTTATATATATGTACAAGAGATACACAATAAAGAAAATACGGTAAATAAATGCGGGAATGAACAATATGTCAATGAAGAAGAATACTATGCTTAAGTGTGTGAGTACTAGCTTTAACATGTGACCGGCTTGGGAACTTGTATACAAGTACGGGCCTGGCTAGTCATACGTGCGGTGTATGACCAACACTAACATGAGAACAAGACTTGTACATGAAGGGTATGATCACATATCTACACTAAAATACTCCCCATCCCCGACTGGTATAGTAGATCCAACCATGGTATGCTATGGCACGGGATTCTCTAAGAAGGTAGCAAGTCTCCTCAAGAATCAGTGTCTGTACATGCACAAGATAACCAATAAAATAAGACTTGTACACGATACACCATATACAAGGAATAACATCTCATGACGAGATCCGAATATACCAATCCGTGTAACCATCGTGTCAAGAAATATGGATATCTACACTAAATACAATGAACATAGAGGATATCATAAATAAGAAACTATCAGAGAATGTACTCGCCTGTGGTCCTTTGCTGGTATGAATCAGAGTCCAAGTCATAGTCCAAACAACCTATGTATTACAAATTTACCATGTCAAAATATAATTTATTTTAATTTATTTAATTCTGTAATAATTACTATAAAATCTTATTTTAATCTTATTATTCTAATTTTTATGTCAAAACTAATTTTGCCCAAAAGAACTAAATTTATATCGACTCGGGACTCATGGCACGCAAATCGAGACGATCTATTGGCCAAAAAGTCAACCGACACAAACTCGACTTTCATGCATGATTTCCTGTAGATTTCATTATCAAAAATATTCTGGAATTTATGGCTCGTTCAAATTCAAATTCGTTTGAGAATTATGGCACATACAAATTTTGTATCGTGCACCGATGGTTAAATTCTAACCTAGAAGTTCTACAGAATTAACAGTATATAAATACTTCGAATTAAATTCTTGGAAAAACATACATCAATGATCTCGAAATTAGATTTCCAAAACTTTAAACGGTTCATGATTCTGATTCCTGGTTCTCCCGAAATTGTAAAAACATCGAGACGCGTCTATTTTCGGACATGCTGTACTCTACGAATTTTCCAGAATTTAATACTCATAATTTCATAAAACAAATTATTTAATCAGAAATCTAACCTCAATATCTTTCTAACGCAAGAAACTATGCCTCGTTTGGAGTGCGGAGCTATGCGCAATGGCTTGTGGAAGATGAAGGAACCCTAGATGACAATTCTCCAAAATCTCTCTCTCTAAAATAATGGAATAATTAGGGTTATAATAATATATATATATATAGGGATGTACCTGCGGCTGAATAGGGATGTACCTATGGCTGAATAGATATTTATAGGCTGACACGTGTCAGAATCTGATTGGATGGTTTTTGTTATATTATTTGTTTTTGATTTGCCTTTATCAAAATATTATTTAAGTCGTTTTAAATCTAAATAACTCAAAGTAAATATTAAAAATAATCATAAAAATCTGGAAAAATTACAGAAAATATATTTTGAATTTATAAACTCTAGAAAAATATTTGGGCTAATTTTATATTCATAGGTTTACTACTATAATTAGGAGAAGCTCTAAACATTAGTTTTACCCATATAACTAAAAATAAATACTTAAATTATTCCAAAAATTCTGAAATAATTCCAGAAAATATATAATAATATTATAAACCCTAGAAAATAACGTGGGTCCATTCTATATTTCTAAGATTGCACAATAAATTCTACAAGTCCTAAAAATTAGTTATTAGTCTAAATAATTCCCTATAAATACTAAAAATACTCAGAAAATTCCCAGAAAATTCTAGAAAATATATTTTATTATTTAGAACCTAAAATAAAAGTTTGAGATATTTTTATTTAAGTTTGGATATAAAATAAAATTTTGAAAGTCCTAAAAAATTAGTGTTAATAGTTTTTAATTAACTAAAAATTATGAAAAAATTCCAATAGTCCCAAATTAACCTAATAACAATATTTAAGCACGAATTTCAGGATACGGAGGTTACAAGGACTATGAGTCAGAATTCTCCAAGCTTGTTTAGTTCGCTAGCTCAATGATTCCTAATGAGGGGGCTCGTACACATCGGTTCATAAGAGGCCTAAATGACAACCTAAGAAAGGATGTTATAAACCGAGAGTATAAATTGTACATTCAGGCTTTTGAGGCAGCGGTGCAGAATGAGCAGTTAAAACCACAAAGTTCTCCAGAAAAGGCATCGGCTCCTTAAAATTCTCCTGCTAAAAGATACCATATAGGGAGAGAAAGATAGCGCGCGAGTAGCGCCCTGGTCAAGAGTATCGTTACTGTGGCAAATGGGGCCACACCTTAGATGTTTGTCATTCTGCAAATAATGTGTATTTTAACTGTGGACAAAAAGGGCATATGGCTATCAACTACCGAAATAAGAAGGTTCTGCCACCGTACCGCAACAACAACACTGGTCAGAATGAGAATCATAATTCCGTGTCAGCTCAAGTTCAAGCTAATGGACAAACTGATCAGACGAGATGGCCTAGAGTTTATCAGTTGAATATTGAGTGTGATGTGAGCGGACACGATGTTGGTGAGTCTGATTCCTTTGACCTCTTGAAGCCTTTATCTTAGACTCCTTGACCTCTTAAGTTTTGAGGACGAAACTTCTTCACAGTAGGGTATTATATAATACGCCATTCTTAGTGGGTTATTTATGAAACACTTGTTACTTTGACTCGATTGAGAATCGAGTCTCGGGAAAATTTTCTCGCCAAATCCACACGGACGAAATACAATAAACCCTTCAAACTGATGGAACGGCTTCTATTAAAGTGAGTCCAAGAGTTTTCGTTGGTTGTTTTATTGCTTGGTTTTGTGTTGCTTTATGTTTTGTCTTGCTTTCAATGACTTGGTTTTCATGATTCACTTTTCTTGCTTGCGCATTCTTTTCAAATCATAAAAGAAAGAGATCGAAGAATGCTAACCAAGTATTATTAAAATTTTAGAATGCATAACCAAGGAGTGATCATTGCATAAGGTTTTCTCATTCTCTCATTCGATTCAATCGGTGAGTGGCTTAGGCCCTTCGATGAATCCTTTAGTCTGCACGTCCTAATAAAGAATCTCTAGTTTACTATATCAATGTTGCCTCACTAATAAGATAAGCTAAAAGAAATATTATTGCATGCTTCAAGTATAGAACTGCTACCTTACTAGTCACATCATGAATGCTTACATGCCCCTCGTATGCTGTATATTGAGTAATACTGTTGGAAATCTTTTAACTTGATCTTGAAAATGATAAAAAGAGATAGACTTGCTTGTTTATTATTCATCAGCTACATGATAGCATATTATCTGATAGGAACTTGCATTCATGCATTTGGTCAGGACAACTTGTACACACGGTTTATCTCTCGAGCAGTTCCTGGGGTACTGGGGATCGTTCAGCCTGGGAGAGATTTAGATACCTTGAGGCTTAAAGTCCTTACTTACGTGAGGGTATAGGTCTATTAGTGAGATGGGCTTGCACGTTCCAACTGCTAATCCAGTGGAGGAGGCCATCATGTAGTTAGGGCGTATGCTAGGTTTACCTTCTTTCATACATAACACTTGATGCCAAGATTGATTCATAAGTTTATTCATATATACAAATTATAGCTAACTTATGTGTCTGCTGCAGGGATAACCATTCGACCGTGGGTAAAAATTATTATATGCATGGTTCAATTTATCGTTTATGTTTCTTTGCATGAACTGCTAAAAAAACTAGACAACTAGAATGATCACCTAAAATGCTGGCTTCACATGTTTACTTAGTATAAATTTCTAGGTAAGTTTGGCCACGGTCGCTCGCCAGTACATCTTATAGTACTGACCCACATTTATGGGAAAAATCTCTATGTTCTGTTTGCGAGAGCTTGGCGAGCATTTTAAACCTGTGCTAGCGCATCCATCCAGCATAACCGTGCTCATGCTGCTTCCTTAGTTTTCCTCTCCTGTGTGCAAGCTCTTCTTCTGCTAGGTATTTTATTTTGGTCCTACTAAAAGGATATGATGTGTGGGCGTTGTGGCTAGTTTTGGGTTTGTAAAAAGGGATGTAGCCATCTTTGACATATTTTGTAATCAGCCAAGCAAGTACTTTATAATCCAATCTTCAAGTATTCAATAAAGAAAGTATTTTGTGTTTCTATAAAATGTGTTCAACTTTGGTTCTCTGTATTTTGAATCCCATGCCTCTATATATATGTATATTTTTGTCTAAATTGTGTCTTATGCAGGTACAATGCTTGGTGCAAGCGCAACTTAGGCTTGTACGGCATCGTGCCTAAGCGAGGACGATCGTTTTCGTAGGGACCAAGCGAGGACGATTGGCCCTTACGGGATCGGGACATGACAATTATGCTAGCAAGAAAATTAAATACGCTCCAAATACGAATATCGGTAACGGGAAGTGACATTTATAATGTATAAATTGAACATATTTTAGGACAGTTGAAAAAACTTATGATAGTACAAAAAGGTTAGGTTATTTGAAAGCTTCCTAGGATAATAAAATCTAGGTATATAATCTATATTTCAGTCTCTACAGACCAAGGCATTCTATCAAGCCACTCAAAATGATATTGACGAGATTGTTAGACTGTCTTAGCCTGTTGAAGATAATGACCTTTGGTTAAAGGATGATGTCAGGATAGGAAAGGACATATGTAGATATGGTACCGGCTCCTTAGCAATGCAAGCATCAGTGTTTTCCAGACCTTCTCTACCTCCTCCTTCTCCTATACAAATACAAGATTGATTCTTTGCATAAGTCGTTACTATTGTACCAAACTCTAGTCAGATATAGAGCATATCAAGAAAGATCTAGGTATGTTGATCTGTGCCCCTGTTGTACCGATTGACCGTGCTTTCCCCTATTGCACCTAACATGGCCGATATATTTGTGAGACAACTTAATTTGCTTCCATAGTATTTCGTGACTCATTTGCAGGACCTACCACCACCAACAGAGCATAAACATTAGTTATCTTTGTAATTTTATTTTTATTTGTACTTATTATTTGGACAAATTATGTAAACTTTAGGTATATATGTACTTATATTATTATTATCTTGGGTGTATAATTATATTATGTTTATTGTATTTTAGGGTTTTTAGGGAGCATTTTGTGAAGATGAAGGTCATATTGGATGACAATTCTAGGGCGGATAACATCTGACAATATTTGAGTATATTTGAATTTAGATTTGTTAAATATATGTCTATTAAAAAAATTCTCTAATATTATTAAAAATAGATGATTAAAATAGTTTAAATATGATTTAAATATATTTTAATTAAAATTTGTTGTAGATATCTTTGTAGAAATTTGAATATATATTTAGATAATGTCATATTTTTAGTTTAAATATAATTTAAGTATTGAATATCTCTTAATTTGAATTTGTTATATATATATATGTTAATTAATTTTGATATATGTTCATGTAATTATAAGAATAATAAGTTTTTTTTACTAAATATTTTGGTAGTTAGAAGAATTATTTATTTATTAATAGAGGATATACAAATGGTTTAGATGGTTAATTAATAAGTTGTTTCCAAGTTGCATTATATATACTAGTCACGTTTGTGTTGCACGTAAAAAAAAACTATGATATTGTAGAAAAATTGGATAAAATAAATTATATTAACATATTTTAAATATATGACTTGAATATATTATAATTAGAAAAACAAAGTAAGATATTGTTAAAAATTAGATAAAAATAAATTATGTTAACGTATTTTAAATATATTTAATTAGGATTTGTTATAGATAAGATTTTAGAATTTTGGATACGTGTTTAGTTAGAAAATACCATGTTCTTGGTTTAAATGTAATTTGAATATTAAATATATCTTAGGGTTTGTTATATGTTAATGTAGTCATAAAGATTTTAATTTTTTTTCTTAACTACGTGTGAAGGTGTGATAGTTATAATTTTTTTAATTTTTTAATTTATTTTATAGATGATATACATAAGGCTTAGATAACTCATTTTTGAGCCATTTCCAAGCCGTATTATAATAGTAGAGAGAAGTAAATTATATTAGGTAATTAAATAATTAGTTATTTTATAAATAATTAATGGAGTATTTACAAACGGCTTAGACAGCTCAATTTTTGGTCGTTTCCAAGCCACCTAATATATAACTAGTAACGTGTCACGACCCGAACCTGGTATAGGGGCACGAGTACGTGGGTACGTCCAACATACGTCGTAGCATCGGTAGTAGAACGTTGTCTAGGTTATCAATACTATCTAAACATCTCATAATATATATATATATATATATATATATATATATATATATATATATAATATTCTTGTCAATATATCTTAACTCCCAAATGGAGGATTGTATGATAATATGATGATGGTAACCAATACTCAATCATGATATAAAACTAGAGGAAGATTGGCACGATATGGAATAGAAGAAAAAAAATACAGAGTCATAATACATTACAAGTCCAATAGTCTAATCACAACTCAATGATCTCAAATATAATACATGCCAAAAGTTTCTAACTGACATATACAATATCATAAATTAACTAGCTAAGTCTCATCGACTAATGGTACTATCTCGACATGCTCTACGAGTGCTAACTCAACTGGCTCATCATCCTGTGGTCCGTAGTGCGTTGGACACCTGTCCTTTAATGAATCATCTGAAAAATATATCCAGTCAGGATTGAAGCGAAGTACAACCCAATAATAGTTCCAATAATTGACAAAAACTATGAGACAAAATTAGCAATAAAAATAAATGATGAAAGTAACTGAACTAGAAAATATCACGAGAAGAAACATCATGGTGAATAATAGAAATAACTAAGAACAATATGGTGAGGAATATCAATATAATAAACTAGAATAAAGGAGATAATATAGTAAATATGCCATAAAATATTAGTAAGATAATGTGATCGGCTTGGGCCTAATACGGGCTATATATAAAAGGGAAGCTAGCGTGACCACACGTGAGTTACATGATCTGCTAGCTATCACAGGCTACACTAAATCACGGACTATAAGGTATGATCACATATCCACTAATACTTCCCCAACCCCCTACTAGTACACAGGTCCAAATCATGACATATTATAACACGTATATCACGATGCACAGTCTATAATATCTGTCACTCCATGTTCTCGATATACGTATTTGGAGCATATTTGTTTCCCTACTGTAGAAGCATAAAAATGCGCATCCATGCGCCCGACGCCCATGAACCCTAAAATAAAACTCAACAAATATTGGACCGCATGGACACCATCCGGCCCAGAAAAGGGATACCCATGTGGTCCAAATGAGCGTCCTGACAACTGGCTGCAGGTCGACCTGAAATGACGTCCTGACAACAAAGATGGTGCCTAGCACAGAATCCTGACAAAAAAGACTTTTCTGATCGCATCGAATGACGAGAACACACTAAGAGGCAGAAGTCCCAAGGATAGTACAGAGACACGTGGACAATACGACAAAAAGATCCTATGCAGCTCTGGCCCATGCATCCCAGACTCCATGTGGTCCATGCATCTCTGGCCCATGCGTCCTAGACTCCATGTGTCCCATGTGACTCTGGCCTATGCTTTCCAGACTCCATGCGGTCCATGCTTCTCTGGCCCCGTGCATCCCAGACTCCGTGTGTCTCGTGCGTCTTTGGACACATGTGTCCCAGATTCCACATCGACCTAGTAATTCTATTACAACTGAGTAGCTCTCTCTAACCAAATAGCGGCCATATGTCCATTTGACCAAGTCTCACCTACAATAGTTAAGAACCGTACAGATACTCAGCAAACAACAAAATCCCAATAAATATCCACGAGGCAGCAGATCCCAGATTCCCTTACAAAGTTGTAGCACCCTTCCATTAAGAGGGGACATGCGGCAAACCCTGCCATCCATGTGGCCCAAAATTTATGCGGACACAAATATGACTATAAATAGTAGGGTACCAGACCCAAAGGGGAAACTTTCTACGAATCTACACTCAAGGGAGAGAGAAGGGCTGCTGCACCGGATCTTCCCCGGAGTAAAGAGAGTTGCTACACTCCTAAACCTCCATTGTCACCCCCTAGAAAATAAATGTGTACTTAGATTATCTTTTAGGACTCTTTTTGTATTTTCTAAGTTTGTTAATCAAATCCAGTTCTTCCAGTTCTCTTTTTGATTTAAATGGCAAACATTGTATGGCGACTCTGCTGGGGTAGTCCTTCTCCACTATTAAGAAGTCGGTGACACAATCCTATGCGACCAAGCTCGGCTTGACGCAAAAGATGTCGGTGTTCTGCTTCGATCAGCAAGTGTTCGAGGACATGCTCTCCGAGGAAAGTGCTAATTCTTCGCTAAGGATAGCCAAGACTAAGAAGACCCACAGAACGTAGGTGGCCAAGGCCGTTGTGCCCCACCCAGCTGCAGAGCAGACGCTTTCAGCCTCTCACTTTGTTGCCAATGAAGGTCGTCGAAAGAACACCCAGAACGTCCACGTTTATGCCGCATCCTGGGCTGACGCATAAACTGTTCAGCACCTTGACTCTGGCAGAGAAAAATACTGCGATTACAGATGTTCTGGTGCTGAGACAGCTTCTATGCAGCCAAGGAGGAGGCTGCATAAGAATGTCCATGCGGTATCAACTCATAGCCGCAGACAGAAGGTCGCACACGACACTGGTAGCAACAGAACCATAATTTTTGACCATATCTCATGCGGCACAAATCCTATGCGACCAACTGAGAATGGTAAAAATCCAAATTTGGACTCTTTATACTACTCGCCTGCGGTTGCTAAGCTGAAGAAGTCCAGGGCAGTACGATCCTGTCAAACTCAAGTAACTACTCATACGATCGACTGCCAACATGCATCTCTAACTATTATGCGAGCTTCTGACCAAAAGTTGTTCAGGACTGACCTGTGCGTCCAGCTCACATGGACCAATGGACAGGGTCAGTATCAAAAGTCTTCCACCAGTACCTCAGGACAAGTTCGTGTATGAACCCCAGGCCAAGGAGCAAATACAGCACCTGCGCATCCGTGTTCCCCGGACACCCGGACTCACAAAGAGGATGTAAAGGTAAAATATCATTCGCATGATTTGTGTGACATAATTACTCACAAGAAAAAATCAAGGGAAATAACTATGGTGTGCGACGTGCCCTCTCCAAGGCACTGCTGTACCAACATCATTATCAACTGCTGCTGCAATAAAGTGGCAGTACCCACAGACGGGCAGTCGGCCTTCTAGCGACTGTACCAGAAAATACCTACACGACAACCACCCGGAGACCGGTACATGTATCAAAGGAGGAGGAGTTCCCCTTTACCTCATGCTACTCAACTGGAAAGCTTTCCGCCACTAAGGGAAAAAATAAGTCAAATACCTCCAGTTCGGCGCTCTCTACCACTGCATCTCGAAGGCGACTACCCGGAGGGCTGACGACGGCACCTGCAGAAAGTGTCTTCCAAGGCACCTGCTCAAGGAAGAAGCTGTCAGCCCCTGGGGGTAGTTCTTCCTCAGAACCTCTAGGGGTGGCCTAAGCTGGGGGTAGTGTCCCCCTGGACGTACGTGACAACCTGACGTTGTGAGGAGACAACGATTCCCAAGGAACAGACTCTGAGATCCCGGAGGGTAACTGCTTCCACCAAATTGATACAATCTTCTACGCTGAGGTAGTATCCCCTCAGAATATGAGGAGGATACGACGTCTCCTGCCCTCCTTGAAGACTACTCACTATAAGGGTATGAGACAGGGAGCACGGCATCCACTGCCCCCGTCCATTTCTTCCAGCATGAGGATGGTATACATGGCCGAAGACGACCATGAGGCCCCCAATGACCGGCAGCGCCATGAGGTTCTCGAGGCATTATGCACACAATAAGTGCATCAATGCAAATTCTAACCCAAATGATGCTAGAAATCAATGTGAACATAGCCTCTAAGCCAGCAAGGGCCTCTGGGCAAGTAAACTTGGATCTCGCGAACAACGGGGATTCAAACACGACCGCTCAATCCATCGGCGGTGATCCTCGCCTACCTGGCTCGTCTGTACCTTCTGCAGGAGATGAAGCTAAGGATGCAATGAGGAAGGTCCGAGAACTTCGTGCTCGTCTAGATTACATGAGCAATCAGGACTCACTCCGTGATCTCGGGGTACGACAACCATATCCGATAGAATAGAGGGATGTACCATATCCACCCAAGTTAAGCCCATCAACATAAACACGTTTGAAGGAAAGTCCTCCCCTCGCCGCTTCATGAGCTACTTCGAGATTACAACGGACACTTACTGTCACCACCCCATTTCCAAAGCTGGATATTTTTTATTTATTTTAATTTAGTTAATTGTGTATTATTTATAATTAATAGTATTTATATTTAATTAGTGGTTGTATTATTTTTTATTGATTGTTTTAGGGTTTTGGCTAGCCTGGACCCATGTCAGACCCTAGTGGACCCATGTCCGACCCAACCCACACCCTTGTGAGACCTATTTTTGGGTTTAGAATATTTATTATATTTTTAGTGGGCTATTTGGAGAGATTTGGAGTTAGTTTGAGTGCTTTTGGAACCCGAAACCCAAACCCAAGTGAGAGGAGGGCATTTTGGGCATTTGGAGACTTTGTAAACCCTTTTATGTGTGTGAGACCCGACCCTATCCCCCTATTTCTAGCCGTACACAGCATCTCTCCCTCCCCATTTCTTCTTCTTTACTACTTCTTCTTCTTCTTCTTCTTCTTCTTCTTCTCCATTCTCCATTTCTTCTTCTTTCCTTCTCCCAACTTCAAGTAAGTACCCTATTTCTCTTCTTTCTTCTTTTATTCTCCATGGTTGTGAACCCTAACCCTATATTCTTCCCCAACCTAGGTAGGTAGAGCTTAGATTTGGTGTTGGAGCTTGGGTTGGAAGCTTGTTGTGGTGAATTTGGAGCTTTTTGGAGACTTTTGCTTGGGATTTCAACTCCCAAGAGATAAACTCTAATTTTTCCCCTTATAATTACTCTTATATAGTGTAAATAATAGTTTAGACCCTTCCTAGACCCTAAGGCTACTCGTGGGAGGAAGTTGGAACGAGTTTGGTTGTGTTTGGAGACTTTAACACTAGGTTTTGTGTCAATTTCGGGTGGAATCCGAAATTGGCCCAATTTTGGGTGATGCCCTAGGTTAGACGGATCTAGGTAGACATTGTTGGGTGTCTTGAGGATTAGTGCGTATCTCCGTTCGGACACGTAAAGTCGTGTCGCGGATAAATGGGCGTTTCAGGTATTTTCGGGATTTTCGTCGTTGCCGGTTCTAAGTGCGTGTTTGTTTTCACCATGGGCCTAGAATCGATGGAATAGTATTTTTTCTAGGATCTAGACATCGTTTAGAATCCGTGGGTAAATTTTGGGCCGATTCCGAGTTAGTTTGGTGTGCGTTTCAGGATGTTTTCCGAACCGCACACCGCGTGTTCGTCGAAATGACCGAACGACCATTTCGGCGTGGATTTCTAGTTTCGGGTTTGTGCGTACGTTGGGTTAGCTTCGGAGAGTGTGTGCTAGAATTCTTGGGTTATATTTTATATATATTTAGGTGTTTGTGTGTGTAGGGGTGGTTGTGTGCGTGTTGGTGAGTGTTGTGAGTGTTGTGTTGTGTGTTGTGTGTGTTGAGTGTTAGAGTGTCTATATATGTTTATATATATATATATTTATATATATATATGTATGTGTGTCTCTCTCTATATATATTTGTATTTGTAAATATGTGTTTATATATATATGTGTATATGTACATATATTTGTGTAGGGGTTTGTGTATTAATGTGGGTGCTTGTGTGAATATATATATATATGTATATGTATGAGTGTTTGTGTGTGTGCTTCTATATATATGTATGTGTGTATGTGTATATATATATATATATGTATATTTGTGTGTGTGGTTGTGTGTTTGTGAGAGTGTGTGTTAGTGTGTGTGAGAGTGAGTGTGTGAGGGTGTGTGAGAGTGAGTGTGTGTGAGTGAGTGTATAAATATATATATGTTTGAGTGTGTGTGTGTGTGTATATGTATATATATATTAGTGTGTGTGTATATATATATATATATATATATATATATATATATATATATAGGTATGTGTTTATATATATAAGTGTGCGTGTGCTTGTGTGCTTGTGTGTGTGTGTGTATTTATATACATAAGTGTGTGTGTGTTCATAAGTGTTTATGTGAGTGTATATGTGTGTGTATATATATGTTAGTGTGTGTGTGTATATATATATATATATATATATATATATATATATATATATATATATATATATATATATATATATATATATATATATGTGTGTGTGTGTGTGTGTGTCTGTGTGTGTGATTGTGTTTGTGTGTGAGGTGCAGCGAGGCGAGCGAGGATAGCGTGCAGCAGGGCTGCTGTGCAGCGCAGCGAGGGGGCTGCAGATGCTGCACAGCAGCAGCAGTAGCAGTAAAAGGCAGCAGCAGCAGCAGCAGTAAAATGCAGCAGCAACAGCAGCAGATGTTCGCAGTGGGGGGTAGCAGGCGAGTGAGGGGGAGAGATATAGATCTATATTATCTATATAGATAGATTGATAGTTAGATAGATAACTAGATAGATAGTTAAATAGATAGATAGTTAGATAGATACGTAAATTGTTAGATAGATTGCTAAATACATAGGTAAATAGATATCTAGATAGCTAGATATAAATAGGTAGATAAATTGATAGATGGATAGCTAGCTAGATAGATTGATTGATAGATACTATATAGATATTAGATAGATAGATAGGTAGGTAGTTATCTATCTATCTATCTATATATATATATATATATATATATATATATATATATATATATATATATAGTTAGATAGGTAGTTTAGATATAACTAGTCCTAGATATAGATATATATATGTGAGTTGGGTATATGTGTATATGTGTATGTGTGAATATAGATACATATAGTTATGTAGATACTTATATGTGTTAGATATATGTATATTAGCCTATACATATAGCTAGATATATACCTATAGCTAGGTAGATGTATAGATATTAGATATAGATATATATGTATTTGAGAGTGGGTATAAGGTAATATGTATATGTGTTTGTGGATATGTATATCTATATATATGCATATAGGTACGTAGGTATGTATATATATATGTTAGGTATATATTTCTAGCCTAGATTGTTAACTAGGAGTATATCTACATACTTAGATAGCTAACTAGATAGCTGTTAGAGGGGTATTGGGCGATACCTCAATACCTTGAGATATCAAGGTATCTCAATACCTTGAGATATCCAAGGTATTGGGTTTCAAGCGGGGTTTTTGAGCAATTGCCTAGGTTTGAGTTTAGAGATAGATTTTTATGTATATGTGTATATATTTACGCGTACTAACATAGGTTTTAGCGGGTATAGGCGGGGTGCGTAGCCTAGGTCGAGGTATCGGATACCGAGGGTATCCCGGTATCTCAAGGAGGCGAGTTTGAGGGTTTATTAGCGGAATGACCTAGTTTTGGCCTAGAATTTCAGGGGCACCCTAGTTTGACCTAGACTTGATCGTAGTTGACCCGGTTGACCGCCAAAGTCAACTTTTGACCTAGTTTTGATCCAGGGTTGACTTTTTGGACCCTGAGTTGACTTTTTGACCCAGATTTCACCGGTTTGACCCGTTTGACCTAGAACGACCCTAGAAGCCTATTTTTAGTTATTTTATATCTGTTTAATTTATTGGAAACCTGTTTAACCTTACTTTTCGCAATAGGTCCTTGCGACACCAGTTCGGATCGCCAGTTGCTCAGGACGTCAAGCGAGTACATTCTCTGATAGTTTTTATTATCTGATGATTATTATGATTCAACTTCTAGTATAGTATCATCTAATTTTTCTGGTACAACACAGGACACGGACTGGTATTTCTGGATTCATTTACTTGCAACACGTATATTTTATATTTCTTGCCTCTATTCTGGAATCACTATAGGCATCACTACAGACATCACTCATGTTTCTGGCTGGACTCATACTTGATTTACGTGTTGGGTCTTGGATTCACTTGTATTAGTCGGGACGGGAAAATACTCGAGTAGACATGTAAATATTCCTATCTGGAATCATCAGGAATCACTCCCTCTGGTCTAATCTGGAATGATAGCAGCCGCGCACCCAGTGCGCGGTGAGCCGTACTTACCCCTAGCCATTTACATGTCGAAATAAGTATTTCAAAGACACCGAGTTCATTCTTTATAGTCTGGACTCACTTGCATTTCTTGTTGGTCTCACTTATAGTTTATGGACTTAACTCTTTACATGTATTTCATGCTGGACTCATTACACGTTCATGTGCACGGACTTGATCTTAGCTTAGATTTCTTGTATCTTGTAGTTATTACTATCTTGCTTCTGATATTCATGCATCTTTACCTTTATGCACCAGTGATACATGCATATTTTCTTGTTCATACTTTATTTCATTCTTCTTGCTACTTGCTACAACTGTTTTATAGTTTTTATCATTTAAATGGAACTGCTGTTAGAGATGTACTTGCTCCAGTCCTGACTGGACATATTTTTCTAGAGTATCCGGAGGAGTGGTGTCCAACGTTTTATGGACCTGAGCCTGTCGATGGTGCAGACAGAGACCCTCTAGTTTAGGAGTGATTTCCGGGTTGGTAGCCGGGATCACTAAGACCTTGTTGTTGTTTTTATTAGCTTTTAGCACCGAATTTGTCTCCGGTTTTAGTTTGAGACCTTGTATTGTATATGATTTTGGATGTTGTATTATTATTATTGATGTTGTGGTTGTTGTAGTAGTTGTTGTTGGTTAGACTTTATAGTTGTTAGACTTCTTGTTATCTTATCGTGCTTAGATTCGTGATTGAGTATATTATGATTATCATTATGATATTGCTCCTCCGTTTGGAGTTGAGATCTTGACAGGTTTATATATTAATTGCGTGAGATTGTTAGTTAGATAGTAGACCTAGACAGCGTTCTACCGCCGATGCTGTGGCGTAGGCTGGACGTACCCACGACTCATGCCCGATTTTTCGGGTGCGGGTCGTGACACTTACCCCGTAGTGACGCTATCCTTACCAGGCTCTTCGTCTGGTCATTGGCAGGGGTAGCTTTCAATTGGTTTTGCAGTCTCAAAGATAACTGCATATCATCATTCGATGACCTCAAGCGTCTGTTCCTTAACAGATTCTATGAGGCAGGAAATGATATGACGATGTCTTCTCTGATTGACGTCACCCAAGGTGAGAAGAAACTAACACGAAACTATATCGAGCGATTCTGACAGGCCGCACTGAGGCTGCCTCCTAGAAATCCAGATGTCATACTAATAAAGATGTGCCAGAAAAATATGCTTACGACAGTAAGCCTCTGGATGGACGAGATCCAGTTCAAAGACTGGACAACATTCATTGTAAGTGCTGTCAATACTGAGAAGAAGCTTAAGGATGCTCGACACTTGGGGATCCATATCCCTACTGCTGAGAAAAAGGGTAAGAGTCCCAGCAATAGCAACAACAACAATAATGGCAGTAATAGCAGCCACGATGGAAAGGAGAAACATGCTATGGTCGCTACCTTGACCAAGAAGCCTGAACAAAAGTCGACAGAGCATCCAAAACCAAAGGAGACTTACTCTTTCGAAGATGTTGATGTCAAACCCATCTTCGACATGCTGATACAGGGAGGCAAAATTTGGCTCCCCGACGTCAGATGTCAGCCAGAGTCGGTAGAAATTGCCAACCCAAAGTATTGTCACTTCCACCGCTACGTCCATCACCCGATGCATGAGTGTTATACCCTAAAGCGGTACATCCAACGTCTAATAGATACCAAGGCTCTTTCCTGGACTTCGATGACGTGACGGTCATCGCCAACATGGTGTCCCTCCAATTTGGCAACTTTTCGTCGATGGAAGCCCAAGACGGAGTAGTCCCTGTCCCTAAGGTGACTATGGAAGTTGTCAACCTTCCACCAGCTCGAGACCAAACGGTCAGGCTAATACCTCTTACCACACCACGTAGGAAGATCATGTGGGTCCATCCCGACCTCTTGCCAGACTTGACGCAGCCGACGACATCCTCCACCGCCAAGCCCAAAGGCAGAAAATCTAAGTCCGGTTACACAGTTTTCTCCTCGGATGAAGAGCTGGCAGCAGGTACAATAAGGTCAGGCACAATATACCAACCGATGAACGGTGATACGCTCCCGGTTGTCGTGCCTACCACTACTGGTCCTAGGCCATCTCAGTACCCACTGGTGGACAAGTCTAAACAGAAGGAGATGCACTTTGATAAACTGTTGTGCAGGGATGCACCGCAGGGGATGAAAAGGCCCTATAACTTCGATATCTTAGCATAATTAGCCAACACTCTGGCAAAATTATCGTTATTTGAGCTCATGCGGCTCTTTAAAGACACTCGGGCTGCCCTGAGTGAGGCACTACAAAATGCCTATTTCTACCTGGCGCAAGTCAAGCCACCAACCGAAGATCCTGCTGCTTGTCCATATTATAACAATGACATAGATGCGATACCCAACATCACCTTCTCGAAGCAGGATATATTGCTCAAGAATAATAGACACGATCAGCCCATGTACTACACAATATATAGTGGTGATATAAAGGTAGACCGAATGTATATTGACCCAGGATCGTCGATCAACATCATCTCGAGAAGTTTACTTCATACCCTGGGGATCCCGATGCATCATCGGCGGCCACCAATACCGCCATTAGTAGCTTCAACAAGGGAAGGAGCTACCCTCTGGATAAAATCTACCTAAAATGCCAGATCGGTGACTTAAAAACAGAAGTCACATATTATGTCATAGACATAGATACATCCTACAACGTCTTGTTGGGGCATCCGTGGATACATGAACACAGGATCGTGCCATCCACCCTCCACCAGTGCCTAAAATATATAGATGAACACGGTTTCGTTAAAACGGAGTTCGCTGATGTCGATCTGTTTAAGGGTATCCAGATTTACTACTCCAACTCGATCCACTACAAGAAAACCCACCAAGATAAAGACGACAATAAGGTTGACAATAAAGACGATGCCACAATAGCACCCGAGGAGCCTATAAGAATCTGCCTCGAGGCTCGCACTCCCGATGCGGCCGTACCCCTCATCATCAAATTACGTGGGAAGGCAGCTGAACTTTCGGTATCTTCAGCATCATCAGAACCAATGGTCATTCGCCTTTGTAGGCCAAATCAACCACCAAAAGAAGATTCTTCTCTATCTACGCCTTCCGAACCTATGGGTTATTCGCCTTCACAGGCCGAGTCGACCACCAAAGAAGGATCCGACCACGACTGCAGCTTTCGGGCCTTTGGTGGTAAAATTACAAAGAAAACCACTAAATCCTTCGCTTGCACTGGGGGTAACCTAGGAGAAGGATAAGCTGGAGGAGTATATATCCGTCAATGACAACATCCCTTCCCCTGATGATGTAATCCTACCAGAAAAGATACCTTATTTTCTCAATAAAGGGCTATCTTTGAACTACTGGAGCGTATGCATATGAGTAAACTCTACTCCCTGGAGCACGGTCTGGGCCTTTATTTGCAAACACAAGTGACCACTACCTACACCGTGCACCGGCTTCGCTCTAGTCAGGGTTCTTATTTCTCAGTCCCACCTGGGAAGAAGGGAGATAAGCTCATCATCTTCGGCAGAGTGGAATGCCCCCGGTCCTTCATTCCAAAAGAAGAAGAAGAATCTGAGGTAGGCATAATACCACTCTACCGGTACATCTCACAAGTCTTACATCTTATCCAAAAGATGGGATACAACCTAAAGGTCACTGAGGGATTGAACTACGGCAAAGTCCGAAGATCGCCTTTACGACTTCCATGTTGCCTTTACGACTTCCATCCCCTGCGGGCAAGCCCGAGGATTATTATCATAAGACTAAGCATAGCTTAAGTTATGTAACGCCTCCCTCAACCCCCGAAGACTCAGATAAAGAAGACGAAGAGCGTTCATACTCTTCAGAATCTTCAGCCTGGGACTCCGATGTCAGTATCGGGGATGTGCTCAGACCAACACTATCCTCCAACATGGTGTCTGTCGACCTTAAGGAAGACAAAGAAGAGCCACCCAAGATCTTTAAAATAGAACCTTGGGCCCAACACCTTTGTTCACAATGGTAGATGCGATTTGAGAAGCGAGAACCTTCTACCGAGGACGAAGTTGTACAAGTCGATCTAGGTGATGAAACCTCTCCAAAGCCTATCTTCATCAGCAAAAGCCTGTCCGAAGAAGACCGGGAGTCCCAATTATGACTCGTCGAGAATATCTCGATATCTTTGCCTGGAGTTATGAAGACATGTCAGGACTAGATCCCTAAATCACAGTCCACACACTCAATATACTGCCAAACGTCAAACCAGTCAAGAAGTAATGGATTCCATCAAAACTGAAGTCAACAAGCTGATAGCTAGTGGTTTCATCTACGAGAAATAATACCCCGACTGAGTAGCCAATATCGTGCCTGTCATGAAGAAGAAAGGAAAGATCCAAATTTGTATCGACTTCCGTGATCTAAACGTGACATGTCCCAAAGATGAATTCCCTCTTCCAATCACCGACATAATGATTGACAATACATGTGGCTTTGAGCGTATGTCCTTCATGGATGGCTACTTAAGCTACAATCAAATCAAGATGTTTCCTGACGATGAGAAACATACATCATTACGGACCCCGATAGGTGTATACTGCTATATGGCCATGCCTTTCGGTCTAAAGAATGCAGGTTCTATATATCAGCGAACTATGAGCACCATTTTTCGTGAACATCTGTGCAAGACGGTGAAATGCTACGTCGACGATATCGCCTTCAAGAGTCGCTCCAAAAATAATCCCCTCCAAGACCTGAAGACTGCGTTCGACTTAATGTGCGGACACCGCCTCAATATGAATCCTACTAAGTCCTTTTTGGGAGTCTCCAGCGGCAAATTCTTGGGTTTCTTCATCACTTTCTGGGGTATTCACATAGACCCCGACAAGAAAAAGGCCATCCTGGAAATGAATCCGCCAAGGAACCTCCGGGAACTTTGCGGTCTCCAAGGGAGTTTGGCATACATCAGGAGGTTCATATAAAATCTCTCTAGACATTGTCGGTCGTTCACACAGCTCATGAATAAAGGTATCTCCTTTGTTTGGAATGAAGAGTACCAACGAGTGTTCGACAATATCAAAGAATACCTATCAAACCCTCATGTGCTGGTGGCCCCGGTCATAGGAAAGTCATTCCTGCTCTATGTACGGGAAATGTCACTCTCTTTCGGTGCCCTATTAGCCCATAATAGCGAATCAGGCCACGAGCAGGCCATATACTACCTCAGCCGGATGATGGTCGGCCCAGAGCATAGGTATACCACCGTCGAGAAGGAGTACCTTGCTCTGGTATTCGCCATCCATAAAACTCGACATTACGTGATGGTACAGACAATTCATGTAATCTCGCAAGTCAACCCCCTCATGGTCCTTATGACCAAACCTGGGGTACTCAGTTCCCACTTAGCTACCTATGCAATACTATTATCTCCATATGATATGGTATTCGTTCCACAGAAGGCCGTCAAGGGTCAAGCATTGACCGACTTTTTAGTAGCCCACACGGGGTCAGAAACCTCAAATCTTTATGAAGAGATTCCAAATGAAGTGGCAGACTCCAACGTCACTTCACACAAAGCAGTTTGGTGAATATTCTTTGACGGTGCTTCAAGAGCGGGGCCCAAAGGTAACAACATCGCTGGGGTCAGGATAGTGTTGATATCCCCATACGGCCTCGTCATTAATTGCACATACTCTCTCACAAAGCTATGCTCCAATAATATGGTAGAGTACAATGTCCTAATCATTGGACTCCATCTCGCCAAGCAAGTCAGAGTAGATTGCTTGGAAACCTATGACGATTCTCAACTAATTGTCAATCAAGTACGCAGAGTATATAAAGTTCAAAACGATGACTTGATCTCCTACCACCAAGATGCAATAAGCATCATCACAACCTTCGAGATGTTCTTTATTGAGCATATCCCTCGGTTGCAAAATATTGAGGCAGACGCTTTAGCCGGTCTCGCTGCTTCCTTGGCAGTCCCAGACAACACCCATTAGCTAATCATGGTGATCGGTCAAAAGTTGGTCTGTCCTAAAAGCAACCTATGCTTTTGCCTCAGGTATGCAGCGGAGGTCGACATCGATGCTCAAGATTGGAGGTTTTCATTCATCGACTAAAAGGTCTATGAAACTCTCCCTGAAAACCCAAAGGAAGCTACTTCAATTAGAAGACGCTTCCTCTATTTTTATTATGACACTGAGACCAAAATGTTGTACCTTTAGTCCTATAATGACCTTTTGCTTCGATGCTTATCTAAGTCAGAGGCAAAACAAGCCCTCCGCGAAGCTCACGATGGCGTCTGTGGGGCGCATCAACCCGATCAAAAGCTACATGACAGTCTTTAGAGAATGGGCTACTATTGGCCGACGATGGTAGAAGATGTTGATTACGCGAGGAAGTGCCAAGCATAAAAAATCTACGCAGACTTCATCCACCATCCATCTTAGTTCCTGCACTCAACAGTAGAATCTTAGCCGTTTGAGGCGTGGGGAATGGTTATCAAATGGCCAATTAGTCCGTCTTCATCAAAAGGACATCAGTTCATCTTGGCTATCACCGACTACTTCTCCAAATAGGCGAAAGATATTCCGCTCGCTGAAGTCAAAACATCAAATATGATTAACTTTGTCAAGCATTATGTCATATATCACTTCGACTTGTCGTATAGGATCATCCATGACAATGGTCCACAGTTTGCAATTTACATCTTCTATCAGTTTTGTGACAAGAACCGAATCCAAAATGTAGCCTCTACGGCATATAACCCCGCAGCAAACGGTCTGGTGGAAGCATTCAACAAAACCATCATCAAGATCCTCAAGAAATTTGTGTCTTCCAATAAACGCGACGGGAACGAGAAGGTGGGTTAATGTCTTTAGGCCTACCGTACAACAGTCCGGACAGCTACTGAGAACACACTATTCTCCTTGGTGTAGGAAAGTGAGGCGGTTCTCCCGCTCGAGATCCAAATCCCTTTACTACGAGTAGCTCTCTCCAACCAACTAACCTCGGATGACAACTATCATCGACGGTTATAGGAGTTGGAAGCACTCGACGAGAAACGGCTCTTAGCTCAACAACGCAACAAGTTATATCAAGCGCGTCTCTCTTGAGCCTTCAACAAATGGGTAAAACAGAAAATATTTCAAGTGGGTGACCTCGTCTTAACAGTAAGAAAACTGATGGTTATGACCCACAAGACGACCGGCAAATTTCAACCTAAATGGGAGAGCCTGTTTGTTGTGGAAACCTTATTTCCAACGGCACATACCGGCTAGCAAAACCCAATGGTGACTTGCTCCTGATCCCTATCAACGATAAGTTCCTCAAAAAGTACTGTCTAAATTAGAATGGCACTCCTCTATTACCAAACTACATCGTATCTTCCTGGACGCTTGTTCATTCCACATTACCTCTGGACTGTCGCTCTAATACACTACTCCAGTAGAGTCTGCCATGTCCATATTACCTCTGAGCAAACTTTTTAGCCTTTACCATTGATCATCACGTCCATATTATCTCTGATATCGATTGTCTTTCAACTAATCATTCGTACCCAATCCGGAGTATGCCAACGGTGATAAGTCCACAAAAAATGCCACATCCATATTACCTCTGGCAGGGCTTATCTCGAACCAATTACTTGCACTAACGTGCACAAAAAGTAGTGGATCCACAAAATCTATTACGTCCATATTACCTTTGATAGGGTTTGTTTCAAATCTATTACTCGTACCTCAAGTATACAAAAGGGTAATGGGTTCACCAAAGATCCCCCAGCGGGATATCATTACTATCCATAAAACCTATCACGTCCATATTACCTCTGATAGGATTTATTTTGAATCTATTACTCGCACCACCAAGTGCGCAAAAGGGTAATAGGTCCACCAAAGATCCCCTAGCGGGATATCATTACTATCCATAAAACCTATCACATCCATATTACCTCTGATGGGGTATGTTTTAAATCTATTACTCGCACCCCCAAGTACGCAAAAAGGTAATAGGTCCACCAAAGATCCCCTAGCAGGATAACATTAATATCCACAAAACTTATCACGTCTATATCACCTCTGATAGGGTTTATTTCAAATCTATTACTCATACCCCCAAGTACGCAAAAGGGTAATAGGTCCACTAAAGATCCCCTAACGGGATATCATTACTATCCATAAAACATATCATGCCATATTACCTCTGATAGGGTTTATTTTGAATTTATTACTCGTACCCCCAAGTGCGCAAAAGGGTAATAGGTCCACCAAAATCCTCCAGTGGGATGTCCACACTTACTTCAAATATTGTACAACGACCATCTCATCTCTAGTACTAGCACCGCAAATGTCACAATAACGATGAAAGTAATTTCTTATTTTATTAAAACAAAAAGAATGGGAGAATAAAAACATCAAGTAGAAGAGGAACCATAGTCCTCCAAATCATTGATGTACATTCCCGAAAAATAAAAGAAGCAAGCATCTGAGGACGCAAAAAATTAACGAGAAGCGTCTACAAAAACCCACTCCTCTCAAGGAGTTCTTCCAGGATATCCCTCTTCTGTACTCGAGTGACAGACATTTTTCTAGCAGGTAGCGACTCGGGCTCGCCGGAGTAGGAGTCGGAGGCAACCATGGTCGTGGAAAGGGATGTGTTGGTTTCCTTTGGAGCTTTTCCAGAAGCCATTACGCCGGAAACATGAATTAATGTAAGTAGCCTACAGATCGTTCGCTTTTTATAGGAGAAGAATTGACGGCTTATTTGGTGAATCATAACGATCTCCTCCGTGAGACGCGATGATTCATCCCCACGCAACATAAACTATAATTGACGATATTTAGCATGATCCTCTCAGAGACCCAGACTGACATAGTGGTGTGAACACGTCAGGCGCACAACAGTACGTGAAGCATAAGAAGTGGTCATTTCTCTTTCAGGGTAAAAATCAAGTCAGCCAGACAATCGCGACAGAAAAGAAAATTTTTATTTCATAGAAGTAAAAAGAACAAACTACATTTGGGGACCACGTACCGACCACAAAAATAAAATAATGTCAAAACAAGAATTAAGAACAATCTCAGAAAAGGAAACACAAACTACTGCTACTCATCGTGGGAGCACAACTCCACTATCCATCCATGGATACGAGCAATATGGCCATCTAGGGGCGATATAACCCGGCGCTCGACCTCTTTCACCAGGACCTCAGGATCCTCGAAGAGAATGTAGGACTAATATCGATCATCTAGCTCCTTCACCTTAACATCAACGGCAGATGTATTCTCCGCTGCTCGGCTCGCTTTGGTCCGGATAGCCTCCACTTCCTGTTGGGTCTCTCGAAGGTGATTCCCCAGTATATCAATCTTGGCCTGGAGCTATTTGATCTCCTCGGTTAAGTTCCCTTGTTTGGCGAGGCAATCCTTCCCAAGATAATCCAGTCGATCACGCTCCTGTCGCAGCTTCTAGAGGTCATTCAGCAAGCCTTCCTAGACAAAGTTATGAGGTCCTTCTCTGCACCCAGCCCAGCCGAGAATTTCTCGTATGTCACGCCCCAGTCCCAAAAATACGTAGGACTAGGACACATAAGCATGCCAGCCGCATGGGTATGGCAACTCCAATATATGGAAACCAAACCCATACGTACGCTGTAATATGAATATCAAATCCACAGTGCTATAACATATGTCACAAGTCACAGGGTATAATCTAAATCTCATCCATGAAATTAATTATAAATAAATAACCAATATCTATGAACTAGATCTAGACACAAAGTATCTAGAGATAATAGTTGGATGGAAATAAATCCACTACCAACTGGAATATAAGAGCAACTACAATATAAGTACAACACAACAAACACAATATAAGAATATCAACTAACGACCACGGGGCTCGAAGAGAAGACATCCTCGAAACATATGTAACCATCCGAATCTGCGCTCCTACAAATACTCAAGAACAGATACACCTGGTAGAGGACCAGGTCCTCAGAGGGACGTAACAAGATACAGAAAAGCGAACCAACTTGAATACAGTAAACATGCATATAATTTAAAAATAAATAAGTATGATGTACAAGACAATCTATATGAATGCAAATGGGGACAACTTTTTGACGTATGGACAAGGGTAGTCTACTCGATCTAAGCCTCACAACTCACACACCCGTCTAGAACATCAAAAATTGACATACCTCTAGGGTAGCGACCAGCGACTCTACAGAAATCGATATATCTCTGGGGTAGCGACCAGCGTGACACACGCCCGTAGTGTGAACTATATACTTCGGTTTACCAGAGTGGTTAAAAGCCCATACGCCTAAAGATTGTCCTCTCATGATACAGGGTGTCAAGTGCGTGTAAACATATCTAATATATAGTAGTGACTGGAAGGAACTACACATGCAATAGATAAACAGAAATGCAATAAATATACAGAGATATACTAAGCATGCAAGATACTGTAAATAATTTGGCAAGGTATCTTGCTTGGTAAGAAAGCTACAAGGTATACTGTCCAGAAGTCAAGCACACAAGATCAGAAGCTATGGTCTCCGAACAAATATCTCCGGATGCTGAAATAGATATCACCAATGTTCCTAGAATAAGCAAAATAGCTAACAAATACTTCCCTTTCGTCCAATTTGGACACAGGGGCAAAACCATAATTTTGGGTCAAAGTGGGGTCCACGTGTGGCCCGCTTCGTACCGAAAAATATGTCAGAACCAATAGTCTCCAAATTCGTCCAACTTAGTGTCAACAAGTCCAGAACGATGATACGAACCCAACGGAACTTCCAGAATTAGATTCCGATGAGCCGATCACAAAATTGCCCGTCAAGTAGAGCTGCGGGGCCAGCGATACGCGAACCAAACTTGGGTCACAGGACCAGCGTATTGCTACGAGTCCGATGGCACAAGTTTTATTTCGATCCGACGGGTGTACACAAAGTTACAACGTGTTCCAGAACAGGCAAATACGGGGCGTTGTCGGCGGATATACGTTGATTCCGGTATGCACGCACATCCCAATCATCTTCTATGAAATCCCGCACGACCGTATCAACGGTGCACACCTTTTGGTGAAGACCGCGCGCGACCAAGTCGTCCCGTTTGGCGGGGCGTACTCAGTTCCGGGTGGAAATGGGGTATCATTTTTCCTGTTTTTGGATCGCGGTTCGCGATCGCCACAGGACGCGATGCACCGAGCGGATTGTACGGGCATCGAGAGGGTTACACAGCCTAAGCATCACAACTGACGGAATGTAAAACGGAGCAACGAGAAGAGAGAAAATGCTACCTGAACAGGGCTCCGTGGAACAGGGTTTCTTCGTGTCCGCGAGGAGATGCGACACGGCCCTGTGCTGTATTCGGGTTGATGTGTCCGGTCTAGGGTTTAGGGTTTCGAGTGCTGCTGTGGGAGACTCGCCGGAGGAAGGTAGCTTGAGGCAGATATGTTCAGCCGGAGGAGGAGGGGATTGGTGCTCAGGCGGTCGACACTCGGGTGCTGGGGAGAGGCGAGGTCGTCTAGGTCGGGCAGCGGGTCGTCGAGGGCTGTGGGAGGAGGTCGAGGTCCTGGGTAGCGGAGGAGCTAGGGGTTTCATCATCGAGGAGGAGGAGGTTGATGGTGGTGGTGCTGGGTTGGGGTTCGACGGTGGAGGTCGAGGGGGTTTCGAGGCGGAGCGGGGAGAGGGCGGCCGGGATAGAGGGTGAAGGCGAAGAACGGCGAGGCGGGGCGACTCGTCGGCTGGTCGAGGCGAGGGCGGAGAAAGGAAGAGGGGATTTAGGGTTCCGGCGTTGGGGGGGTTAAATAGGGGCTGGTCGGAACAGTAAAGGCAGTGGATTCCGATTAGGGTTCTAATTAGGATTAACGAGTTCGGGTCCGGGTCAGGTTCAATCTGAATCAGGCCCGATCCACTTATGTTTAAGTGTGGGTTCGGGTAGGCGAGTTTCGGGTCGGGTTTAGATCCGACCCGAACCGCTAAGGTTAGGTTAGGTTCGGTTCATTTTTAACAGCGGTTCGGTTCGGTTCATTTTTAACAGCGGTTCGGTTTGGTTTATTTCAAATAAACCGGGTTCAGTCAGGGTTTAATTTAGGGTTAATTACGACTTGGTTTTTAGGGCTTTAAAAATATTTTTGTGGTCCAATAAATTCCCGAAAAATTACCCTATGTCTAGTTTTTCATTTTACACCAGAAAATATTATTTTTATAATATTTTAATATTAATTAACATTATTTAAAAAATTATTTAGTAATAAAATACCTTAGTTTTAATTCCAGAAAAATTACAAAAAAATGTGTAAAAATTATTTTAAAAATTCTTGAAAAATCAGGGGGTTTACAATCTACCCAACTTAAAAATAATTTTGTCCTCGAAATTAAACTAGGATAGGGTTTCTCTATCTAACCTCACTTGATTACAGTATAAAGAATTCTCCTTAAGTTAACATTGCAGTTTTTACCCAACTTAAAATTTACCCATCTATCATCTAAGGCTATACATCTAAGAAGGCTATGCTCTAAATTATTTAATCATGTTATTTAATCCTTAAAGTTTTTAACACCAAACATGACATCTATGATATGCCCTTAATTATAAAAGAATAATCCTCAAGTATGTGATCGGCCTATGGGGTATATCTAGTACTCTCTGTGTATCAAACTTATACCAAGCAAGTGGTTTCGTCTTTCCGAAATAAGGGAAGACAGAGATCAATAATAAAGAGTTCGAGGGAGAGGTAATAGAATAGAAGTATCAGAATCAAGGCGTTTAAAGAATTCAAATGGGAATTGTCAAGACAGTTATAGATTGAAATCCTATTTTGGTAATTCCTATCACATGCTCGTATTAGTACAATTATGTAACCGATACGATCTGCTCAGGCATATCTAGAGGGCAAGTACAGGTGTCTACTAGTCAACTATATATCTCAATCCACGTAAAGTATTATTGCGAAGGGCGAATCAAGCGCACTATGGTTGATCAGACCGTAATACACTGATTCTTAAATGTATTATTGTGGGCCTCCCCAATAATACATATGTCATGAACAAGCTCGATAAAGAATAAGCTTGCAAAACTAGGCTATAAAATAGCAGCATAAGTCAAGGTAGTATATGAAATATAAATGCGCTAGATCATGATGGAAGAAGTCACAACATATTTCAAGTCCACAAGAAGTTAAGACTATACAATCTCCACAGTTGTCATACAACTCCTTGTCTAAGTCGCTAGTCGACCAAATAGGGCATGGACCTCTACATTCTATTGTCTGAATAAACACTGTCGTCTTATGCTAGCATACAATTAATGTCATTCAGTTACACTACCTCGATGGGTCAAGTGGACTATATGGTACTAGGTTGTGAGACATACTACCCAACTTAAAAGAATTAAACTAATACTGTGACAGCCTTAAGAGGATCCTGCAAAATAACTTTGCACATGTAAATAAAACAGAAACTCTTATTAGGGTATATGAGGAAGATCTTGGTACTTATTAGAGTCTCCTATTGTATTATATAGGTAAGGGTCACCTTAAGTCTTAATCATAGTGCTCATAGAACATGTGCCAACATTAAGAATGGAAAGGCTACTTGTCACGACCCGCACCCGGGGTAAGGGTACTAGTCGGAAACAACGCCCAGCCTACGCCGCAGAATCGGCGGTAGAACGCTGTCTAGAAAGTCTATCTAATATAATGAACCACCAAAAGATAGTGTACTCAATCACAGAACTAAGATAGAATGAACACGAATCAGATAAGAATAGAATAGTCATCAACTCATGAGTTTAAAATAATACATCAATGAGTCTGAAGAGTAACAAAAATAAGCTGGAGACAAATCCAGTACAAAAGAATACTATCATACTACAAGCTACACTCCAGGGTCAACTGTCTCAGTTGGGATAAGTCCCTCTTGAGCCAGGGTCTCCGAATCTAAACCCACAACATCCTGGGGTCCATAATAGGTAGGGTACTCCTCAGTATCATCTGGAAAAATATATCCAGTCAGGAAAGGAGCATAGTACATCTCTAACAGCAGTTCTAATCCATGATAAAAACTATGTAACAGTAAATAGCTGTGGATAACAAGATGCACAAAATAGATACAAGAGATATATAGACAATAAGGAAATACTGGAAAGAAATACAATAATGAACAATATGCCAATGAAACAATGATACTAATGACTAAGTGTGTGAGTACTAGCTTAACATGTGATCGGCTTGGGCAAGATACAATACGGCCTGGCTAATCATACGTGCGGTGCATGATCAATACTATTCGCTTACCAATACTTTATTTAATAGGGATTTGATCACATATCTATACTAATACTCCCCACCCCCAACTGGTATAATAGATCCAACCACGGTATGCTATGGCACTAGATTCCCCAAGAAGATAGCTAGTCTCTCCGAGAATCGGTGTCTGTATATGTACAAGATAACCAATAAAATAATACTTGCACCATATACACCATATACCAAGGAATAACATCTCATGACGAGATCCGGATATACCAATCCGTGTAACCATAGTGTCGAGAGAAACATGTAAATCTACACTAGATACAACGAACATAGAGGATATCATAAATGAGAAACTATCAGAGAATGTACTCGCCTGAAATCCAAAGAACAGTCTCACAGGTGTCTGACTCGGTGTCTCGAAGACCTAGATATGGAATACCACATTAAAATAAGGTCCCAAAAAGAGAACAAATCAAACTAGTCAACTCCTAGGTCAATAAATAAATTCTAAGTCAAAAGTCAACTATGGTCAACTCTAAAGTCAAACATGGTCAAACCAAGGTCAACCTCACAAGAAAACTATATAAAATAATATAGAAATAAAATACAACAATTTAGGAATCAAAATTAGATCCCAAAAGATACTCACACAAAGTATACTAATAATACAAATAATACATACTCTAATATAATATATAAACAACCAATATTTATATAAATAAAATAATATATTATTACAAATATTATACCTCACAAAACACATATATATATACACATATATATATATACAATAATAATATATAAAATATAATTTAAAACTGCCAAAGCGTCACTGAAAACAGTGAACAAAACAAGATAAAATAAAACAGGTTTAATAGTGACAGTCTTGACTGTCACTGAAAATTCGTCGCAGAAACTCCATATACAAAACCGCTGCTGTCACAGTTTGCTGACAGTTTCAAACTGTCACCAAAAAAACGTCGCTGAAAGGTTGCCGCTCAAAACTGCCGCAGCATTAATGACAGATCTGTCATTAATGCTGACCACTGTACAGCGGCTGCTGTTCAGACCAAATAATGACAGTTTCACTGTCATAGAAACCACTGTCACCAAAACAAATAAAAATATAAAAATATATATATATAAATATATATATGCAATAATAAGCACAATACATATATATAAATAAATAATTATATACTTATATATATATGCACATATAAACTTATAATTAAATACCAATAGTTACAACACATGCACATATTAATGTTCATATTTTACATGGCTAGAAGCACACCTAAAATATATATATTAATATACAAATAATTACATAATAATTATAAATAATATAATTACACAATTAAACACATAAATATATTTTATAAAACATTTATGTATAATTTATACTATTAACATAAGTACATATATAATTACATGCAAGAAAGCTACATATTATATTTGTACATCATATTAGCACACACAAAAATATATAGATCTATGCTACAATAATTACTATAATAAATACACAAAATAAATATATAGTATCTATATATATTTACTAATTATAATTGAAGAATTTAAACCATACATAATTAGATCTATTCAAAAATCCACACAATTGGAGAGTATCACACCGTATCCCACTAGATCTAGGATACGCATGTGACACGAGTCCAACACACAACCAATTGCACCCCGAAGGATACAAACAAATCACAAATAATATTTATGAATAAATTAAAGTGTCAAAAGTAGATCTATGTGTCCGTGTCAAAATACGACATGTTCAAAGCCCCGTGTCGGAGGGAAAACCCCCAAAATGACACGTATCACCAAATAGTTGGGATACGAACCACATATACCAAATTATGGACATGACACTAGCCCCAAACACATAAGATCATGTCCAATTGATCTATAGGATCAATTGATACACACAACAAAATATAAATTCGGAATTCCAACAAAATTAACACAAAAAGCACCATAACTTTCTCCATGGGTCTCCTATGAACACAAAATAAAGTCCTATTGGTAGTACATACATATAGGTTGATTTTACATGATTAAATCTCAGATTTAGAAGCTATTTAAATGGGAAAATCTGAATTATACCTATTGGGAGATGGATTCCCAATGAAACCTCCAATTGAGAAGAACTTGCTTCCAAATTGTAGATCCTTGCTCCTCTTTATAGATCCTTACTTCCTTCTTCTAGATCCTTGTTTCCTCCTTCTCTAATGGTGAATTGGAAAGAATTTGGAATGAATTTGGTAGGAAATTGGAATGGGAATGGAGGGAATTTGGGAGTGGGAAATTCTAGATCTAGATTTGGAATGAGAATGAGAGGAGAGAGAAATTTCCCCCCTCTTTTAATAGGCCGGCCTTGCCCCTCTCCCAAGCAATTATAAAATGTCCAATGTACCCCTTGGGGCCTCTCATGAAGAAATAATTAAGGAAGGAAGCTTCTAGTCTAATCACTTAATTAATTTAATCCATCTCCTTAACCATGGGCTTTCTAAATGGGCCAAATCTAACTATTTAATTCATGTTGGTCCATGGGTCCAAACTACACTAGTTGGGTCCACTAAAATAAGTCCAAAATAATTAAATAACATCCAACAATAATTAAATAATACAACAAAAATTATTTACCATGCACAATATTTGTTTAAATAGGAAATTACTAAAATACCCTTTTTCCTAAAATGTGGTAGTGACACTACTAGTCTCAAGGGGAAGGAAATACAACTCGTATCGAGGTGGGGGTATAATTACGTGATCTACAACTAGGGGTAATCATCACAATCTAATTGAACAACTCAACTATCAGGTTCTAACTATAAGACACACAATTCAAAATTTAAGATTACAACTATAACTTTAGCAAACTATATATATCCTATCATAGAATATAATCACTTGGTCTATAATTAGAGGTGTCAGATGGCACGAATTAAAAGATGAAGAGAAGAAACATAATCAGTCGTCGCACACTAACGAGTGCTATGGTCGCAGAGGAGCAATGTATGAAATTAAAATAGAGGGCTCTAGATAGCATCATGGTTCTCTAAGGGGGTGATATGCTAGTTGCTATGTTCGAGGCATGATCAAGGAAAAAGTGTTTGATTGCATTCCTCTAGGTTTCCGAAGGTGCTGTCTACTAATAATAAGACAATGATCTAAGTTTATAATTCTCCAATACTATCTAACTATGAAGGTCAGGTTCAGTCCTAAATTTCAATTTTTGGTTTTCTATTGGTTCCTCAATACTAGGGTCAAACATTATGGTAAACTTCTAACTAACACTAGTAGTGTCTGTACTACTCTCAAGTCTTTATAATACATCAGGGGGTAATGGTAAACCAATTCTAGAGATAAGGAATTCTAGGGTTCACTAGATATTCTAAACTTAGTGGTGTGTCAACACTCTGGTTGTACCCTTAATAGGGATGTTACCCTACTTATCATCTAGCGACAGGGACTTCTATATTCTAGGAGGGGGCTATACTCAAGGAATTATCAGAGAAGTACAGGAATCAAGCAGGATACAATTATTCGAATAGAACAGATAGGAGAAAGATAAATCATAGTCAAATGTAGATGAGATCCTATACTCTAATCCTATTTGTAGGCTTGCTCGGTACAGTAACGTAACCGAAACAATATGCTCTCGACCTGCATGGGCCACCACAAAAATATGTTATGCCCCAGTCCCAAAAATACGTAGGACTAGGACACGTAAGCATGCCATCCGCATGGGTATGGCAACTCTAATATATGGAAACCAAACCCATACGTACGCTGTAATATGAATATCAAATCCACAATGGTATAACATATGTCACAAGTCATAGGGTATAATCTAAATCTCATCCACGAAATCAATTATAAATAAATAACCAATATCTATGAACTAGATCTAGACACAAAGTATCTGGAGATAATAGTTGGATGGAAACAAATTCACTACCAACTGGAATATAAGAGCAACTACAATATAAGTACAACACAACAAACACAATATAAGAATATCAACTAACGACCACGGGGCTCGAAGAGAAGACATCCTCGAAACATATGTAACCATCCGAATCTGCGCTCCTGCAAATACTCAAGAACAGATACACCTGGCAGAGGACCAGGTCCTCAGAGGGACGTAACAAGATACAAAAAAGCGATCCAACTTGAATACAGTAAACATGCATATAATTTGAAAATAAATAAGTACGCTTTAGAAGACAATCTATATGAATGCAAATGAGGACAACTTTTTGACGTATAGGCAAGGGTAGTCTGCTCGATCTAAGCCTCACAACTCACACACCCGTCTAGAACATCAGAAATCGATATACCTCTGAGGTAGCGACCAGCGCGACTCTACAGAAATCGATATACCTCTAGGGTAGCGACCAGCGCGACACATGCCCGTAGTGCGAACTATATACTACGGTTTACCAGAGTGGTTAAAAGCCCATACGCCTAATGATTGTCCTCTAATGATACTAGGTGTCAAGTGTGTGTCAATATATCTAATATATAGTAATGACTGGAAGGAACTACACATGCAATAAATAAACAGAAATGTAATAAATATACAGAGATATACTAAGCATGCAAAATACTGTAAATAATTTGGTAAGGTATCTTGCCTGGTAAGAAAGCTGCAAGGTGTACTGTCCAGAAGTCAAGCACACAGGATCAAAAGCTATGGTCTCCGAACAAATGTCTCCGGATGCTGAAATAAATATCACCAATGTTCCCAGAATAAGCAAAATAGCTAACAAACACTTCCCTTTCGTCCAATTTAGACACAGGGGCAAAACCGTAATTTTGGGTCAAAGTGGGGTCCACGTGTGGCCCGCTTCTTACCGAAAAATGTGTCAGAACCAATGGTCTCCAAATTCTTCCAACTTAGTGTCAACAAGTCCAGAACGATGATACGAACCCAACAAAACTTTCAGAATTGGATTCCGATGAGCCGATCACAAAATCGCCCGTTAAGTTGAGCTATAGGGCCCACAATACGCAATTTTGTCAACGTTCTCAGAATTGAACCAAACTTGGGTCACAGGACCAGCGTATTGCTACGAGTCCGATGGCGTAAGTTTCGTTTCGATCTGACGGGTATACACAAAGTTACAACGTGTTCCAGAATAGGCGGATATGGGGCGTTATCGGCGGATACGCGTTGATTCCGGTGTGCATGCACATCCCAATCAACTTCTGCAAAATCCTGCACGTCCGTATCAACGGTGCGCACCTTTTGGTGAAGACCGCGCGCGACCAAGTCGTCCCATTTGGCGGGGCGTACTTAGTTCCGGGTGGAAATGGGGTATCATTTTTTCTATTTTTGGATTGCGGTTCACGATCGCCATGGGATGCGACACACCGAACGGGTTGCACGGGCATCGAGAGGGTTACACAGCCTACGCGTTATAACTGACGGAATAGAAAATGGGGCAACGAGGAGAGAGAAAATGCTACCTGAACAGGGCTCCGTGGAACAGGGTTTCTTCGTGTCCGCGAGGAGATGCGACACGACCCTGTGCTGTGTCCGGGTTGCTATGTCCGGTCTAGGGTTTAGGGTTTCGAGTGCTGCTGTGGGAGACTCGCCGGAGGAAGGCGGCTCGAGGCAGAGATGTTCAGCCGGAGGCGAAGGGGATTGGTGCTCAGGCGGCCGGCGCTCGGGTGCTTGGGAGAGGCGAGGTCGTCGAGGTCGGGCAGCGGGTCGTCGAGGGCTGTGGGAGGGGGTCGAGGTCCTGGGTGGCAGAGGACCTAGGAGTTTCGTCGTCGAGGAGGAGGAGGTTGATGGTGGTGGTGCTGGGCTGCGGTTCGACGGTGGTGGTCGAGGGGGTTTCGAGGCGGAGCAGGGAGAGGGCGACCGGGCTAGAGGGTGAAGGCGAAGAACGGCGAGGCGGGGCGACTCGACGGCTGGTCGAGGCGAGGGCGGAGAAAGGAAGAGGGGATTTAGGGTTCCGGCATTGGGGGGGGTTAAATAGGGGCTGGTCGGAACAGTAAAGGCGGTGGATTCCGATTAGGATTAACGAGTCCGGGTCCGGGTCCGGGTCGGGGTCAATCTGAATCCGGCCCGATCCACTAATATTTAAGTGTGGGTTCGGGTAGGCGGGTTTCGGGTCGGGTTTAGATCCGACCCGACCCGCTAAGGTTGGGTTCGGTTCGGTTCATTTTTAACAGCGGTTCGGTTTGGTTTATTTCAAATAAACCGAGTTCAGTCAGGGTTTAATTTAGGGTTAATTATGACTTGGTTTTTAGGGCTTTAAAAATGTTTCTGGGGTCCAATAAATTCTCGAAAAATTATCCTATATCTAGTTTTTCATTTTACACCTGAAAATATTATTTTCATAATATTTTAATATTAATTAACATTATTTAAAAAAATTATTTAGTCACAAAATACCTTAGTTTTAATTCCAGAAAAATTACATAAAATTGTGTAAAAATTATTTTAAAAATTCTTGAAAAATCAGGGGGTTTACATCGTATTTATGGGCTATAAGTACCCCAAGACCGGCTTGCTGATGCTACCGTAGCTCCATCAGGCATCGCACCACGTCCACAAGCTTTAGGTCCAGAAGGGCCGCCGTCTCTTCCATACCGGGAATGCCCCTTAAAGAGTTGGCCTGGCCTTCGACAAAGCGTCTTGCCCAGTCAAAGGATCTTTTCTGCTCTAATACACCCTGGACGCCTTGCTTCAAAAATATATAGAAACTTCGAATGGATGTCTGGACATGCTCGTTAACCTCCTATGATGTTGCCGGAGTCCAAGGAGGCTGGAAGAAGGAAGAAACCATGGGCGCAACAGGCCGTGCAATGACAACGCCCAACGACCTTGAGGGCGAAGTGGTAGCGGAGGACTGACCAGTTGTTTAACTCACGTTCTAGTCCTTCATAGCCATCTCAAATGTCCGAACACCTGGCAGCTGAGCAAGCGAGACTGGGCTGAAGGGCGACCTAGGGCAGAAGTACCAGAGCACCCTACTACTGCAGCACCTACCTGCACACCATCCCTAGACTGCGATGCACCATTCCTAGATAATGATTCGGCCACCACTACACTAGAAAGGTTGGGAGCGGCTTCCCTAGAACCACTTGTCAACTGCTAGCCAGAGAGGCCACAGCTGCAGTATCCCTAGCATCAACGGTTGGGCGAATAGTCGCCGCGCTAGAAGAACCCACAACAACCGCAGGCGAAGGGGCTATCACCCGAGTGAGGTCAGTAGTAGGCTCCACAGATGGGTCGTTTCCTCGGATGTGCTAGAAAAAAGACTAGGTGTCTTGCGATAAGTCCGCCGACTTCTTCTTCCACATCCTCCTCAGCCGCCACGTTCACCCTTACCAAGGAAGAGGCTGACCCTGTAGACCCAGAATAATAAGTTATCAGCTTTGCCCGAAGAATATAAAATCAAAGCCAGAATACCCTATCATGGGTAAACAGACAGAAGAATATACAGAAAGGAGGAGGAGGGGGTTGCGGCCCACCCGGTGTGTTCATAGCTCTCCCAACGGCCTCCACATCGTCCACAGAGCCTGCACCCATCTCTTGGGCCCCCGACATTTCAAAGACAGGCTCTAACATGCCTGCATTCATCTCTTGGAACCCCGAAGTCTCTAGTGCAGGCTCTGAGGCATCCACATCATACCCAGGGGAATTCTTCTCCTTTGACTCCTGGTAAGAGGCTGCTGGGACAGCCGTCGGCTGCAGACGGTCCCTCTCCTCCTGCGTTTGTAAAATTTTAAACAGATCAGTACCGAGATATAAGGGAGCAGGAAGAATTAAGCTGCGAGGGTCTATAAATACCGCCTCAGCCTTCAAAGTGAAAAATGCTTTATAATCTACCGTAGAGGGTCTTACCTCCTCCTCTTCTTCCTCTCATTCTCCTTCTTCCCCAGCTTGCTTTGGGGACTTCCTAGCAACCTGCTTCCTATATCCTAGCCATCTCTTCTTAGGCGGAGGGCTCCGTATTGGGGAAGCCCCGCGCTTCATCGAATAGTTCGCAGGAGGTAAAGGGTCGTCAGAAGCATCCTCTTCCTCCGTAACAGAGTCAGAGTCGACAATAACCGCATTTTCTTTGTCTTTCCCCTGACTTTTCTACAGTTCCCTCCTTCGGGTACCTAGCTTAGTACCAACAATGAAGCTGGTATCCCGATCAAAGTCGGAGGGAGGTGTATTCACGACCACATAGAAAATAGCCGCTCCATGGCTGATACAACCCAGAACTTTGCTATTCGGCAGAGTGAAGAGGACCTGGGTACTGGTCACAAAGAAATAGTTCCAAGCTCGGGCTCCATCGAGAACGCTACCCTCGAAACCGAGATATGAGCTTGGGTTGCCCAAAAAGAGTTGGCTGTATCCAAATTACTGGGCAAACCTACTCGGTAGGTAGGGTTCTAGGAATACGAGGTTCCAATTCCGATATACCAAGTGAGAATACCAGATAGAAAATAACCAGTAGAAGAGCTTCGGGGATAAAACCTGATTATCTGCACCACCATCACAGTGAACCCGGTTCCCCTCATCGTCTATGAACCTTGGTATTGAAACAAAGTAGGAATAGTCAGCCACACGGATGAGTGCTTGTCGACAAGCAAAAATGTCAGTATGAGCCCAAGACATCCTACCATATCGATAAATAAAAGAGTCAGGCTCCGTCACAGTCCCCTCAGTACTAGGATGCATCAAAGATGGATAATGCATCAACAGCCAACCCATCAGATAGTGATAAGGCATCTCGACCCGGTTGAAATCTCCTTCGAGGTCATAGGCTATCGCCATGCTTGTGAAATCACAAAGCCCATGATGGATGATACAGACCATCGACGGGAGTAAGGCGAGCTTATGCCTGAAGACTAGCTTTACAGTAGGGAGGGTGAGGTTGTGGCTAACCCTCTCAATCGACCCAAAGCCTCTAGAGACTACATAGGTCCGTAACCATATCATCAAGAATCCAACCAAGGTAGCTTTATCAGACAATGGTTAGGTATCTTGTTAAAAATAATTAAAATTGTCACCAAGACTACAAAATCCTTCACCAGTGGCGGCAGTCCTCATGGTGACGCGGACTTGGTCATCAATACCTCTCCGAGTATGAGGGCTACGAACGATGGCTTGACCTGAAGCATCAATGGTGAATAGGTGACTAGTCCAGGCTTTAATGTGGGACAGAATCCCCTCTGAGCTCTTGTCTTTCTTTTTTGAAACTTACTGTCAAGTGTTAAGGTAACATAACACCTCTCGGTACACAGCAAGAAACCCTGGATGTTGTTGTTCCAACTCTTCAAATTCTTTATTAGTAAGGGTATACTCCTCAAATGGTTCACCACCCCAGGGAACCGTGAGACATCATACATCTCATGGAAAGCGAGCCCCATCTCTCCGTCGGGAGCAAAGAAGGTCCCTGTGCGGCGGTTATACATTTTAGCCAAATACACAAACAACGGCGGGTTCTTATCCAAACCATAACAAGAACCTCGTATGGCATAGTAGAGGTCGGCCGCCTTCAGGGTCTGCTCATACTTCTCTAATACCCTCTGCTTCAAGCCAACCCAAGAGGGCCAGTGATGCATCCAGTTGAGCAAATACCCTTTTCCCTTGGGATAAGTTCCCTTGGTTACAAGCTAGTTCAAAAAGGTGTTCGCTTCGTAATATCGGACATTCTGCCTCACCTTGCTAGAGAAAGTGTTAGGTGTTAGTCCTCAAACGGAGTAAGAAAATAATTTCTTGCTCGTCGCTACTCCCTTTAGTTCAAAGTTAAAATGGATGTGTCCAACCTGGGTTCCGCTCTGGTCCAGGGTTAGGTTGCCCAACGTCTTCCTTAGAAGGGGTACCATGTTGAAAGCAGATAAGAGCCAATGGCTCTTCATCGCAAGAATATGGATCTTCGTCCCACCTGAGAAAAAATTTTAGGTCTCCTTAATCTTCACTACCTTGGGGTCCGAGATGGTGAGGGCATCCCCAAATAGGAAGATTGGCTTCAAATGAGAGTCGTTGATCCCCCCCCCCCCCCCCGGAGTTCAGTTTGCTAAGTATTTAGAACCAGGACTGGCTAGCTATCAACTTTAGCCTCGTCTCAGGCTGATCCTTGTTGATCTGAGCCTGAACATTAGCTAATATACGATTGAGCCTAATGACCAAAGCAGCCTGAGCTCGCCCAATCAGCACATCTCCTGACGGAGCCATGGGCAAAGTCACTATAAAATAAAAAGTGAGAACTGGAGACATCAAGATGGCATACGACCATGTCATAAAAGTTGTACAAAACTAAGTCATGACATGACTTTCATGCAGCCAAGTCCTGAAAGGAGACATGCGGCCAACTCATAGAAGGACCTCCATACCGCCAAGTCATAACAGGGCCTCCATGTGGCCGAGTCAAGACTTGTGCACGAAGCCAAAGGGAGACCCATACATAAAGCATGCAGCATGGTCATATGTGAGGACCTGTATAATAGACTGGGTGCAAATTTTTTGCATGCCTAGAGGTCTCCTCCATCGACCCTTACCATAGATGGGCGGCTGAATGCCAGGATAAAAGGATGGGACCTCATCCTCGGCTCTAGATGACGAGTCATGACGTTTCCCCTTAAAGACAGCCTTCTTGGCCCTCGAGGAAGAAGACGAGACCTTAGGGGCCATGGAAGACGCTCTGAGAAGACGACCGAACACGAAAGAAAAAAAATGGAGACGATGTGGAAGACAAAATTCAACAGAAGCAAGAAGTTCTCTCTCTTCTTCTCAAAGCCTTATTTATAGGCCACAAAAAGACGAAGATAGACCCTTCGAATTATACCATCATCCAATGACAGCTACGCTCGGTTGGGCTCTCTCCTATAGTCATCAGTATTGGGATACATATAAAAGGGTGGCTTGGAATTCGAACATAATCTACTCAAGGGTCAAGGTAAATATGGCCGTTAATTCATAATTGACAGCCTGACATCGTTCGCCCATGCGGCTCAATGACTATGCGGCCCGAACATACCCTATCTATGCTTCTTATTCAAAGTATTTCAAACTTATCAGTTTGAAAACGTTGAAGGGGGTCTTATAGAACCATGGAAAATGCGCATCCATGCACCCGGCGCCCATGCGCCCAAAAATAAAACTCAACAGATATTTGACTGCATGGACACCACGTAGCCCAGAAAAGGGACACCCATACGGTCCAAACGAGTATCCTGACAACTGGCAGCAGGTTAACCTAACATGACATCCTGACAACAAAGATGGCACCTGATACAAAATTCTAACAAAAAGGATTTTCCTAATCGACTCGAAAGACGAGAACACACTAAGATACAAAAGTCCCAAGGATATGGCAGAACCACGTGGACAACATAAAAAAAATATCCCATGCGACTCTGGCCCATGCGTCCCAGACTCCATACGATCCATTCTTCTCTGACCCATTGTCACACCCTAGTCCCAAAATACCAAGGAACTAGCTACGTGATAATAGCCAGCAGCACAGCTCCAATGGGCAAACCCAATTTAATTGATCCGTTATAGTGTACTTAAGCTGTAATAAGTATAAATATAAGCCTACATCATTTATCTCAATATAATTCTAATCTCATCCACAGACACTAATCATAATACAATATGATAAACCTGTCATGATATTATATAATAGAAAGTAGTCCATCATCAAGTCCAAATAAGTAGTGTCTCGGGGAACAACCCGTCACAATAAAGAAAAAAGAAATAACACCAAATACATATATCCAGAAGTCCAAATATGAAATAACACTAAGCATGAATAACTAAATAGATAACTGAGTACTCAGGAGAAGTCCTCTGGCACAACCTCGTCCTCTAGTACAAGTACCGCTCCAACGTCCACTCATGTCCCGTAAACCTTGGGGTAACTTTCCTGTGTTACACCTGGGAACATAATCCGGATCCAGGTCCTCAGGGGACATAGCAAGGTACAATAAACACTCAAGCCAAATAAAATGCAGTAAATAAAAATAGATTCTCAGGGCAAGCTATGTAACTAGCTAAGTAAAATACAAATAAGAGCATCACTAGTACTTAGGCTGAGACCACTAAAGGCCCTATGTCGGGAGCCCATAGCAGTAAGTAGTATCTCGTAGGTCCAGTAAATATGCCAAGCTCTGATACAGAAACTAAAGCACCTCCAGTAACATAGTATATATATAAACATAATCAGCCTGTAACATGTGTGTCTCTTCCTACCCAATATAACCTCACGTCTCATATCCACAACGTCTTATGTCCATAACATGCAAGATCATGACCTCTCGCTAGTACAATGAGTCATAATGATATCTCTATATATGCAAGTCTGTAATCCCCATAATTTTTTAAGAAATTTTAATTTGGATTTTTCATAATTTTCTGGAATTTTCCGGAATTTTTCTGTAATTAAAACCTAGACTTTTGATAATTAAATGATTTTTAGTTGCTGTTAATTAATATTAAAATATTATAGAAATAATATTTTATGGTGTAAAATGGAAAAATGGACATAGGGTAATTTTCCTTGAATTTATTGGACTCCAAAAACATTTTTTAAAGCCCAAAAAACTATTAATAATTAAACCGTATTAAACCCAAAACAAACCGGGTTGAACCGGGTTCAAACCGGGCTGAACCCGGTCCAACCAAAGTGGACCGGACCCCTGAACTTAACGGGTCAGATCGGGTCTGCCCAACTCGTGACCCGCCCGACCCGGACCCAAATCCAAACCGAACCCTAATCCCAAACCGGGTCGGAAACACTGTTCCGACCCGGCGGCGCGACCTATAAATGCACCTCGGGATCCGAGAAGCCAGCCGCAACCCTAATTAATTCTCCGCCGTCGCCACCTTTCTCCAGCTCCGCCACCCGACCTAGCCACCCTCCCTCCACCTCCAGATCAGCCGACCTCCACCCTCCGTTCTCCCCCAATTCCCTCGGCCTAAACCCTAGCCGACGACTCCGATCAACTCCCTCCTTCCTCCGCCACCCTCTCCCAAGCCTCGCCGTCCTCCTTCTCAATTTCCCCCTTCGTTCTCCCCCAACTCTCTCGACCCGTAGTCTCCCCCTCGACCCGCCTCATTCCCAGCCGACCACCGGTGCCGCACTCCCTCGGCGTCACCACCACGACCGACTTCACCTCCGTCGGCCTGAACCACCAGCACGTCACCACCTCTCATCTCTCCCTGATTTACTCCCCGGTGACGAACCCCTCTCCCCTGACCCGCAGAACCCCTCCGCCCTCCAGCGCCGACGCCGCCCGACTCCAGCAACTCCGGTCAGAGCTGCCTGAGCACCAGCCCTCCGCCTCGAGCCTCGTCGAGCAGCCCCCGGCCGCCTCCGCCGTATCTACCGACCTCAGCCATCTCCGGCATCGACCCCTGACCCGAACACAGTAATGCCCTAGCTCGGACACGACAACAGTAGCCCGGACACAGGACACTGTCTCGTGTCGACACGCGAGGACACGAGAAACCTAGTTTACGGAGCCCTGTTCAGGTATTCTTTTCTCTCTCCTCGTAGCTCTATTTCTTGTTCCGTCAGTTTCAACGCGTAGACTGTATGACCCTCTCGGTGCCCGTGCAACCCGCTCGGTGCATCGTGTCCTGTGGCGATCGCAAACCGCGATCCAAAAACAAGAAAATTAACGCCCTGTTTCACCCCGGAACTGAGTGCGCCCCGCCAAATGGGATAACTTGGTCGTACGCGGTCTTTACCGAAATGTGCGCGTCGTTGATACGGACGTGTGAGATTTCGCAGAAGTTGATTTGGATGTGCGTGCATACCGAAATCAACGTGTATCCGCCGACAACGGCCCGTATCCGCCTATTCTAGAACATGTTGTAACTTTGTGTACACACGTCGGATCGAGACGAAACTTGCGCCATCGGACTCATAGCAATATGCTGGTCCTGTGACCCAAGTTTGGTTCGATTCTGAGAACGTTGACAAAATCGCGTGTCGTGGGCCCCATAGGCTCCACTTGACGGGCGATTTTATGATTGGCTCATCGGAATCCAATTCTGGAAGTTTCGTTAGATTCATATCATCGTTCCTGACTTGTTGACACTGAGTTTGTGGAATTTGGAGACCTTTGACCCTAACACGCTTTTCGGTGCAAAGTGGCCCACATGTGGACCCCGCTTTGGCCCAAAAATATTATTTTTGCCCATGTGTCCAAATTGGACGTAAGGACAGACATTTCTAGCTATTTGATATTTTTTGAATCTAATGGTGATGTTTATTTCAGCAACCGGAGTAGTACCTGCAGATCACACTGAGACCAGAGCTACAGTTGGAGCCAGAACCACAGGCAAGTGTACCTTGCCAAACTCTGCATTATTGTTACATACTTTTTTTGCTTCATTTATATTGTTGTGCATGCTTAACCTAGGACCGTGTGACATACTTAGCGTCCGATTATCAGTCGGGTGCCAACACCGTACGCGGTATTGTGTATGGTCATCTAGAGATGGGTATTCGTGACACTTTATCTTCTCGTACTTGTCCTATCAAGTACATTATATCCAGGACACTTGACACTATTTATGAGACAGAATCTTCCTGAGATATTCATGGTGATTCTGTATAGGATACAGGTTTATAACATACACAGTTTACATGCTTAGATTATATCCTGACTTGTTGCATTAGTTTTGATCCTGCGTGTCATGGACATGAGACGTGAGATTTCATTGGGTGGGGAGAGTATTACCATATCAAAGGCTGATTATATTATATATTGACATCTGGATGTGTCTTAGTCTCTGACACAGAGCTATGGCACCAGTTCTGGCCCTTCGAGAAAATACTGCTATGGGTTTCTCCGACACTGATCCTGTAGTAGTCTCAGCCCGAGTATGACTAACACTCTCACTTGCATATCATTTAGCTGGTTATTTATTTACCCTATTGTTTTATTTATTGCTGCACTGCATTTATTTGGCATGAGCTTTCTTGTACCTTATTATGTCCCCTGAGGACCTGGATCCGGATTATGTCCCCAGGATTAGCTGACGAGATCTATCCCGAGGTATACGGGACCGGATCATTGGCATTAGCAGAAGCAGGTGCCTATATTGGAGCAGAACCAGGATCTGAGGACGAGATCATACCAGAGGACTTCTCTTGAGTATTGGCTTGAGTTACTCATTTATTTCAGTTTATAGTTCTTTATTTTCAATCTATTTCATTGATGTACCAGACTTGTTCTCGGATTGTTCTCCGAGACACTTTTATTCAGACTTATTAGTTTATATTTACTTGCATTTATTCTGGCATTTGATATGTGATTATCTGTTGTGGATGAGATTAGTATAGACTGTGACTTATATCATTGTACCTACTTATTATTGTATTACAGCTTAAGCATGCCCCGATGGATCCATTAAATTGGGTTTGTCCATCGGTGTGTGCTGCTGGCCATTATCACGCGTCCGGTCCCTCGGTATTTTGGGACTGGGGCGTGACATAGTTTTTGTGGTGGCTCATGCAGGTCAACGACTAAATTGTTCGATTTCAACTTAGGGACCGAGCAAGCCTGCAATAAGAATAGGATAAATTTTTAGGATCTCATCCACTGCTTGAAAACGTTCTTGATATCTATATCGTATTCGAATTAAATTTTCTTGCATCTTGCCTTGATTCCTGTGCGCCTCTTATAGTTTATTTTTGATGCAGAGTAATGGATTCAAGAGCAAACGACGAAACTCCAACAAACACACCAATAGGTGCGGTAGCCACCTACGGAGTAGATGAAGTGGCACCAATGAGTGGAGATCCCTCTACTCACCGAAGCAGCCAAACAGATCAGCATGCTTCTAGATTTTGGCGTGACGACATCCCACCGCCTCTGCAGTTCGTTCCACCAATGCCTGTATTCCCACCAGGACAGCCTATGGATGGGCAGCAGATGTTCTAAATGATCTACGCGATGATGCAAGCTCAATAGCAGATTCAACAAGAGACTTTGAGTCGCAGCCTAGCACTTGTACTGGAGCAGGTCAACCTACCAACTCGACAGCAACCGACGGGCTCTATCACCGACTTCCGCCAGCTGAAGCCCCGTACCTTCTCAGGCAAAGAGGAGCCCACAGAAGTTCATGAGTGGCTCACCAACATACGACATCAATTAGAAGTAGCTGAGCTTCCAAGGGAACGTTGGATGACTGCCGTCAGAATACAATTGACGGACAATGCACATCACTGGTGGCTATCTGAGGAGACACGACTCGGACCAGACTGAGTCACCTAGGAGGATTTCTCCAGACTCTTTCAAGAGATGTACATTCCAGCTACCGCTCGATCAGAACTCAGAGACAAGTTCAACCGCCTTATCCAAGGCAATATGACAGTGGAAGAGTACAACGCAGAATTTATTCGTCTGAGTCACTTCACCCCTACCTTGATTCCGACAGAAGAAGAGAAGGCCGAGAAGTTTTTCGATGGACTAAACTTCGAGCTACAGAAACTAATTGGATCCATTGTGCCCACATCTTACTCGGACGTCCTTGCTGCAGCTCGGCGCATGGAGCGCGTCACCAGGAGAGAGACTAGTCTGAAGCGGCCTTCCATATCAGCAACAACCAGAGCACCACAAGAAGAAGCTGGAAAGAGACCTCACCTACACCAACAGCAGGAAGCATCTATACCACAAGTAATAGTACTCTCTACTTGTCACTACTGTGGCAAAGCAGGCCACCTTGCCAGGGAATGCCGACGCAGGTTAGGACTATGCTTAGGTTGCGGATCCAGACAGCATGTAGTGAGGGACTGCCCTGAGCGTAGAGAAGGAGCACCAAGGGCAAACCAACAAGCTCTACCAGCACCAGGAGGATATCAACCAAGGCCACCTTTGGCACCTCGACCAGCACTCTTCCAGCAGGCCCAGCAACAGCAGAGGGCACCCCCTCAAGGACGCGGACAAGCTTATGAGATGACTTTGGAGGATGCGCAGATTCATGGAGTAGCTAATAAGCGTAAGTTTTTATAATTATCTACTTCTAGATTTGCTTTAGTTTTTGCATGTTGGTTCGTGACCCTAGCCTTAACCTAGTAATGTTGAACTTGCTAATAACCTAGTATGTTTTATAACCTAGAATATTTTTATAATTGATAACCTAGTATGTTCGTAAGCAATAATCTAGTTTTTCTTAACTGTAGTCTTCTAGATCTCCTCCATACGGGAGATTGCATAACTTTTAATGCTTAGGAAAATAATTTTCCCTTTGTATTATTCTTACACCCTCAAACTTGACTCTCCTTTATCGCAATGTGCTTCGAACAATGTTTGCAACCGTGTCATCTCTGTTGACCGGTTATTCTTTGATTGCGAGGACGCAATTCTCTTAAGGAGGATAGATTGTAATTCCCCTAATTTTTCAAGAAATTTTAATTTGGATTTTTCATAATTTTCTGGAATTTTCCGGGATTTTTCTGTAATTAAAACCTAGTCTTTTGATAATTAAATGATTTTTAATTACTGTTAATTAATATTAAAATATTATGAAAATAATATTTTATGGTGTAAAATGAAAAACTGGACATAGGGTAATTTTTTGTGAATTTATTGGACTCCGAAAATATTTTTTAAAGCCCGAAAAACTATTAATAATTAAACCGTATTAAACCCAAAACAAACCGGGTTGAACCGGGTTCAAACCGGGCTAAACCAGGCTGAACCCGGTCCAACCAAAGCGGACCGGACCCCTGACCTTAACGGGTCGGATCAGGTCTGCCCAACTCGCGACCCGCCCGACCCGGACCCGAATCCAAACCGAACCCTAATCCCAAACCGGGTCGAAAATATTGTTCCGACCCGGCGGCGCGACCTATAAATGAACCTCGGGATCCGTGAAGCCAGCCGCAACCCTAATTAATTCTTTGCCGCCGCCGCCGCCTTTCTAAAGCTCCGTCGCCCGACCTAGCCACCCACCCTCCACCTCCAGATCAGCCGCTCTCGACCTCCACCCTCCGTTCTCCCCCAATTCCCTCGGCCTAAACCCTAGCCGACGACTCCGATCAACTCCCTCCTTCCTCCGCCACCCTCTCCCAAGCCTCGCCGTCCTCCTCCTCAATTTCCCCCTCTGTTCTCCCCCAACTCCCTCGACCGGCAGTCTCCCCCTCGACCCGCCTCATTCCCAGCCGACCACCAGCGCCGCACTCCCTCGGCGTCACCACCACGACCGACTTCACCTCCGTTGGCCTGAACCACCAGCACGTCACCACCTCTCCTCTCTCCCTGATCTCCTCCCCCGCGATGAACCCCTCTCCCCTAACCCGCAGAACCCCTCCGCCCTCTTGCGCCGACGCCGCCCGACTCCAGCAACTCCGGTCAGAGCCGCCTAAGCACCAGCCCTCTGCCTCGAGCCTCGCCGAGCAGCCCCCGGCCGCCTCCGCCGTATCCACCGACCTCAGCCATCTCCGGCATCGACCCCTGACTCAGACACAGTAATGCCCTAGCTCAGACACGGCAACAGTAGCCCGGACACAGGACACTGTCTCATGTCGACACGCGAGGACACGAGAAACCTAGTTTATGGAGCCCTGTTCAGGTATTCTTTTCTCTCTCCTCGTAGCTCTGTTTCTCGTTCTGTCAGTTTCAACGCGTAGACTGTATGACCCTCTCGGTGCCCGTGCAACCCGCTCGGTGCATCGCGTCCTGTGGCGATCGCAAACCGCGATCCAAAAACAGGAAAATCAACGCCCTATTTTACCCCGGAACTGAGTACGCCCCGCCAAACGGGACGACTTGTTTGCACGCGGTCTTTACCAAAATGTGCGCATCGTTGATACGGACGTGTGAGATTTCGCAGAAGTTGATTTGGATGTGCGTGCACACTGGAATCAACGCGTATCCGCCGACAACGCCCCGTATCCGCCTATTCTAGAATACATTGTAACTTTGTGTATACACGTCGGATCGAGACGAAACTTATGCCATCGGACTCGTAGCAATATGCTGGTCCTGTGACCCAAGTTTGGTTTGATTCTGAGAACGTTGACAAAATCGCGTGTCGTGGGCCCCATAGGCTCCACTTGACGGGCGATTTTGTGATCGGCTCATCGGAATCCAATTCTGGAAGTTCCGTTGGGTTCGTATCATCGTTCCTGACTTGTTGACACTAAGTTTGTGGAATTTGGAGATCTTTGACCCTGACAAGCTTTTCGGTGCAAAGTGGCCCACATGTGGACCCCGCTTTGGCCCAAAAATGTTATTTTTGCTCCTGTGTCCAAATTGGACGTAAGGACAGACGTTTCTAGCTATTTGATATTTTTTGAATCTAATGGTGATGTTTATTTCAGCAACCGGAGTAGTACCTGCAGATCACACTGAGATCAGAGCTACAGTTGGAGCCAGAACCACAGGCAAGTGTACCTTGCCAAACTCTGCAGTATTGTTACATACTTTTCTTGCTTCATTTATATTGCTGTGCATGCTAAACCTAGGACCGTGTGACCTACTTAGCGTCCGATTATCAGTCGGGTGCCAACACCGTACGCAGTGTTGTGTATGGTCATCTAGAGATGGGTATTCGTGACACTTTATCTTCTCGTACTTGTCCTATCAAGTACATTATACCCAGGACACTTGACACTATTCATGAGACAGAATCTTCTTGAGATATTCATGGTGATTCTGTATAGGATATAGGTTTATAACATACACAGTTTACATGCTTAGATTATATCCTGACTTGTTGCATTAGTTTTGATCCTGCGTGTCATGGACATGAGACGTGAGATTTCATTAGGTGGGGAGAGTATTACCATATCAAAGGCTGATTATATTATATATTGACATTTGGATGTGTCTTAGTCTCTGACACAGAGCTATGGCACCAGTTCTGGCCCTTCGAGAAAATACTGCTATGGGTTTCTCCGACACTGATCCTGTAGTAGTCTCAGCCCGAGTATGACTAACACTCTCACTTGCATATCACTTAGCTGGTTATTTATTTACCCTATTATTTCATTTATTGTTGCACTGCATTTATTTTGGCATGAGCTTTCTTGTACCTTGCTATGTCCCCTGAGGACCTGGATCCGGATTATGTCCCCAGGATTAGCTGACGAGATCTATCCCGAGGTATACGGGACCGGAGCATTGGCATTAGCAGAAGCAGGTGCCTATATTGGAGCAGAACTAGGATCTGAGGACGAGATCGTACCAGAGGACTTCTCTTGAGTATTGGCTTGAGTTACTCATTTATTTCAGTTTATAGTTCTTTATTTTCAGTCTATTTCATTGATGTACCAGACTTGTTCTCGGATTATTCTCCGAGACACTTTTATTCAGACTTATTAGTTTATATTTACTTGCATTTATTCTAGCTTTTGATCTGTGATTATCTGTTGTGGATGAGATTAGTATAGACTGTGACTTATATCATTGTACCTACTTATTGTTTTATTACAGCTTAAGCATGCCCCAATGGATCCATTAAATTGAGTTTGTCCATCGGTGTGTGCTGCTGGCCATTATCACGCGTCCGGTCCCTCGGTATTTTGGGACTGGGGCGTGATAAAGTCTTATATCACGAATCCTGTAAGCCTATACAGAATCACCATAAATAACTCAAGAAAAGATTCTATCACATAAAATAGTATCAAGTGTCCTACAATCTGACGTACTTCGTATAGCAAGAACGTAAAAATAGGATCGTGGAATCAACTCTCTAAGTGACGTAACATAACTTCGCGTACGGTGTTGACACTCGAATCTTGTTTAGACGCTAAGAAATGTCTCGCAATCCTAGGTTGAATAAGTACATCACAATAATATATATATATATATATATATGGAAGAAACACAAGCATATAATATAACAGGATCTACTACAAGTTTGGCAAGGTACACTTGCTTGGGTTCTGTACTCCGTTAATTGCTCCTGGAAAAGTGGAATCTGTAAGTTCGTCTCTGGATGCTGAAAAAAATATCACCAATATTTTTAGAATACATGAAATAGCTAGGATTGACTACCCATAAGTCCAATTTGGACTCAGGGGCAGACTTGACAGTTTTGGGTCAAAGCGGGGTCCACATGTGGCCCACTTCGTATCAAAAAATGTATCAAAGTTAAAGTACTCCAAATTTATAAACTTAGTGTCTACAAGTCCAGAATGATGATACGAACCCAATGGAACATCCAGAACTATATTTTGAAGAGCCGGTCACGAAATCGCCCGTCATGTAGAACCGTAGGCCCACGAAACGGTATTTCGTCAACGTTCTCAGATTTGAACCAAACTTGGGTCACAGGATCAGCGTAATGCTATGAATCCAATGGCATAAGTTTAATTACGAACCGACAAGTACACATGAAGTTATGGTGAGGTATCGAAATAGGCCGATACGGTATTTTTTTGGCTGATACGCATTGATTTCGGTGTACACATGTCAATACCACATTCTAAAATAGGGGTAATTTTGATATTTTTATTTATTATAAGTATTGTGTGTATTTATTTTTTAAATAATTGCATGATATGTGTGTGTGAGTATATATATATATATATATATATATATATAGTGTTCTTTAATGTATGAGTTAGTAGACTAGACCTAGAAGCCCACTAGATGAACCCCTGACCAAATTATAGGATTATGGATTTAATTAGCATTTTAGGGAATTAAATATTAGGGATTATATTTATTATTGTTATTTTATTTAATTGTTGTGTCTTACCGTTGCTTCGATAATTGGAGTGCTATACTAGCTTTTGTCTTCCAACAAATTTTATACTCTTGTACTAGACGTGCTAGTCTTCTATTTTGACCTTTTGTAACTCATAAATATGTTCTCTTGTGCTTCATTTTAGTCACACAATATTCGTTATGGACGTTTATTTTAAATTCTAAATAAATCCAACTTTGTATCCTTGTGCGTTCCAATCGAAATTGGAGACACAATGTTGACCCATTTTATGCAACCTAAATTATGACAATATTCTATTCTGAGTCTTCTACGTCCATGATACTTATGTTCCACCTAATTTTAATCATATGTACTTCTAATTAATTTAAGAACACCATTTACATTAATTTTAATTAAATTGGTGTAAGGACCCAACTTGACCCAAAACTAGATCCAACACCAAACCAAGCCCCCAATCACACCCTCAAGACTTATACTAAATACCACACACCCTTTTTAGCCACTATATCACACCAAACATGGTATTTTCCCTCATTCAATCCAAAAACCCACTTTTGTGCATTTTTTAATTTTCTGGGACTTTTATGCAAAAGTGCAATAAGGTGTCACCATCCTATTGGCCATGGCACATGAAGAACCAACCTCCTTCCCTCATTAACCGGTCCACTCTCTCCCTCTCTCCCTTTTTGTTTGTACCCTCTCAATCATGTTTAATCATGGCCCTCCATTTAAATGGAGCAACATCCTCACCACACATACCCTCATATAAATATATCTCATCCTAACCCTTTTCCCAAAGCCATTCCCCATCCTAATGAGGCACATGGCCATCCCTAATCCCTAGGTAGTCATCTTCTCCTCCCTTATGCAAAAAACCATCACCCTTCCCATTGTTTTTATTTCATCACCACCACCAACAAACCAAAACTTAACCGAACCCTAAACCTAACCCTAAATATTTCTCCTTCCTTCTCCTCACCTCTTCTCCGACCATCCTCCACCGCCGGAGCAGTGACCACCACTGCTGTCAGCCACCCTGACTCCTCTTCTCCTTCTCCATAATCATCTTTATCGACCTCCCCAGTAGCACCCCCAACACCCCTATTGACACCGCCTGACCCGGCCTTCTCCTTCGTCCCCGAGCAGCCGGACCTCCCCCAACCATCGCTTACCAGCACCACCATAGTCAACCTCAACCACAGCCGACTAGTTCCCTGCCTCCATCCCGCCAGACTACCCCAGCCTCGTCGGACCTCGACATCCTCCGTCAACATCCCCTCTCATCCCTGACCCCCGACTGCACAGAAGCCACCCGGCCGTCCTTGACACCCTGAGCACAGCCGCTCACCACCACCACAACCACCAGCTACACCACCACGACCTCTCCCTTCATCTCCCCCCTACAGCCATGACCGGCTTATCCCGACCATCACCGCCTGAGCAGCAGCTCTGACACCGCCTCGACCCTCGCCTAAACTTCCACCCTGACTCCTCCTCTTTCCTCCTTCCTCCGATGAACACTCCACTGAGCACAACCGACTTTTCCACCCTCCTTTGCTGGATCACATGACTACCGCAGTCCCCTTTTCCCTATTCTCCTCCCCCATCCTCGTCACAGCAGCCTCGCCTGAGCCGCTCCTCTCCGACCATCCCCGGAGCATCATCAACATCCTCATCATTATCACCTCCATCATCATCATCTTCATCATCACCTCCATCATCATCACCTTCATTATCATTATCATCACCTCCATCATCATCACCATTATCATCACCTTCATCATCATCATCATCACCATCATCACCATCATCATCATCACCATCATCGTCATCATCATCATCGCCATCATCATTATCGTCACCATCATCATCGTCATCGTCGACCCGTCTCACCACTTTCGAGATGACCTGCAACAGTCACCCTTGTGCACGTGCACGCTAACACGCAGGTTTGACCTTGCCTTCCTTTCAGATTGTGTGTATGTGGATGTGTGAATAGTAATTAGGGCTAGCGTGTTGCTTCATGATAGTTTAGTTGATGTGCGTTATGAGACCCTATGTTGGTGAACCCAATAACTAGTATGTGTGTGCATGTGTGTATAATAATTAGTTTGATATATATAGATATATATTCCATGGTAATTAATTGCTAAGTAATATGTATGATTGTAATATGTATATATGCGTAGTTGCGTATGACCATAAGTATAATTTATGGATATCCCGTATTTATATTTGACTGTATGACCCTAGGTGTTAGTGAGTTGACTGTCTGATTATGCATAGCATTGAGGACATGACGCCCATGCATTTAGACGCATACTTGACCCTGCTAGATGACCAGTATCACCCCTAGCGCAGTTATGAGTTCAGTATAATTATGTTTGTATGTGTGCAGAGGACCATAGGCGAGTACATTCTCTGACAATTTTTATTATATTGGTTATCTCTATAATTTTAGTTGTATAACGTACATGATTCTGACACTATGGATACACGAGTTGGCATCATCGAGACTTGTCATGAGGAGTCATGATTGGGATCCATCGTGCTAGTTAGGGACGGAGAAATATTAGTAGATTATGTGATTATACCCAACTCTACATGAATCATAGCTCACCCTACACCTCACGTCGGGTGCAACCTGACCATTACATGCCTCATAGCCTGTTATGTATGATTAGCCTGACTATTGCTTGCATCATAGCTAAATGGATGGTTAGCCTGACCTTACATGAATCATAACTAGTCATACATAGCAAGCCTGATCAGTCCCAAACCGATCACATGATATACTGATGTTTTATACACTTAGCTAGATAGTCTATACATGTATTTCTAGTTTATTGATCTAGCATTTTCCTATATTCTAGTTATTGTTCTAGCATTCACTTATATTCCAGTTTATTGTTCTAGCAAGCACTTATATTTCTGTTCATTGCTAGTTATACCATTGATGATGATATGTTCTCCAGTATTCCTTATTCCAGTATTTTATTATTTCCAGTATTTTTTATTGCCAGTATTTATATCCATCTTGTATTTTTTTACACTGTATTATAGTTTTTGTCAATATACATGGAACTGATGTTAGTGCTTGTACTTTGCTCCATCCTGACTAAAATATTTTTTCAGACTGTGACATAGAAGACTTGTTTCCGGCATACTTGGAAATTTGGATGTTATTGTTGTAGGTTAGACTATTTTGTTGTTTAGACTTGTGTTGTATTTCGTTTATTTACTTCGATATCTTATCGTGCTTTAGTTTCTGTGATTGAGTATTCCCATATTATATTGTGATATCTGTGTCTTCCTATGGAGTTGGATACTCGTGTGAGATTGACTAGTTAGTATTGTGACCTAGACAGCGTTCTACTACCGATGTTGTGGTGTAGGCTGGACGTACCCACGTACTCGTCCCCCTATATCGGGTACGAGTCATGATACATTTTTAGTGGTGGCCCATGCAGGTCTGACTTCGCAAGTTAGGCGATATCGTGGTAGTTTGATGCCTTAGTTGTACTACTACATGCCTGCGATAGGATATAGGACATAGGATACTAGGATGAGAGAGGATACTCAATCATAAATTATTTGAGAGATTCCAGGGATGACCCTTGAGAATATTATTATAATTTCCAATTCAAATATTTTCTCCTTGTTTCGTCTGCTCTCATTTATTGTTATTAAATTTGATTCTTGTTGATCAGTTATTAAATTTAATTCTTGGTGTCGTTATTGAGTTTGATTTCATATCGAGATAAACTTTACGGAATAAAATTTATGATATCATCTGATGACATATGTTGATGAGGACAGTGAGAAAGGTAAAACGTCTACTTTGGTTAGGGCGCCTAGAGTTTATCGCAGCCACATTAGCTGTCGTGGCAGAAACATAGGAACCTGACTTCGGATGTACATATCTTAGTTATGAATTTAGAGTTTTTCGCAGCCATACCGGTTGGCATGGTGAGGATTCTAGATGACGTGATTATAGAGTTGCATACCTTAGTTATGGAACCTATCATTTATCGCAGCTATGCTTACTGGCGTGGCGAGGATTCTGAGTGTCATAATTTCGGACAAACGTGTATGATTATCAGGTTGTATCTTAAATTGGTTCCTAAAGTATCATCTTAATACTTATTTACTTCTGCTATTATAGGACCTTATTCTATTATTATTTTTGCTAGCAGTAAAGATACCTTCGGTCCTCAGTCCAGTTCCTTTTTGATCTTTATTTCTTTAAGGATTCCTGTTAGTGTGATAATTGGTGACTTGTAATTAGGTCTGTGTCTTGTATTAGTGTTGACTGAGTATAGCTTGTGAGTTTGTATGTATTTTATGGTTGGACATATGAGCAGTAGGCATCAATCTAGAGTTAACCTATAGTGTAGTACCTTGTAGCAATAGTTCTATGATAGGTGTCATTATAGTTAGTATTGGTACTATAGGTAAAAGTGGGAGTAAAAAAGTATCAGTGATGGTTACAGGAATTAGTATCAGAGTCAGCATGCCAGTCCTGGATAGTCATAAAATTATGTAGTTGGGTGATCCATGTAAACAATTAAGTATCGATAAAATTGTATTAAAAATTAATGGAGCATGATATTTAATTTGATGGTTAATTACTTGGGTGTATCAAAAGTAAAGGAATATATATTCATAAAAGGTATTAATGAGTGTGCCATAGTGATACCCATAAGCGTATAAGAGAGTGTGAGAGAATAAGAATACATTGTGCTAAGTAGTAAGACTTGTGTTATAGATAAAATTAGGGCCTTGATGTGATTAGATATAAGTGTACCGGTATATGACTAATGATGGATGTATCACCTAATATTGAGGCCAGTGATGTGTTGGAAGCAATAGGTGGAAGAGTGTCTAGAAATTGTATTCAAGATGCACAGTGGGTGTTGAGTGTCAGTACGGAAGTTCATGAAAGTGGAAGCATGAGTATTAGAAAATTCCAATAGTGTGCCATGGGTTAAGAAATATCAAGATTGGTCATAGAAGGTATGAAGTATATCACAGATTAGTATATCAGCCTGTAATAAATTAAAGAGAAGATACGTATACATCAATCAAGATATGGAACCATATGCCTGCCTTTAAGAGTGAAGTAAAACATGTGTATTATAGAAGTTAATAACTAGTGCAAGTGATCGTGAGTTATAGTGAGTGTGATGAGGTAATAAAATGATGAAGCTAGTGTTACTATACCAAGAGTGCTAATGTTTCTACGCCAAGGATTAGTTGAGCAATATGCTAGTAACAATAAGTACCTTGTATGATAATATTAGATTGGTGTATTAGTTAATATGGATAGAAAATTATCGGGAGTAATGGTGCAAGTAATCCAGGTAGTACAATTTTTAGTACACAGTTGAGGGTTGTAGACAGATTGGTGTATTTGTGTATACCTTGAGTGTTAGAGACTGTAAATATATATGTATACTTATATAGATGTGGATTTAAATTTATAATTTGAAGATTAAAATTAAATTTTATTTTTTATAAATTTTTGAGGAGTTGAGATTTTATGTTATTAAAAATTTTGAGGATTCAAATTCAATTCAATAATCATAGTCAAAGTTATAAAGATTTTTGGAAGTGATTAAAATTTTATTTCAATATTTGAATATTTGACTTTTGAGGAAAGTATCTGCATTTTATTTTAAATTGTTTGAGAAGTTAAATTTTGAGGGTTTTATTTTGAGGATAAAATTTTATGGTGGGTAGAAATATATATTAGTATATGAGTAGATGATGTGCATGTGTAAGGATATGTGGCTTGAGCATGCCTGAGATGGCACTGCAAACTGATTTGGGTATCCATCTAGAGTTGTATTAGAGGGAGTAATACTTAGTGTGTTGTGTTGCACTTGGTATGCACTTGAGTGATAAGAACAACTAGTATAAACAATTATAGTAGGTAAGAGAGTTAGCAGTGGGTGTGCTTGTAGTAGAAATAGTGGTACCAAAGGATAGGGGTATCAAACTTTTGGATGCATCATTAAACCATGGTTATGTTAGCAGGTTCTGTTTTGTTCTTTCCTCCTGTTCTTTTTTTCGTCTTTTGATTGATTGATTGATTCCTTAATACCGTAGCTTGTATTAGTAATTTTCTTGTTAGGATGTAGTTAGTAGTACACCTTGACAGAGACTGCAATACCATGACAAAAGTGACCATAACCATGTATATTTTTTCTAGATTGCATATTGTGTGACTGAAGGTAGGATTTTCTTAGACCTTGATTGTTGGAGGTTTGACCATAGTGAAGATTAATAAAGAGGTTATGACTGGACAGAGAGAGACAAGGTGCCTTAAATTTTGAGGATAAACATTAATTTAAATAAAGAGTTGAGAACTTAATATGGCAGAATTGACAATTTTGTTAAATAATTAATTTAATGAAGATTACGATATGATTGAATTTGTCATTAAATTTTGAGGAATTAAAGAAGATTATCATTGTATTTATTTGACTGCAAGATATAGATTTATCTTCGAATGTTGTATTTGAAGATTTCATAAGTATTACATTATTTGATTATTATGTGGGAAAAAAATCGAGGAATAAGATCACTAATGGATTAGTGTTTGAATTTAAATTTTTGGGACAAGATTTTTTATTTTATAAATATGCATTCATTGGATTTAAATTAGAGGATTGGATATTAAATTTTGATTATTTAGTTATTAACTAAAAAATTTGGAGGAGATTATGATAAGAATGGAATTTGATTTAAAGATTTTTAGGAATATGATATTTATAGAATTTTAAAAATTTTGTGAAATAACAATATGGATTTATTTCATGATTATATGGTTTGATAAATTTAAATTTTGGTGGAAAAATAATATAAATAAATCAATAGAACTATTGAGGATCTTAAATTTTGAGGACAAAATTTTTCTAAGGAGGGTAGACTTGTCACTACCACATTCTAAAATAGGGGTAATTTTGACATTTTTATTTATTATAAGTATTGTGTATATTTATTTTTTAAATAATTGCATGATATATATATATATATATATATATATATATATATATATATTATGTATAGTGTTCTTTAATGCATGAGTTAGTAGACTAGACCTAGAAGCCCACTAGATGAACCCCTAACCAAATTATAGGGTTATGGATTTAAATAGCATTTTAGGGAATTAAATATTTGGGATTATATTTATTATTGTGATTTTATTTAATTGTTGTGCCTTACCGTTGCTTCGAAATTGGATGCACAATATTCTCACTTGTGCTTCATTTTAGTCGCACAATATTCGTTACGGACGTTTATTTTAAATTCCAAATAAATCCAACTTTGTATCCTTGTGCATTCCAATCAAAATTGGAGATACAATCTTGACCCATTTTGTACAACCTAAATTATGACAATATTCTATTCTGAGTTTTCTATGTCCATGACACTTGTGTCCCACCTAATTTTAATCCCATGTACTTCCAATTAATTCAAGATCACCCTTTACATTAATTTTAATTAAATTGGTGTTATGACCCAACTTGACCCAAAACTAGATCCAACACCAAACCAAGCCCCATTCACACCCTCAAGACTCATACTAAACACTGTTTGTGGTATTAAACGAAAGAATGAAAGTGTATTTCAATGACAGGGTTTATACGAGACCCGTGCCCTTTGGTTTACAAACAAACTTGTACAATTCGATCCTATACGAGGATGCGGGAGTACAATTTATTTAATCTGGGTATAAATTGCTATAGGTGTCTGATCTGCGGTCGATCACTTTAGCCCTTGGACTACACGATGTTGAAGAAGTACCGTGGAAGACAGGATGCAGCTTCGAAGGTTGCGAAGGAGGGTGGATGCGCAATGCTGAAGGTCGTCGCTCCCTATTCCTTGCCTGAGCTCTGTATTCTTCTCTCTCTCTCTCTGTCTTTCCCTCTTGATCTCCGGTTCGGTGACCATGTTCGATCCTTCTTTCAAAGTTTCGAGCTTTGATCTGATATTGGTATTCTTGGCCAAATTTTCTGACCTGGTTCGATCTTCCAAATTGTCGACCTTGTTCCCCATTGATAGGGGTCTCTATTTATAGAGTTTTGGTGACAGTGACCACTCCATCGGTGTAACAACCGAGGAGTGGAAAGTACAGCACCCTTTTACACAACGGTTAAAGTAACCAATGCCTACGTATAGATGATCTTTTGAATGAGCGTGTGACGCGGGTCCAACTAAGGGGACACAATGCGTACAATTGCTACTTAGATCACGGCATAAAAGCCACGTAGATAAGTATCCATTGTGTAGAAGAGGTTGGCGTAGAAGCCAAATGTCTGTCACCTTGGTGTAGAAGCCAAATAGGCATAGAAGTCGAGTAGTCGTAGAGACTGAGGGGGCGTGGAAGCCGAGCAGGCATAGAAGCCGAACAGGCATAGAAGCCGAGTAGGCGTGGAAGCCGAGCAGTCGTAGAGACTGAGAGGGCGCGGAAGCCGTAGGAGCACAGATCCTGAATGGGCGTAGAAGCCGCTGCGTACCGTGCCAGGGTGCTGATATGGACGTCTTTAGCCAGAATTACGGCTTTTGGAGATCAAATCTTTGGCAGAGATTTGCCATCATCCTGTGCATTAAATGCGGAGACGTGCCTTGAGGGGAAACTGTCACCGCTCTGTGCATTTTGACGGAGGGACGTGCCTTGAGGGGACACTGTTACCGCTCTGTGTGCTTTGGCGGAGAGACGTGCCTCGAGCCCTGTACGAAGTGCAGCTTTTGACGTGGCAGGCGGTTTGTCTTCTGCGGAGCGTAAAATAGCCCATATTTGCCTGTGTAAAACAAGGCAGCATGTTCTCTTTGCACGCGAAAGAGCGGTTTATGCCGGTGGTTTTTTAGTAATCGCCGGTTTGGTGATATTTTAACCAAATCCTCTGCATTAAATGCTGAGATCCGCCATCATACTATGGAGCGCATCCTGAGGGGTCTGCCCCCGTTCCCAGCCGTCGTTTGGGTAGCTGTGCAGCACTTTTTGTCAGGAGTCAGAGGTCAGGTTTACTGCGTGACTGGACAGTTTTTTTCCGGGAATACGAAGCGTTCCTCGTACGCTTTAACGCTGCTTTAAGAGCGGCTGAATTTTACGCCATGGAGGCGATGAAGAACCCTGTTTTACGCTGGATGGCTCTGAAGGCCTCTGCCTATGCTGCTCTGTATCAAGACGCTGCATAGATCTTCCAAGCATTTTTTCAATGCTTCTACAAGACCCCCTTCAAAGCTTTTAAATTCTTCGAAATTTGAAACGCTTTGAATGAAGCATGAACGGCCCCTCGTAACTCGAAACGTTTCTGAATGGAGCATTGAAACGGTCGATGCTAACTTTATGGCAGATTTATTGGGTACCGCTGTGATCTCTTTTGCCTATAAAAGGCTGGGGTGGGGGTGAACCTGTCTTCACCACATTCCCATTGTCATGCAGAGATGATCGCCGGAGTTCGTCGGATCGATCTGAGGAAGAAGGAGATCTTGTTCTTCCAGCATGTAGGGAGCCATAAAAGACGGCATCTTCGAGCAAGTGTCCGCTGCAACGATGGATCATGGAAGGACACCTTAGCCTCCCTTGCTCGGGATAATCAGCAACTTTGTATGGCGTTGCCCCAGGAGAGAGGAAGGGTCGTATTGGACCACACAGTTTGTAGACTGTTTATTTCTTCCTGAGGCCCCCGCGGACGAGAGTCAAAAAGACTCATCCTGTCCCTGGCTTGAGCGGCGCACGGAGCATGGGATCTGCAAAATCTATGCAGGCCCAGTTCTGTATCCTCCTGCCGTTTGACCAATATGTCAGTCAGTTTCCGGTAAACCGACTGACTGTCGGAGAAGATGGATAAAGAATTGAGGCCCAGCGAGAGCCTGCCAGAACAGTTTCTGGGCGATCTTCAGACGACGAAGGGGTATCTCCTTTATAGACGGAGTTTCCCTCAGATATAATCATGAGAAATAGAGAAAAACCCTTGTAGATTGGATTTCCCTCATATGTAATCATGATTTTAATCTTTAATAAAATCGTCTTCTTCTCCATATGATCGTCTTGCCATACGTTGCTTGTGAAGTCTGAATATGTGCAGCTTCGATACGTCTGAATCTTTACGCTGACTCTGATAGAAAGAGTATTAGGCCCTATCCTTTATGCATAGCGGATAGTCCATAGAACGCTGCTGAGCACTTTGAACATTTAGAACTGTCCTGTTGCTAGGACTGCGTAGAATTTCTGAACTGTTGCCTCTCTGATGAGCGAAATTTTGTTTTGTTCAGAATTCATCTTCAAGAATGATCTCTCGAAACTCCCTTGGAATAGGGTCGAGGTTTTTGGCTGTCAAACTGAGTTGCCACTTTGATAGACGAGATATTCAGACTGGAATCTTTATGAACCTCTAGTTTTCTGGACCCGAGAGGAGTAATTTCTCAATGTTTGAACTCTGCATACTTCGGGTACTTGGGGATGCTTTGGGTCAAGAACGAGTATCTTCTGTGTGAACTCTTTGCTCTTGACCGCCTTGGGGACTGTTTGGATATACGAAAAGTCGTAGAGTGGGAAATCATGTCTGTAGCCTCTTGAGCGTAAAACACCATCGAGCGTGAAATCGTAAACTTATGGTTCCTGAGCGTGAAGTCGTAGGTTTGTTGCCTCTCGAGCATAGAATGCTACCGAGCACAAAGGCATCCGGGCAAGAAAAACCATAGACTTGTAGCTGTCGAACGTAAAGCCGTTAGATTCGTAGCTGTCGAGCGTAGAAAAGCTCCTTTTAGCGTAGGACTGTAGATCTGTAGCCTGTGAGCGTAGAACACCATAGAGCGTGAAATCGTAGACCTGTGGTTCCTGAGCGTGAAGTCGTAGGTTTGTTGCCTCTCGAGCATAGAATGCTACCGAGCACAAAGGCATCCGGGCAAGAAAAACCATTGACTTGTAGCTGTCGAACGTAAAGCCGTTAGATTCGTAGCTGTCGAGCGTAGAAAAGCTCCTTTTAGCGTAGGACTGTAGATCTGTAGCCTGTGAGCGTAGAACACCATCGAGCGTGAAATCGTAGACCTGTGGTTCCTGAGCGTGAAGTCGTAGGTTTGTTGCCTCTCGAGCATAGAATGCTACCGAGCACAAAGGCATCCGGGCAAGAAAAACCATAGACTTGTAGCTGTCGAACGTAAAGCCGTTAGATTCGTAGCTGTCGAGCGTAGAAAAGCTCCTTTAGCGTAGAACTGTTTGATTTGTAGCTCCTGAAAAGAAAATTTCTTCGAGCGTGAGGTTTGCGGATCTGTTGCTGCTGAGCGTAAACTGAGCGCCACCGAGCATGAGATCGTCGATTTGGTATCTGCTGAGCGTAAAGTCGTGGGTTTGTGGCCTCTCGAGCATAAAAGCTACCGAGCACAAAGGCATCCGGACGTAAAACCATAGACTTGTAGCTTGCGAGCGTAAAACCGTAGATCCGTTGCTGTCGAGCGTAGAAAGCTCATTTAGCGTAGAACCCGCTGAACCGTCTTGCACGAAAAAATCTTTCGAATTCGCTGACTGTCCATCTTCCAAGGGTAGTGGGCTGACGTAGCATCCAATCATGATCAACTATTAATTGCGAGATTTGGTTAGGGTCTCGAGGGGTTCGTCCGAGGATTCGAGGAGTCGACCCGGACTGTATATATATCCCCAGCTTCTGGAAAGAAAAAAACTTTTTATCTGTCTTCTGCGAGAGAGAGCTTTCGACTGTTCGAGTTTTTCTTCGTTCCTTCTCCGAGCACTTCGAGTCTTCAGAAATGGCGTCGAAACAAACCCCCTCCGCTAAGGGAAAGAGCATAGGTTCTTCTTCTCATTCTTCTGTCCCGGCGAGGGAATCTCCGGTCGGACAAGGTGAACTTCCCTCTGAGGGGAGCATCCCGCCGACGACTAGCGCTCCCGGCTTTAGAGGTAGAACTTTTTGGGATGACACAAACGACGAAAAATCCTTCGCACACGTTTAACGTGACTGCACTAGGTCGTCTTCTATGCTGATAGCCTCTTTTGAGGAAGTTGACGCACGGAGGCGTTTTCATCTTTTACGCCCACATTTCTAATGTGTCAGCGTAACGACTCTGTATTTTTGTACCTCTGGGCGTAAATAGCTCGGGCCACCAAAAATTGGCGTATTTCATAAAATTTGAATTTTACGTTTGTGGAGGAGACTTCCGGCGTAAGGTGACCAAATTTGTACAATCTTGGCGTAAAGCACAGACTGTCATTTCCTTGGTCCGTGTGTTTGTGCCAGACTTGTAATGACCTATCTTCTTTGCACTATCTTGCAGTTGATCTGGGTGAGTCCCCATTGGCTGAGGTGATGGGCTCCGCTGCGGGGATGCTGTACTCGAACTATCTGGAGGATCTGTCCCACGTGGCATTTTCCATCTCTGGACCCCAGTATCCTGAGGGAAGGGAGCTCCTGATATCGGCCCAGGGTGAGCGAATGCTGTTGAGTATGATCAACGGCGAACCCTTAGTACGTGTAGATGGGGAGCGGTACATAAAGCCGGCTTTCCTCTTTGGGGACATGATTGATAAACAGTCCTAGACGAAGCCCAAGAGGGAGCCTTGGGTTTTCCCTGCCGGGGATTTGGTCTTGTACCTGCCGACGATGCCGAGGGATTATCCCATCTCGGCTTTCTCCTATGTGACGCATCCCAGGAAGATGTCTTGGAAGCTGACTCCTGATCTTCACGGGAAGCCGAGGAAGATCTTTCATCTGAAAGGCGCTGACCAGGGGTCATTTGTTAGTCGCCCTTCTGGCGTTGTGACGCTGTTCCGAGGACTGTACCCGGGCAGTGTTCCAAGTGAAGATAGCTCGGTGATCCAGCCGGTCCAATTGCCGACCTTCTGCAATGACTTCATGGGTCGAGGTGGGGTATATCCCAAGGAGAATCCTCGGTGCAATGTGTGGATTGCCCCAACGAACTCCCGATGGAGATGCCTAGTTGACTGGGCCTTAAAGCACTTCCAGAGAGAGTTGGAGGGCATCGGACTATATGCCGCTATGAGTGCGACGAGCGTCGGGCTGCCTCCGAACCCTAATTTGTTCCTGGCACTGATGGAGCGGTACATTCCGCTCACCGGGACCTTCGCCACTCCACTAGGGGAGTTGGGGTTGGCCCTTCATGAGATGGCAGTTGTCTCGAGACTGCCGATGGGGGATACCCCATATGAAGAGTACGTTCCCACCAACCGGGAGTTGGGAGATTTGGACCCTCGGGTGGCAGAAGTATATCAGGAGCTGATGTGTCAGTACTTCGCGTATACCGCTTTTTATAACGAGCCTTCTGATTTGGCTCACACCACCAAGTGGATGTCTTACCTCTTCTTCCACCGAGCCAGGGCCGCCAGGTCAGAGAAAGCCTCGGGTGGTAAGAAAGAGCCCGTGAACTGCTTGGGCGTCCTTAGTGCCCAGGTTATGGAGACTCTTATGGAGGAGGCTGAAGCTCCGGATCAGATTCTTGTGGAGGGGGTAGGAAAGTACCCGGAAGGCACTAAGGCCTGTAGTTACTTGAGGCGTTGCCGCAGGCCTTTGTCTAAGGAGGCCCAGCTGGCTGGTTTCCTCTCCATATGGCTGCGTCAAGTAGTGGTGCCAGGCACCGCGTCCGCGGACCGCATTCACCGCAACATCCTGTGGCCGGCAGTGCGCCTGGTGTTTGGGGCAAGACTGGGCTTGCTTCCTGCCATGGTGTGCCGTATACAGGCTGGCTTGAGGGCCATGACAGATGGGTTGCTCGTTGATGAAGCTCGGCGGGAGAGCTTCCCTAGGGTGGAATTACCATACTTGTACTTGATGGGATGGTTAATTATCCACAATTCCCGGGTTATGTCACCCGGTTCCGATAGCAGCTCAGGGGGTATATTCCTATTGAATTACAGGGATTCCTCCTGGAATGTGAATACAGTTTTAGACTGTCGGCTGGTTTTGAACTTCAGCCATGGCTGGAAGATCCTTTGTACTCCCCCTCCTGTGCATCGCAACCAGTCGGGGCTGTGGCTCGAGGATTCAGGTCGAGGGAAGACCGTTCTTTCTCCGGAGGTGTTTAATTGGTTGGTCTGTATTAGACCTTCCCATCTGCTGTATAGGAGCGAAGACCATTGCTTCTTCGAGCCCTACCTGCCTAGTCGGTTTGCCAGGCAGTTCGGGTATGACCAGTTGCATGTGGGCAACGCCGTCACCAGCTTCAGGTCCAGGGGTGGACTCATTGATGGAGCTAGAGGGTGGCGATATTTTATCATGGGTTGTACGGGGGCAATTTTTATCGTGCCGGTCGTTACAACCTCCACGGAGCTGCGCATCCTTCACTCCTACGCCCAGTTTTATGTGGCGGTTAACACTTTCCACCACGATTTCGACAGGCGTGGGAGCTTCAGGGTGCCTTCTGCCAAGCCTGGGGGAAGGGTCGAAGTCCCCTCGGTTTCTTCTGATGAGGGGGAGGAATCTGGTACTCCGGATGAGCCTCTGGTGTCGTTGCCGAGGTGTGTAGTGCCTCTGCCGGCGAGGGCCCTGGTAGTCTCTTCCGGGAAGCGACGGGCTTCTGCTTTGAAGGAAGCTTTCCTTCGTAAGAGGAGGTGGGAGACGGTTGCTCGTCCTCTCCGTATTCCTGGTGTTGAGGTTCCCGGGAATGAGCCTGCATCTCCCTGTATCAGGGATGATTCTTTGGCCGGAGGTTCCTCGTCTTTCAGAGGGGGACCTTCTATAGTTCTGGCTGGCGGCGTCAGAGAGTCCTCGCTAGAGGCTGCTGTTGCTGCGGCTGCTCCAAGCAGCGGAGCGGGATTGCCTGCGTGGCCCCAACAGATGGGAGAATCTTCCCTGAGGTCAGTAGCGGGCGGAGTTACTCCTGCGTTAGCGAGCGCGCCTAGTGAGACTCCGGCTGATGAACCTCGACCGCGTCTCGGGGAAGGCTTGACCGAACTCTTGGCGATGTCGGTCGGCCCACCTCCTTCTCCAGGTATGACAGTTCGTATCGCGTCATTAAGGCGTGGCTTAGCTACATCTGCTGCAGATGCGTCGTATATGCCATTGGTTCTGGGTAAATGTCGTTTCGATATCTCCTCCTAGGAGGATTACCACTGTGTTTGACATTTTGCTTTCTTGTCCTTTTTTCAGGAGATGATGTCCACGGGGAGCATGGCGTTGAAGCGCCTTCCGGCTTTGTTCTGGCTCCTGGCGGTGACGTGGAGGCGCCGGATTTTGAGGCAGGAGTGTCTTCGGGGGCTAGCTCGCCCGGGGAGGTTTTGTCGTCTCAAGGGGAGGACGAACCTGTCATCATGACCTCGCCTGTTGCGAGTATGCCGATGACTTCGATTGTCACCATCGCACCTTCTTCGGGCGTGCCACCTGTTGAGGCGGCGGTGGCTACCTCATCTGCAATTGTGGCCGCTCTGGGCGCTCAGTCGGGTTTAGTCGCATTGATCGAGCAGCATTCCAGCCTCGTCTACACTGGCTTAAAAATGATGATACCGATGGTGTTGGCGAAGAACCTTGACTTCGAGCTCCTGAAGAACACTTCTCAGCTTTCGATCGAGGTTGTTAGGGGGCTTGGCAATCCTGGAGTGGCTGACGCTCTGGAGGCGGTGGTTAGTGGTTTAGAGCAACCCATTAACGAATACTTGCAGCGGACTGAGGGCAGCCTTGATGCTGATGTCCAGGCTCGGTACGACCTCATGTCTGAGCGGTTTGCTACAAAGCTTGAAAGCCTAGACAACTCTATCCAGACGCATAAGCTGGAGATGGATAGGAGAAGAGCCGTTGTGGAAGAAGCCCTTGCCGTTGAGATGCAGTGTCGATCCGAGCATGAAGGGAATGCGGCGAGGGTCTCCAAGCTGCGGGAAAAACTTGCTCGGGCAGAGGAGTGGGCTTCTCAGTCGTTGGCAGGTTTGGAGGTAGCGACTGATCGACTGAGCGAAGCACGACGGGACCTGGATCGTGCGGAAGCTGCCCGTACGGGCTGTCTTCGGGCAAGGGCTAATCTGACCCTTACGCATACTCCGGAGGCACGGCTGGAGCAGGCTCGCGCCGATGCTTTGGCCCTTAGGAATGAGAGGATAGCTGCACTGGAGCGGCAGATTCATGGCCTGATTACTCCGCCATCTTGATGTACCCCTTCCTATGTAATTCTGCCTTCTTCGGGAATGAATAATAGCGACTCTTTTCTGACTGTTGTGGACCTATCATTTCGGAATGTAAATGACAGGTTAGGTGAGAGTGATATCAGAGGTAGTATGGACGTGATAAACTCTCGATAAACTTCTTAGCGGGACATATCTATTCAGAGGTCATGCGGACATGATAGAGTGTAACCCAACTAATTATGTTTTTTGGAAGTAGTTTTGTCAGAATCGAGGTCTTTGCTATTTTCCTCTTTGAGCAGGAGAGATTAGGTATAGTACCTTTTCAGGAATTTGCCGTTGATAGGAGCCATTAACAGATCTCCGTTGGGCTGGGATATCCTGTAGGCGCCGTTTGAGAACGTTGTCTCGATCACATAAGGGCCTTCCCATTTGGGCTGGAATTTGCCTTTACTTCTGTGAGTTAGAATTATCGGTCTTCTCACGGCTAGAACTAGCTCACCGACTTTGAACACTCTTTCCTTTACTTTATGATTGAAAGCTTTGGAAATGCGTGCTTGGTAGAGCGCGATGCGCTGCTGAGCTTGGAGGCGTTTCTCGTCTAATTCTTCCAGCTCTTGGAGCCTCAACAGGTCATTCTTTTCTCGAGTCAGCTCACTAGTCACGGCTATTCGGAGCGACGGAATCTGGATTTCGATAGGAAGGACCGCCTCGCTTCCGTAGACTAGTGAAAAAGGGGTACAACCTGTTGGTGTCCGTACCGTTGTGCGGTATGCCCAGAGACATTCGCCCAGCTTCTCATTTCAGTCTCTTTTGTTTGAAGAAACGAACTTCTTCAGGAGCTTGATAATGGTTTTGTTGAAGGCTTCCGCCAAACCATTAGCAGCTGGATAATATGCCGTAGAGGCAATGTTGTGTATCCGGTTATTATCGTAAAACCGATGAAACGCCTGGCTGATGAACTGAGGTCCATTGTCGTAAATTATCCTTCGGGGAATCCCAAAGCGATAAATGACATGGTGCTTGATGAAGCTGATTACGTCAGACGCCTTTACTTCAGCCAGAGGGATTGCTTCAGCCTATTTGGAAAAGTAATCTGTGATGGCCAGTATGAATCGGTGGCCTCTGGAGGAAGACGGGTGAATGGGCCCAACGATATCCATACCCCAGGCTTCGAAGGGCCAGGATGCAATCGTAGGATGTAGATATTCAGACGGTTGATGTATGAAGTCTGCATGGACCTGGCAGGCCCTGCATCATTTTGCATAGCTGATCGCGTCTGTGATCATAGTGGGCCAGTAATAGCCCATTCTCCTGATGCGGTCCTGCAGCTTAGGACCGGGCTGATGCGCTCTGCATACGCCGTCGTGAGCTTCACGGATAATCTGCTGTGCCTCGGCGCCAGCGAGACATCTTAATAGCAGTCCGTCGTAGGTTCGGCGAAACAGGTATTGTGAAGATGCATCGAAGTAGAAGCGTAACGATCATCTCTTGACGGATACTGCTTCTTTGGGGTCCTCTGGCAAGATTCCATATGCCATAAAATCTATGAAGGGACTCGTCCAATCTCTTGTAGGAGGATCGATGTTTACAGCGTAGCTGCGTTCTTGGTGACAGCTGTTCTTCACACAGAATAAATCTCTGTTAAGAAGGATTACCGAATCCTGCCTTCTTATAGGGGTGGCTAAGTCCGCAGCTAGGCTGGCCAGGGCATCAGCTTCCAGATTCTGAGATCGAGGTACATGCTCTAGGAAGAACCCTTTGAACGTCATGGCTATCTCAACCGTTGCTTGGTGATAGGGGATGAGGTCTGGATTTCGGACTTCGTATATCCCCCTGACTTGGTTGACGATGAGCAGAGAATCGTCGAAAGCTTCCAGGGATTCCACCCCCAGCTCTTTAGTGACTTGGAGCCCGATTAGCAGGGCGTTGTATTCTGCCACATTGTTGGAGCAGGGCTCGCTAAGAGAATATGCTCGGTAGATGACGAGCTGATCTGGAGTAACTAGGACGACTCCTACTCCTGAAATGATATTTCCCTTAGGACCGACTCTGGAGGCGCCATCGAAGAATAGTTGCCATACGTCACTTTCTCTTGCAAAATTACATTCCGCAACTTCATCGGGGATGTCTTCGTATAGTTTGGAGGTCTCCGGGATTGGACGAGCTGCTAGGAAGTCGGCCAGTGCTTGGCCTTTGATGGACTTCTGTGGGACGTAGACCATGTCATATGGCGTCAGTAGCATTGCCCAAGTTGCGAGTCGGGAGTTAAGGGCACTTGGCTTGCTCATCAGCACCCGGAGAGGGTTGATCCTGGAGATGATATGAATAGTCTGGCCGGCGACGTAGTGTCGCGTCTTTTGGACAGCGAACATCAGAGCCAAGCATTCCTTCTCCACTGGGTTGTACCAGTGTTCGGCCCCGACCATCATCCTGCTGAGGTAGTAGATAGCCTGTTCATGACCCGCATCGTTCTTCTGTGCAAGGAGAGCTCCTAGCGAATGATCCATTGTCCGAACGTACAGCAAGAAGGGTTTTCCCATGACGGGAGGCACCAGAATTGGTGGACTAGTTAGGTAGCGCTTGATATCCCCAAACGCTTGCTGGCAGGTTTTGTCCCATATGAAGGATACACCTTTCTTCATGAGGTGAGAGAAGGGATGACATCTCCCCGAGAGGTTGGATATGAATCGTCGGATGTAAGCCAGACGTCCTTGGAACCCCCTGAGTTCCCTCAGATTACGGGGTAGTCGCATTGCTATGATCGCCTGGACTTTGTCAGGGTCTACTTCGATGCCTCTGGCGGTAATGACAAATCCCAGGAATTTGCCGCTGGATACCCCCAGAAAGGACTTTGTAGGGTTCATCTTGAGTTGATGCTGGCGCATTAACTCGAATACCGCCCTCAGGTCTCGAACGTGGTCACCTTTGAGGCGGCTTTTGACAGCTATGTCGTCCATGTAATATTCCACTGTCTTACGTAACTGCTCACGGAATATGTTACTCATAGCTCGTTGGTATGTAGCCCCGGCGTTCTTTAATCCGAAGGGCATGACAGTATAGCAATATACCCCCAGTGGTGTCCGGAAGGCAGTGTGCTTTTCGTCTTCCGGATGCATCTTGATCTGATTGTATCCGGAGAACCCATCCATAAAAGACATACGCTCGAAGCCGCAGGTGTTGTCGATCATGATGTCCGTGATGGGAAGGAGGAATTCATCTTTGGGGCAGGCCGCATTCAGATCTCGATAGTCGATGCAGATACGTACCTTCCTATTTTTCTTTATGACTGGGACAACGTTGGCGACCCAGTCGGAATGTTGTTCTTCTCGGATGAAACCGCAGGTTATCAACTTCTTGACTTCGTCCTCGATGGCGTCCATCATATCCGGGCGAAACCGACGTTGGTGTTATTTTACTGGCTTCGAATCGGTCGAAATATTGAGCTTATGAGTAGCTACCTTCGGGTCTAGGCCTGGCATGTCCTCATAACCCCATGCAAAGACGTCGACATATTCCTTTATCAGCTGTATGATCTCTTCCTTTTCGACTGGGGGAAGATTATTACTGATAAATATTGGCTTTGGTGAGAGCTCACCCCCAACATTGACTTGGATAACTTCGTCCTTGGTAGGAGGTTCTCTCTGCTCGAAGCAGAATTCCTACTGTGTATCCATTTGTTGAGCCCAGGGGTCGTTCTCGAACGTCTTCGTATCCTGTTCTTCGATTTTTGAGGGGCTTGTCATCACCATATTCACTGATAGTATTAGTTTAAGAACATCAGGTGAGTCGGAGGACGACGAGCTGCTCTGGGAAGGTGGAAAGGGGTCCTCATCTGGCTTGGAAGTTGCGAGGGAGGTGGCATACCCCAACCCGAGATGAGTCTGTCGATAGCGGGGGTCGCCGTGCGGCGGCGTCCGTCTGCCTCTTCCGTAGTTGAGGCCTGGCTTCCGCTTCAAGTCGTAGCCCATGTTTTGCATGATCCTTTGCGCTTGCGGGCTGTATTGGCGAACCTGCACTTTCCTGGTATCGTCATCGAAAGGATCTTCCTGGACAGTCAGTTGATTCCGCATGCGACCAAAGATTATTGAATGCTGACTGCTGCAGGTAGGCAGGACAATGAAGATAGAATCCTCATGTGGCCCATATGCTGTGACGACGTCGGATGGTGACGTTACTTCCCAGACATACGGGCGGTAGGTGTTTATTGCTTCTAAGAACTTTTGAGCCATTGGTTCTACCTCGTCATGTGGAGTGGGTTCATGTTTCAGAATCTGAGTACCGACGTACCGAAAAAGAGGATGTTTATTATCATCTGGAACTCCGTTTCTGGTGGCATTTACATCAGTCGGCTGCTGGTTGCGCCGAAGGTTGATGACTATGGGTGGAGGCTTCCGGTTCAAAGTGATTACTAGAGGATCACCCCCTTCTTCTGACTTGGTCTTTCTCAGGTGGACAGCCATAGGTTCTATGGCTTTTGGACGAGCGGTTCGTCCTTTCACTCTGATTGACAGTGGTAGTGTGGCAGAGGGCTCTTCGGGCTCCCGGTGGGATTCCTTCTTCGCCACTCCTGGCACTTCTTCCGTGTGGTCATGGGAATACAACACGGCATCGGAATAGTAGGATTCTACTCCTTTAAACGGGTTTAGGTCAGCCACCTCCGTTTGTACGGTTCCTTGTGTGTCTACATATTTAAGGCATTGATGTAGGGTTAAAGGAACGATGTTGTGGTCGTGGATCCATGGTCTTTCCAGCAAAATATTGTAGGATACCTCTGAATCGATGACGTAACATATGGCCACTGATCTAAGGTTGCCGATCTGGACTCTCAAGCGAATCTTCCCTAATGGTTTACTCCTTCCGGCGTTGAAACCCACGATTGTAGTGGTAGTGTAAGCCAGCTCGCTGGTAGGAATTCTCAGTGGCCCGAGCAGACTGCGAGGGATGATACTGATCGACGATCCCGGATCTATGTGAATCCGGTCGACCTCCATGGAACCGACGTACCCGGTGTAATAGAGGGGCCTGTCATGTCTATTATGTTTTAATAGCATGTCTTCTTGAGTGAAAGTGATATTCGGGACCACCTCCATCACACTGTGGCATTAAGGACATGCCACTGGTTCCTCGTCGGGGTACTTGAGCTGGGTCAAGTATACTTCTGCCTGCATTAGTGCTTCACTCAGGGCTAGACGAGCGTCGGGGGAGAGCCTGAGTAGCTCGAAGATGGACAACCTGGCTGGCGTATTGGCCAGTTGGGCCAGGATGTCAAATTTGTACGGCTTCTCTAAACCTTTGCTCGGAATGTTTTTCATAGGTTTGTCGAAGGGTACTTCTTTCTGTTTTGCCTTTTTCGCCGGAGTAGGTTTCGCAGAGCTGATGCTTGGCACAACGGGATCTTGCTCTGACGGTTTGGTAGCTGGAGCGTCAGCCGGCGCAACTTCCTAATTTGCTCCGTCGTTGTCGAGGTAGGCCCTCCCTGAACGGGTTGCTACAAGTACCTCGTCTCCGTCTGATGTAGAAGAAGTTGTGACCATGTAGCATGATCTGTATTTGGGATTCTTCTTGGGGGTAGCCCTGTTTGCCTTGGTCTCTTCCTCGAGATCCGACACCAAATCTTGGTGAATCCACATAATCTCGCCCCGCCGGATAGTTAGGGGCACCAGGTTGTGACCTTGATCCCTAGCAGGGGGAAGGTTAACAAGGTTCATCGTTGCCCGGGAGATAGGTGTAACACCATCAGGGACCTTTTGGGGAGGCAAATTGCCAAACTGCAGAGAGATCATGTTGGCCGTGACCGTTTTCTCGGTATTGTGCAGAGTGATGGCCTTAGCATCGATCAACCCTTGGATCTTCCTTTTCAGTACATAGCATGCCTTTGTCGGGTGGTGTACGTATCTGTGGAAGATGCAGTATTTTGGGTCGTCAGTATTGCCGACCTCCTGGGGCAGCCTTAGTTCTGGGAGGGTGATCTTGCCACTTTTGACGAGACATTCAAAGATACTTGGGATATCGTCGTCGTCGAAAGAATAGACTTCGACGGGCCTCGGAGCCCCCGGTTTCGCTTGGGCGGTCGCCGTAATCTTTGGCTTGGCCGTGTTGATTGCTAGTGCTTTCTTCCCTTTGGGACCACGATGATGGTCGATGCCAGGGGATGACCTCTTGCTTCTGTCAGAGGCGGAGATCATGATGCCATTGTCGCGCGCCTTGCGACTATTGTCTTCGGCTGCTACCGCCGAGAGGATGAACGAGGGCCAATCATGGAACTGATATGGTCCTGTGAACACCTAGACCACGGAAAGGAGGTTCTTCCTGCAAATGTCCACCAATGCTGAGTCTGGAACTCCTGGAGGCATCTGTAAGGTGGCCTGACGAAAGCGTTCGATGAAGATGCGAACGTCTTCCTTTTTCTTCTGCTTGACTTCGATGAGAGAGGACATAGACATGTCCATTCCTCCCTCATAAAATCATGTGAAGAATAGAGCTTTGAAATCCTCGAAGGAAGTAATGCAGTTGTCCGCCAAGCTACGGTACCACTGATAGGCTACTCCTGAGAGGCAGCCTTTGAACACCCGAGTGAGGAGGGCATCGTTCCCTTGTAGCAGCACCGTCATCATACTGAAATAATTCATGTATTGGATCGGTGATGTTTTTCCCTCGAACAGAGCCATTGCTTGAGGTTTGTATTTTGGAGGGAAAGGGACCTCTTCCCAGGTAGCTGGGTACGGCTGGTTGATTTCCAGTTTCTTGAGCTGATCTTTGTGCTTCAAGGCATCGAACTGGACTTTCAACTCCCGGACCGCCTGCATCGGATTTTCCGTTGGAAGCGGAGGAACTGCTGACTCTTGATCTAGAGCAGGTTCTTGGCTTGGGCTGGGTGGTGGCAAGTCCACCCCCACATGTATCTGAGTTGGCGAAACCGATGCTTGAGCTATGGCGGTTGCGTGCTGAGTTAGCATCATCTGGTGCATATTCTCTATTACGGATTGCATTTGCTTCAGAGACGTCTCCAGGTCAGTGATGCGTTGTTCTGCGTCTCCTGATGGCGACGCTCCCTCGCGTTCGTCTTCGATGGCATAAGCTCCCATTTCTCTGGGCGTCGTCGAAGGGTAAGTATAGGTCGCTGCAAAAGTTGACTCTATACTCTCGGTATCTGATCTGGGAGATCGGCGACCCCCAGCGTCGGAATCAGACGAGTACGGAGCTGGTTGCTGTGACCTTGCACGGGTATTTTGGAATACCCCAGCTTCAGCGTTCCTGAGAAGGTCTTCGAATTTTCTCTGGCTCGGAGGTCCAGAGGGAAGACGCTTTGAGCTTGACCCTCTTCTAGGTATGCGTGAAGCCATGTTCACGGATGCATACGCGTGCTCCTCTTCCGAGAAAGATTGAGAGTAGTTCAATCGGTCGAAGTCCGATTGTTTTGCTTTAGAACAGTAGCAGTCAATCACAATCTTATGACTATTACAACATTGTTTCCTAGGGGGTGTAATAGACATGTTGGAAGGTTCCCTCTCCTTACGCTTCTGGATTAGGCCTTCGCGTAGGTCAGGAGTAGCAATTTGAGCTTATTTTGCGCCGTGGGACTTACCCAGGCGTGATTTGGAGATTCGCTCAGACAGGCGTAAAGCTTTCAGTCGACCGTCGTCTTCCCGCATAATCCGGAGGATAGGCAGATAGCTTCTTCGCTGGTGTAACGGCCGAGGAGTTGAGTACTCGCCTGCTTGCTTCCTCTTGCGAAGATCATGGTGCTCATCTGGTTCACCGTAGAGGACAGATGTCGTCCTGCGCGTGGAGCGTGATCTGTTCTTCCGATTTGGCGTTGAGGCACCGTCGGAAGTTTTGTATGTACCGCGCGTAGCGGAAGACAGGTTCCTACGCGTGGAGCGCAGGGGATACTTCTGGGTCAGCGCTGAGGCTTTGCCCAAAGTTTTGTCTGTACCGCGCGTAGCGGGAGACTGATTTCTACGCGTATAGCGCAGTGGATACTCCTGGGTTAGCACTGAGGCTTTACCAGAAGTTTTATCTGTACCGCGCGTAGCGGGAGACTGATTTCTACGCGCATAGCGCAGTGGATACTCCTGGGTTAGCGCTGAGGCTTTACCAGAAGTTTTGTCTGTACCGCGCGTAGCGGGAGACTGAATTTTATGTGCGGGGCACGGAGGGAGCGATGCTACCACCTCATTGGTCGGAGAGATCGGAGAGATCGGAGAGTCCACAGAAACGGCGGAGGATGTCTTGGGCATCCACACTTTGCGTAGCTTCCTGTTGTCTTGGACGGAGAGAGAGTGAGAGCTACCCCCAGCCCGAAGTATGTCCTCGTAGGCAGACTGGTCGAAATGAACGACCAGTGTCTTTTTCACGGTTCCTACAGATACCGCATCGTGTTGAGCAATTACTTCCTCGTCAGAAGAGAAAGATGTCCCCAGCAGAGTCGCCATCTTGTTTGTGGTATTAAACGAAAGAATAAAAGTGTATTTCAATAACAGGGTTTATACGAGACCCGTGCCCTTTGGTTTACAAACAAACTTGTATAATTCGATCCTATACGAGGATGTGGGAGTACAATTTATTTAATTTGGGTATAAATTGCTATAGGTGTCTGATCTGCGGTCGATCACTTTAGCCCTTGGACTACACGATGTTGAAGAAGTGTCGTGGAAGACAGGATGCAGCTTCGGAGGTTGCGAAGGAGGGTGGATGTGCGATGCTGAAGGTCGTCGCTCCCTATTCCTTGCCTGAGCTCTGTATTCTTCTCTCTCTCTCTGTCTCTCCCTCTTGATCTCCGGTTCGGTGACCTTGTTCGATCCTTCTTTCAAAGTTTCGAGCTTTGATCTGATATTGGTATTCTTGGCCAAATTTTCCGACCTGGTTCGATCTAACAAATTGTCGACCTTGTTCCCCATTGATAGGGGTCTCTATTTATAGAGTTTTGGTGACAGTGACCACTCCATCGGTGTAACAACCGAGGAGTGGAAAGTACAGCACCCTTTTACACAACGGTTAAAGTAACCAATGCCTACGTATAGATAATCTTTTGAATGAGCGTGTGATGCGGGTCCAACTAAGGGGACACAACGCGTACAATTGCTACTAAGATCACGGCGTAAAAGCCACGTAGGTAGGTATCCATTGTGTAGAAGAGGTTGGCATAGAAGCCAAATGTCTGTCACCTTGGTGTAGAAGCCAAATAGGCATAGAAGCCGAGTAGTCGTAGAGACTGAGGGGGCGTGGAAGCCGAGCAGGCATAGAAGCCGAACAGGCATAGAAGCTGAGTAGGCGTGGAAGCCGAGCAGGCATAGAAGCCGAACAGGCATAGAAGCCGAGTAGGCGTGGAAGCCGAGCAGTCGTAGAGACTGAGGGGGCACGGAAGTCGTAGGAGCACAGATCCTGAATGAGCGTAGAAGCCGCTGCGTACCGTGCCAGGGTGCTGATGTGGACATCTTTAGCCGGAATTACGGCTTTTGGAGATCAAATCTTTGGCAGAGATTTGCCATCATCCTGTGCATTAAATGCGGAGATGTGCCTTGAGGGGAAACTGTCACCGCTCTGTGCGTTTTGACGGAGGAACGTGCCTTGAGGGGACACTGTCACCGCTCTGTGTGCTTTGGCGGAGAGACGTGCCTCGAGACCTGTACGAAGCACAGCTTTTGATGTGGCAGGCGGTTTGTCTTCTGCGGAGCGTAAAACAGCCCATGTTTGCCTGTGTAAAACAAGGCAGCATGTTCTCTTTGCACGCGAAAGAGCGATTTATGCCGGTAGTTTTTTAGTAAGCGCCGGTTTGGTGATATTTTAACCAAATCATCTGCATTAAATGCTGAGATCCGCCATCATACTATGGAGCGCGTCCTGAGGGGTCTGCCCCCCTTCCCAGCCGTCGTTTGGGTAGCTGTGCAGCACTTTTTGTCAGGAGTCAGAGGTCAGGTTTACTGCATGACTGGACAGTTTCTTTCCAGGAATACAAAGCGTTCCTCGTACGCTTTAACGCTGCTTTGAAAGCGGCTAGGTTTTACGCCATGGAGGCGATGAAGAACCCTGTTTTACGCTGGATGGCTCTGAAGGCCTCTGCCTATGCTGCTCTGTATCAAGACGCTGCGTAGATCTTCCAAGCATTTTTTCCATGCTTCTACAAACACCACACATCCTTTCTTGCTACTACATCACACCAAATATGGTATTTTTCCTCATTCAATCCAAAAACCCACTTTTGTGCAATTTTTTAATTTTTGGGGACTTTTATGCCAAAGTGCATTGAGGTGTCACCATCCTATTTACCAAGGCACATGAAGAACCAACCTCCTTCCCTCATTGACCGGTCCACTCTCTTCCTCTCTCTCTCTTTTTTGTTTGTACCCTCTCCTTCATGTTTAATCATTGCCCTCCATTTAAATGGAGCAACATCCTCACCACACATACCCTCCGATATATATATATATCTCATCCTAACCATTTCCCTAAATCCATTCCCTATCCCAATGAGGCACATGGCCGGCCCTAATCCTTTGGTAGTCATCTTCTCCTCCCTCATGCAAAAAACCATCATCCTCCCCATTGTTTTTATTTCATCACCACCACCAATAAACCAAAGCTCAGCCGAACCCTAAACCTAACCATAAACATCTCTCCTTCCTTCTCCTCACCCCTTCTCCGGCCATCCTCCACCGCCGGAGCAGTGACCACCACTGCTGTCAGCCACCCCAACTTATCTTCTCCTCATCCGTCATCATATCTGTTGACCTCCCCATCAGCTCCCCCAACACCCCCATTGACACCGCCTGACCCAGCCTTCTCCTCCGTCCCCGAGCAGTCGGACCTCCCCCAACCATCGCTCACCAGCACCACCATCGTCAACCTTACCCACAGCCGACCTGTTCCCTGCCTCCATACCGCCAGACTACCCCGGCCTCGTCGGACCTCGACATCCTCCGTTAATAACCCCGCTCATCCCAGACCCCCAACTTCACAGCAGCCACCCGGCCGTCTTCGACACCCTGAGCACAGTCGCTCACCACCACCACAACCACCAGCTCCACCACCATGACCTCTCCATTCACCTCCCCCTCCCCCAGCCACGACCGGCTCATCCCGACCATCACCGCCTGAGCAGCAGCTCTGACACTGCCTTGACCCTCGCCTGAACTTCTACCCTGACTCCTCCTCTTCCCTCCTTCCTCCGGTGAACACTCTACTGAGCACAGCCGACTTCTCCACCCTCCTTTACCGGATCACACGACCACCGCAGTCCCCTCTTTCCTGTTCTCCTCCCCCGGCCTCGTCACAGCAGCCTCGCCTGAGCCTCTCCTCTTCGGCCATCCCCGGAGCATCATCAACATCCTCATCATCATCACCTCTATCATCATCATCATCATTATCACCTCTATCATCATCACCATCATCATTACCTTCATCATCATCATCATCACCTCCATCATCATTACCATCATCATCACCTTCATCATCACCATCATCACCATCATCACCATCATCACCATCATCATCATCGCCATCGTCATTATCACCATCGTCATCATTATCATCGTCACCATCATCGTCGTCTTCGTCGACCCGTCTCACCTTTTCGAAGATGACCTACAGCAGTCACCCTCGTGCACGTGCACGCTAACGCGCTTGTTCGACCTTGCCTTCCTTTCAGATTGTGTATATGTGCATGTGTGAATAGTAATTAGGGCTAGCGTGTTGCTTCATGATAGTTTAGTTGATGTGCGTTGTGAGACCATGTGTTGGTGAACCCAGTAACCTAGTATACGTGTGCGTGCGCATGCGTGTATAATAATTAGTTTGATATATATATATATATATATATATATATCATGGTAATTAATTGCTAAGTAATATGTATGACTGTAATATGTATATATGCGTAGTTGTGTATGACCATAAGTGTAATTTATGGATATCCCGTATTTATATTTGACTGTATGACCCTAGGTGTTAGTGAGTTGACTGTCTAATTATGCACAGCATTGAGGACATGATGCCTGTGCATTTAGACGCATACTTGACCAAGCTAGATAACCAGTATTACCCCTAGCGCAGTTATGAGTTCAGTATAATTATGTTTGTATGTGTGCTAGTGTAACGATTGATGCTATGATATTATATTATATTATGTCTATAGGACTGTTGGATTATTCAGACAAGACTTCGAAAACAGGATATTAGTTTTGCCAGCAGAGTACCACAGGCGAGTACATTCTCTGACAAATTTTGTTATGTTGATCATCTCTATGATTCTAGTTGTATAGCGTACATGATTCTGACACTATGGATACACGAGTTGGAATCATCGAGACTTGTCACGAGGAGTCATGATTGGGATCCATCGTGCTAGCTGGGTGTCACGCCCCAATCTTTCGCAAGCTCAATAGTCCCCGCTGAACGTGAATCACCACGTTTACAGCTCTCCCGCAGGACTATCGTTCTCATCGGGACGTGATGCCGTACGAGCCTGGAGTTGCGCTTGTACAAGGCGATATTGTCAAACACCAAATGTTATCATTGAAACAACCAAGTTGCAGCGGAAGTCAAGTATTGTGTACCAAGCACACAATCAGAGTAATACCTAGTGAAGCTCACGATAGGGTCAAATGAAATGCCTCATCGAAGACAAGGCCACGAAGGCGATGCCACGAAGGCGACGAAATACTCTTGCTCTTTTCTCTAGCCCACAAAGGTACTTACAGTTCATACATCATGTCTCGTATATCCAAGCAGCGCCACTACGCCTGCGTACCTGAAATAATGCCCACAAACGTGGGTCAGTATACAACCGTACTGGTGAGCGGGGTAACCCACTCGCCTAAGCCGACACTAAGTAAAATAGTGAATGCAAACAGTTATATGGTGATCTTTCTAGTTGAATCCTAGATTCATTTCATGGCATAGGGATGACATGTTAAGGAAAGCTGTAAAGCAGTTTAAGCATGCAAGCACTCAACTCAAACCAAACGACAAGCAAATATATAAGCAACTCGAGGGAAACTAGCATGCAAACCGTCCTGCTCAAGTCCAAGCAACACGATAACATGTCGAACCATCAACCAAGCCTCAATATCCATCATCAACCAACATTTACAATCCAAATCTCACAGTGCACACTCTTGCCGAGGCAAGGTGGCCGCGCCTACACGAAAGCCAAACCAACAAAAGAAAAGCAAGCCAACACTATACTATATGAAGTTACTGGCCAAGCCATAAAGGACTTTGATCGGACTGATAAAATGCGGTTCTCCTCGAAACAGCGCTAAGTAGCTAACCCACCTGGATCGATTCCAACCGCTGGCACCGCGCCCAAGACGCGTTACCCAATTTGTCTCCTCCATGGCCGAACGGTCCCGGTGCCCCGGAGTACCCGTTCGAGGAGACCAAACCCTGTGCAATACAGGTTGTCCGTGACATGCAGACACCAAGTAGGTATGACGAGAGGATCGAACATTCTTGCCCCACCAAGCGATCCTAGACTCGTTCCACCAATAATCCAACCAACACATCCATAACCATTCTTCCAACATATAGCCCAAGGCACCATTCACAAGTTATTCCCATAGGCACAATGCCTCTTCTCAACACAGTATTTCCAATGGTGCAACACCCATGCTCAAAGCTAACCCATGGCACAATGTCGTTTCAGTGGAACAATGCCCCATTCGTGGCACGATGCCCCATCAAGCGGCACAACACCCTCGCCGATGCAGTTGTTCGGTTTCGAACCACAACTGCTCGCTTTGTAAGACAAAGCGACCAAGTGATACCCGTGCACGGATGTACGCTCGGTCGCCCAAATCTCAATGTTCCCAATGACTCAATGCATCATTCCAGCTGTCCAAGCATAATCCCAAGTATTCAACCAACTGCCTCAAATGTAATATTCCAACTCTAGCTCCAACTATCCAACGCGCAAACTAAATCAAGCCACAATCCTACCAAGCCAATGGCGTACACTCTATGCACGCCTCAGTGTAGTGATTTCCAATGTTTCAGCCCAAGTGTTTAAGCCATTTACGTATTTTCCATATTATTAGGCATGAAGGAGTAGAGGAGAAGGGAAAGAGCCCACTCATAATGTTTGATCCCGTTAGGCATCCTGTCCTGCCGATACGGCCAATCCCTTGAACCCGTGGTCCGATGCAAGCGCGATCTACTCAACTGGTATGACCGTGCGAGCAGGCCGTGCTCTACAAATCATTCGACCGATCGGACTAACGAAGATGGCATTATCATTCCAACTCAGCTATCTCAGTACTGCTCTGAACGAACACCTGATTTCCATCGAACCCGCTAGCCATCTGCACATGAAACAACTCAATCAATACTTATTCCCAAAATCCAACAAATCAAATGGAACCAGCATTTGTTTTATTCAATCCGACTCAGCGTAACGCTCCGAGCGGTTGCGGGGCGTTACATAATATACCACTTAGAATCAGGTTCGTCCACGAACCGTGCTGGTACTCATTCTTATCACATGCCACTATCCAATTCCATGGATCTGCTCTATGCAACTCACATATTCACGATTCTAACTCAACATCTCGCACTGCTGAATGCTCGTACAAATTCTATATTCCCACATCCTCCTTGCAGCTCAATACGAATTCTTCGTATCGCTTAGTTTTGGATCGATACACATATTTAAGGCGTCCCTAAAATATATGTATTTCAGCCGAGCTTTGCGATAGCAAATTTGAACAAGTTACAAGGGTATCTTTATGTCCGAGGCATCCATTAGCTTCACTCCCAAATCGAACCAATCCTGATTTCCATTCCAACATGTTCGCTTGAGCACTATTTTCAATATGATGATTTTCCACCGATCAATCAGTCCGAGTTCCAACTCAATCCATCCAACTATTTCTGAATCCGCACTAGCAACATCTCTAAATATATCTCATGCACCGAACGATCAACTCAACTGATACTACCCCAGCTAGGCGACTTACCCAAATATCAAACTTTGGTTAGATCAGCTCAACCAAACATCTCTTCCATCAAATCTCAATACCTCGCTGGGTGAACATCTATATTGAGGTTCGTGTGATCCACGAAGATCTCGCCGCCACGCCAAAGGGATAATATTGCCACGATTTCAACGTGGACACACTCGCCACAATTCCTAGGTTGCGTATGGAATAGTTCTTCGCGCTGCTTCCACTGCCTCGAAGCATAGAATATCACCTTCGCCTTCCGAATGAGCACGCTTCCCAGACTAAGTTTCGAGACATCTTGTAAATCTGAAGCACATCTGTCCCTTCCAGTATTCGTAAAGATTTGATTTGAACGAGCCACCACAGTCGTCCATTCATATAAATGCTATTCCCTTCCAGAGCATGATGAGTCAGAGGCGATGCCATCTACAAAAATCTGTGACTCTGAATCTCATCAGTTGACTTAGGCCAATCCCACCATCGCTTCGATCTTTCGGCTGCATTTTCAGCTGAAGGCTATCCCAAGGATCTCTCAAATCCAACTCTCAGTCAATAAGCCAAATCACATTGCTCCCATCTGCCCTCGACGCATTCCCAAATACGCCGCCTCAAGGGTCGTTCTATGGGTCAACCATATTCAATCTCTGATCTGCGAGCAAGTCACTAGGGTCAGCTGTCCCGAAGCTACGCTCGATAATTATAATCATCACGATGGACAGTTATTATGAACCATTCTATATCTCATCTGCAAATCCGAATCAAAATCCAACCATTCCATCCGAGCGAACTTCCGAATCCGAGAACTCATGCACTACCTCTGCTGATCTGTCAACTAATGTTGCTTAACCACCTAGAGTCTTGCTATCTATCCAAGCCACAACTCGAGAACTGTGCTCATTTGAAACCGTCTTCCATCAATCCGTCTTACTGTCCTGAATCCATCAAATTTCTGAATTGCCATGTTCCACAATGCACGTCCAACTTACTCGAGCAACACAGTAATTTGTTCCGACGTTGCTATCACATTTACCTATCTTCAAACGTCTGTCCACGTCTTCCGGAGAATCTGTTTACTATCGTTGCACCATCTTGCCCAAAATTCCATTTCCGCTAAACCTGAGTCGACTTCACGAGCAGCAACATCCAAAATCTTTCAAGTTTGTGTGAATCCATCTCATTGTCCCTCCAGACCAAGATCGTATTTCATTGCTCTACCAACATCTCAAATGTGTTGCCCAAAATTGTAGTCCGTGCTCGCTATCATTCGATTCACCCATCGCTCGTTCAAGCGTATCCTAACTGTTCGTTCCGATCTCGTCCATCTCTTAAGCCCAACGATACTTCCATTTGCACAAGTCCGTTCTCGATATACTCAACTCAATATTCACCTGCTTCATTTTTATTCTTTCCAACTCAGCCGACTTACACCAACCAACTTGTATTCCCAAATATCCGAGTTCGTTCAGGCAATTTTCATTGATGTCCAACCAAAATATTTCAATTCCTTGCTCAATATGTGGTATCCCATATACCACTCCGAATCAAGTCGCTACTCGCATTACGATTTCCTTGCACTGGATCCAAGATCCGTCTGAACCCTCCAAAATGTGTGATCATGCCTTTCCCAACTCAAGTCTGACATAAAACTCAGGCAATGCTTGAATTATCCAAATATTTCCATCAATCTTATTATGCAACTCGTGCTATGTTCCATTCTCAATGCTTGCAGCTATTCTCAAACCGTCTGATACATTCGCAATACGAGCAACTCGTGCAACGATCTCTCTTCCAAGTGATCCAACCCAATACCCAACTGTCTCACACATTTGTCGTACGAGCAACTCGTGCAAACTATCCTGATATTTCCAAGCCAAACCCAAACATGCCCAACCGATGCGCCACAGCCGAAATTCTAACTTATATCCAACACAATCGCTACACGAGCGACTCGTGCAATGATCCATTCTCATCGAATGTTTCTACTCAAAACATGCCGCATAACCAAATCTCGTTAGCCAACCAACTGATCCATTGAGGCAATCAGAATCTCCTGAACGACAAGCCAACCCAACGAAAGCCCACAACTTGTTGCAATGCAACAACGCTAACCAACTTGCTGCACGAATGCAACAACGCCTAACGAGGCTAAGCGATCCTACGAAAACCAACCAAGGCAATGCAACCAAGAATAAAATGCAGCCACAACCAGCAATAAATAGACTTATTGCATGAAACATCCAATGCGGCATCGAGTAGAGCCAAGAGCTAAACGACACGCGGAAGCTATTTAGAGTTTGTGATGAAGCGAAGGACCAAGTCCGAAAAATGAACCAGGCGCTCTGATACCAATTTGTCACGCCCTAATCTCCCGCAAGCTCAATAGTCCCCGCTGAACGTGAATCACCACGTTTACAGCTCTCCCGCAGGACTATCGTTCTCATCGGGACGTGATGCCGTACGAGCCTGGAGTTGCGCTCGTACAAGGCGATGTTGTCAAACACCAAATGTTATCATTGAAACAACCAAGTTGCAGCGGAAGTCAAGTATTGTGTACCAAGCACACAATCAGAGTAATACGCAGTGAAGCTCACGATAGGGTCAAATGAAATGCCTCATCGAAGACAAGGCCACGAAGGCGATGCCACGAAGGCGACGAAATACTCTTGCTCTTTTCTCTAGCCCACAAAGGTACTTACAGTTCATACATCATGTCTCGTATATCCAAGCAGCGCCACTACGCCTGCGTACCTGAAATAATGCCCACAAACGTGGGTCAGTACACAACCGTACTGGTGAGCGGGGTAACCCACTCGCCTAAGCCGACACTAAGTAAAATAGTGAATGCAAACAGTTATATGGTGATCTTTCTAGTTGAATCCTAGATTCATTTCATGGCATAGGGATGACATGTTAAGAAAAGCTGTAAAGCAGTTTAAGCATGCAAGCACTCAACTCAAACCAAACGACAAGCAAATATATAAGCAACTCGAGGGAAACTAGCATGCAAACCGTCCTGCTCAAGTCCAAGCATCACGATAATATGTCGAAACATCAACCAAGCCTCAATATCCATCCTCAACCAATATTTACAATCCAAATCTCACAGTACACACTCTTGCCGAGGCAAGGTGGCCGCGCCTACACGAAAGCCAAACCAAAAAAAGAAAAGCAAGCCAACACTATACTATATGAAGTCACTGGCCAAGCCATAAAGGACTTTGATCGGACTGATAAAATGCGGTTCTCCTCGAAACAGCGCTAAGTAGCTAACCCACCTGGATCGATTCCAACCGCTGGCACCGCGCCCAAGACGCCTTACCCAATTTGTCTCCTCCATAGCCGAACGGTCCCGGTGCCCCGGAGTACCCGTTCGAGGAGACCAAACCCTGTGCAATACAGGTTGTCCGTGACATACAGACACCAAGTAGGTATGACGAGAGGATCGAATATTCTCGCCCCACCAAGCGATCCTAGACTCGTTCCACCAATAATCCAACCAACACATCCATAACCATTCTTCCAACATATAGCCCAAGGCACCATTCACAAGTTATTCCCATAGGCACAATGCCTCTTCTCAACACAGTATTTCCAATGGTGCAACACCCATGCTCAAAGCTAACCCATGGCACAATGCCGTTTCAGTGGAACAATGCCCCATTCGTGGCACGATGCCCCATCAAGCGGCATAACACCCTCGCCGATGCAGTTGTTCGGTTTCGAACCACAACTGCTCGCTTTGTAAGACAAAACGACCAAGTGATTCCCGTGCACGGATGCACGCTCGCTCGCCCAAATCTCAATGTTCCCAATGACTCAATGCATCATTCCAGCTGTCCAAGCATAATCCTAAGTATTCAACCAACTGCCTCAAATGTAATATTCCAACTCTAGCTCCAACTATCCAACGCGCAAACTAAATCAAGCCACAATCCTACCAAGCCAATGGCGTACACTCTATGCACGCCTTAGTGTAGTGATTTCCAATGTTTCAGCCCAAGTGTTCAAGCCATTTACGTGTTTTCCATATTATTAGGCATGAAGGAGTAGAGGAGAAGGGAAAGAGCCCACTCACAATGTTTGATCCCGTTAGGCATCCTGTCCTGCCGATACGGCCAATCCCTTGAACCCGTGGTCCGATGCAAGCGCGATCTACTCAACTGGTATGATCATGCGAGCAGGCCGTGCTCTACAAATCATCCGACCGATCGGACTAAGGAAGATGGCATTATCATTCCAACTCAGCTATCTCAGTACTGCTCTGAACGAACACCTGATTTCCATCGAACCCGCTAGCCATCTGCACATGAAATAACTCAATCAATACTTATTCCCAAAATCCAACAAATCAAATGGAACCAGTATTTGTTTCATTCAATCCGACTCAGCGTAACGCTCTGAGCGGTTGCGGGGCGTTACACTGGGGACGGGGAAATATTACTAGATTATGTGATCATACCCAACTCTACATGAATCATAGCTCACCCCACACCTCACGTCGGGTGCAGTCTGACCATTACATATCTCATAGCCTGTTATGTTTGATTAGCCTGACTATTGCTCGCATCATTGCTAACTGGATGGTTAGCCTGACCTTACATGAATCATAGCTAGTCATACATAGCAAGGCTGATCAGTCCCAAGCCGATCACATGATATACTGATATTTCACACACTTAGCTAGATAGTCTATACATGTATTTCTAGTTTATTGATCTAGCATTTTCCTATGTTCTAATTATTGTTCTAACATTCACTTATATTCCAGTTTATTGTTCTAGCATGCACTTGTATTTATGTTCATTGCTAGTTATACCATTGATGATGATATGTTCTCCAGTATTTCTTATTCCAGTATTTTATTATTTCCAGTATTTCTTATTGCCGGTATTAATATCCATCTTGTATTTCTTTACACTGTATTATAGTTTTTGTCAATATACATGGAACTGCTGTTAGTGCATGTACTTTACTCCATCCTAACTAGAAATATTTTTTCAGACTATGACATAGAAGACTTATTTTTGGCATACTTAGAGATTTGGATGTTATTGTTATAGGTTAGACTATTTTGTTGTTTAGAATTGTATTGTATTTCGTTTATTTACTTCGATATCTTATCGTGCTTTAGTTTTTGTGATTGAGTATTCCCATATTATATTGTGATATCTGTGTCTTCCTATGGAGTTGGACACTCGTGTGAGATTGACTAGTTAGTATTGTGACATAGACAGCATTCTACCACCGATGCTATGGCATAGGCTGGACGTACCCACATACTCGTGTCCCTATATCGGGTGCGGGTCGTGACAGCACACACGTCCGAATCAAGTTCCATGAAAGCCCACACGTCGCTGTTTATGTTACGCACCATTTGGTATAATTTGCATGCAATGACGTGGCCTTGTTTGGCAGGATGCACCTCGTATCAAGAATTTTAGGTTTCTTGAAATTAAGTTTTTTGACAGTTTTATATAATAAATTAATCACAGAACGACACCTAATAAAATAAAGTATTTAAAGGGTTTAAAACTTGGTTAGGTTATTTTCACACAGGAAAAAGAATTACTCGATTTGGCATCACGGTTTGGGAGTTATTGATCTCGAAATATGGGCATTTGGGCTGTGTTTGAAACTATCGCGAAGTCAGTTTTTCGCCTGACTTTTGGGTCAACTTTCTCCGATTATAAATTACTTTAAATCAAAACTTTTGAAGGGGTTTGAGTTCCTATATATTGTGAATGTATACAGACAAGAATCTCACAAAATGATCGAACGAGAAGGTCGTGCTCATACCTCGAAGTATGCCTCACGAAACGCTGTTGTTGTTGCTGTTGCTGTTGCTGCTGCTTGTGCTCACGGTGGCCGTGGTGTCTCCGGTGGTCGTGTTGGCTCCGGTTTGGTCGAGAAAGGGATGACCGAGTGGGGGAGGTAAGAGGGAAATAGAGGTTCGGTTGGGTTAGAGTTGGCCGAATGGGGGTTACACCTCCTTAGGAGTATAATAGTTATAGGTAGTAATGAATGGAAGGGGAGGTGAAAGGTTGGGGGTTTTCAAAAAACCAAGGGTCATATGTAACTCCCCCTAGAACTCAATCCCTCCTCCTTGGCTGTGGTCGATCCCCCCTCCCTCTCTATTTAAGTGAGCACAAGACACAAGATAGTTAAGATGGTCCAAGGGTTATGTTATTAATAGGTTTATGTTGAAATTAAAATAAAAGTTGGTAAAAAGTAGGATTTTGTGTGAGAAAAATAGTGTTTGGTGAGCAGAAAAGTGGAGAATGGGTGTATGATGTTGTGCATGAGTTAAACAAGGGTTTGAGGGTTCAAGTTGGGGGTTCGGGCTCGGTCAGGTACAATTAATCAAAATGGTTATTTTTGACTAATTAAAATGCACGGTATTTTTATATTAATTTTTAGAACCTACGGGGACTAGAATAAATGTGACACCAATGAATGTGCATAATTGGTTGGAAAGAAAAAGCTAGTATTGTATTCTTGGCATTAAGACTTCACTAAAGGGTTTCTAAATTCTAGAAATTATTTTAGGATTATAATTAGAATAATATTACTAAAATAACCTTATCTAAATTTCAGGGGGTTTACAATCTACCATCCTTAAAAGGATTGTGTCCTCGCAATTAAGAATTTAAACTACTCTAGGAATTTATAAAGATATGGTAATCTAAGGATAGTTCTTAGGTCATACCTGCATCCTCGAATAAATAAGGATAACGATGTCATATGACGTCCTCTCGCTCCCAAGTGGATTCACCTGGAGAGTGATGCTTCCAAGCTACCCGAACAAGTCTGATCGTCTGACCCTACAATGTCTTCCCACTAGTATCCAGTATCCCAATTGGCTGCTCCTCATAAGTCAAACTCGGACCTTCTGAAATCTCGGAATGATCAACTACGGGACTTGGGTCAGTCACGTACCTCCTCAGTTGTGATACATGGAATACATCATGCACTCCCTTTAGAGATTGGGGTAATACAAGACAGTACGCTACCTCACAAACACGCTCAAGAATATCAAAAGGTATAATATACCTTGGACTCAACTTGCCTCTGCTCCCAAATCGAATAGTGTCCCGATTATGTGAGATCTTCAGAAACATATGCTCTCCTTCCTTGAACTCCAAAGGTCGACGGTATGTGTTAGCCCAGTGCTTCTGTCTGTCCTGAGCTGCCCACAAATGGATCTGAATTTGCTTCACCTTCACCACTGTCTGCATTACCAACTCTGGACCAAGTATCTGACACTCACCCATATCCATCCAACATATAGGAGTCCTGTACTTTATTTCATACAGTACCTCAAATGGTGCCATCTAGATGCTTGCCTGGTAGCTGTTGTTGTAAGAGAACTCTACCAGATACAAATGGTCTTCCCAAGACCCTCTAAAGTCTAACATGCATGACCTCAACATATCCTCTAGGATCTGGATCGTGCGCTCTGACTGACCGTCTATCTGTGGATGATAAGCAGTGTTAAACTTGAGTTGGGTACCAAGACTCTCTTGTATGCTCCGTCAAAAATGGGATATGAATCTTGAATCACGATCCAACACAATACTAACTGGTACTCCATGTAACCTTATGAACTGTCGAATATACATGTCATCTAGAATCTCTGTGGACTGTCCAACTCTAAACGGCAAGAAATGTGCTGATTTGGTGAGTCGATCCATAATAACCCAAACAGCATCCTTCACACTGGGACTTCTTGGAAATCCTGTAATGAAATCCATAGTGATATGTTCCTACTTCCATTCGGGGATGGAAAGCGACTGTAACAAACTATCTGTTCTCTGATGCTCGGCCTTAACCTGCTGACAGACCAAACATTTTGCCATAAACCGCATAATTTATCTCTTTATCCTATGCCACCAATAGTACTGCCTCAAATCTCAGTACATCTTCGTACCTCCAAGATAAATAGAGTATATGGAGGTATGTGCTTTCGATATCAACTCATGTCTCAACTCTCCATTCAGAACATATAGGTGATTTTCGTAACTTAACGTCCCATCCTCATAGATCCAAAGTCCCGTCTGCATGCCGACTTCCGTCCTCTCTTTAAGTCTCAGAAACCTAGCATTTGTAGGCAATACCGCCTTAATCCTCTCCACTAGTGATGAATTAACCTCAATATTAGCCAACTGCCCACTCTATTCTGGCAAAATAACCTCTATTCGGAGCTCTTGTAGGTACTCTAATAACTGGGGCTGCATCATCAAGAAATAAGTTATGGGCTTCCTGCTGAGTGCGTCTGCTACGACGTTTGCCTTATCCGGATGGTACTACAAATCTATATCAAAATCGACCATCAACTCTAACCAACGCCTCTGTATCATGTTGAGCTCTTTGTAAGTATAGACATACTTCAGAATCTTATGATCTGTGAAAATTTTCACCCTCTCACCGTAAAGATAATGCCTCCATATCTTTAATGCAAATATTACTGCAGCTAGCTCAAGATCATGCGTCGGGTAGTCCTTCTCATGAACCTTCGGCTACCTCAATGCATAAGTGATAACTTTGCCATGCTGTATCAAAATACATCCCAGTCCACTATCTGATGCATCACTATAAACTATGTATCCTCCCGATCCTGAAGAAAGAGTCAAGACCGGTGTTGTCGTTAATTGCCTCTTCAACTCCTCAAAGGCCTTCTAGCACTCCTTCGTCCATGCAAATTCATGTTCCTTACATGTCAACCGTGTTATTTGCTATGCAATCCTTGAGAAGTTCTCCACGAATCTCTGATAATATCCAGCAAGCCCAAAAAAACTTCTCACCTCCGCAACTGATGTAGGTGTAGGCCAAGTTTCTATTGCATATAGAATTCTCCAGATCAACTTAAAGTCCTCCTGAGATAATATATCCTAGGAAAGGCACCATATCCAGACAAAACTCATATTTGCTGAGGTTGGCGTATAGCCTCTCTTGTCTCAGTGTCTCCAGCAAAATTCTGAGATGCTCCTCGTACTCTTCGTGGCACTTGGAGTATACCAAGATGTCATCAATAAACCCAACCAGGAACTTATCCAAGTACTGATGGAATACTCTATTCATCAAACTCATGAACACAGCTGGCGTGTTGCTTAAACCAAATGGCATAACTAAGAACTCATAGTGTCCATACTTGGTCCTGAAGGCTGTCTTTGGTATATCCTCTTTCCCACTCTAATATGATGATAATTGGATCTAAGATCGATCTTTGAGAATACATGAGCACCACTCAATTGATCGAATAGATCGTTAATGCACAACAAGGGATACCGGTTCTTGATGGTTACAACATTTAGTGCCCTGTAGTCAATACACAGGCGTGCCGTTCCATGGTGAAATACTGGGCCAAATAAAACCCTTCTACAGAAGATCATCAACTTACTTCTTCAATTCCACTAACTCCTTAGGTGCTAGCCGGTATACTGATGAAGTGATAGGCTCTGCTCCTGGAGTCAATTCTATGGTGAATTCTATTTTTCGATTAGGTGGTAAGCCTAAAAGATCATCAAAAAATACATCCACAAATTCTGATACAACCTTTGGGTACTCGGGCTCCCCTTCTACAGAGAATGCCTTAAGTGTAGGCTGAACACCTTGCTCTTTGGCTCTCCAAAGAAACTCAAATTCTGGATGACCAGGTGGTCTAAATATAATATATCCACACCGACAATCTAGATGGTACTGACTCATCCAGTCCATATCAAGTATAATATCGTAATCCGGCATAAAAAAGATCAAGAATTAAGCTCGCATGTCTCGCCCACAAACTACTACCGAACAAGATCTATAAATGTCACTAACTGGAATAATTCTGCCTCCTGTAAGAATTCTCATAGTCTTCGAAAGGGGTGTGGTATCTACTATATACGTGTCTACGAAGCTAGCATCTATGAATGAATACGATGCTCCAGAATTGAATAATACTAAAGCAGGTAATAAAGCTACTAATATAGTACTTGCAATGACCTCTCATGTAGTAGCTTCTTCTTTAATAGTCATGGCAAATGCCTGCCCTTGCCCCTGAGCTGGTCCTTTCTGCTGCTGCCGAGCCTACTGGAATAGTACTGCCTGTGATTCCAAAGGTGGCCTCGACTGATACCCTCTTGGAGCTGGTGGTCTGACTCCTCCAACGCCTGTTTATGGTGCTTCCAGCGCTCGTGGTGGCCACGGTGGCTCGGGTGGTCGCGGTGGCTCCGGTGGTAGTAGTGGCTCCAGTGGAGTAGAGAAAGGGATGACCGAGTGGGGGAGGAAAAAGGGAGATGGAGGTTCGGTTGGGTTGGAGTTGGTCGAATGGGGGTTATACCTCCTTAGGAGTATAATAGTTATAGGTAGTAAGGAATGGAAGGGAAGGTGAAATGTTGGGGGTTTTAAAAAAACCTATAACTCCCCCTAGAACTCAATCCATCCTCCTTGGTTGTGGTCGGTCTTCCCTCTCCATTTAAGTGAGCACAAGACACAAGTTAGTTAAGATGGTCCAAAGGTAATGCTATTAACAGGTTTATGCTGAAATTAAAATAAAAGTAGGTAAAAAGTAGGATTTTGGGTGAGAAAAATGGTGTTTGGTGAGTAAAAAAGTAGGGAATGGGTGTATGATGTTGTGCATGAGTTAAACAAGCTGGTTTGAGTATTCAAGTTGGGGGTTCGGGCTCGGTCAGGTGCAATTAATAAAAATGGTCATTGTTGACTAATTAAAATGTACAGTATTTCTATATTAATTTTTAGAGCCTACGGGGACTCAAATAAATGTGACACCAATGACATGTATATAATTGGCTGGAAAGAAAAAGCTAGTATTGTATTCTTGGCATTAAGACTACACTAAAGGGTTTCTAAATTCTAGAATTTATTTTAATAATTATAATTATAATAATATTACTAAAATAACCTTATCTAAATTTTAGGGGGTTTACACCCATGCGTCCAAGACTCCATGCGTCCTATACGACTCTGGCCCATGTATTCCAGACTTTATGCAGTCCATGTGTCTCTGGCCCCGTGTGCCCCAGAATCCATGTATCCCGTGCGTCTTTGACCACATGTGTCCCAGATTCTACATCGACCAAGTCTTGTTGTTGTAACGGAGTGACTCTCTCCAACCAAATAGCGGCCACGTGTCCATTTGACCAAGTCCCACCTACAACAGTTGAGAACCTCCCAGATACTCAGCAAACAATAAAATCCCAACAAATGTCCACGTGGCAGCGGAGCCCGGATTCCTATGCATAGTTGTAGCACCCTTCCGTTAAGAGGGGACACGTGGCAAACCCTGCCATCCATAGGGCCCAAAATCTATGTGGCCACAAATATGACTATAAAATATAGGATACCAGAACCGAACGGGGGGAGGGCTATCTGTGAATCTACACTCAAGAAGGAGAGAAGAGCGGCTGTACCAGTTTGTAAACTCCCTCACCCAAAATAGGTATTTTGTGTATATTTTATATTATTATATTTATTATATATGTTGAATTTATTTAGAATATGCTCTTAGTTAATTAGAAAATAAATTTCTTGATATATTTACTTATATAAATATTCATTTAGAATTATTTTAGGTTATTTTAGATTTTTGGAGATTTTTCTAGAATTTTTTTGGTAATTAAAACTTAGAAAACATAAATTTCTAGGACTTCTATGATTTACTATACGACCATACTTGCATGTCGTTCCTACCAAATATTTATTTTAGTTTAAAATATTTAATTATATTTTTTTGTAATTTATTTAGAATTTTAAGAAATTTATTTAGATTTTAAAATTATTTAGGATTTATTTGGATATATATAGTCTTAATATTAGATATATACTAATTTAGTGTTAATAGATATTAATAAGATTTTATAAATTATTTGTATTATCTTTAATTATATTTAAGATTATAAATTATTGAGATAAATTCAAACTCTATTTTAAATTAATTCAAATCCTGAACCTACTAGGAAATTAACTTCATGCATATCATATCCTTATTTAAATTCATCATAATCCTATCCAAATTAACCAATCCTATTCTTATTTAATTAAGTAGTGTCCACAATTATATATACCTCATCCTTCATATTTTTTTTCCCAAATTTCTCTCTTTTTCGTCCAAAAAAATATTCAAAATTCGTCATAAATTCAGCCACATTTTCTACTAGTTATGACGAATTAAAAAGACGATATCTCCTAGCTCCGGACTCCAAACACGCTCCAGTTTTTTTTGTTAGAACGATAATGAGGGTTAGCTTTCTGATAATATAAATTGTTTTTCTAAATTATTAGTATTAAATTCTGGAAAATTCGTAGAGCACAGCATGTCCAAAAATAGACGTGTTTGGATGTTTTCACGATTCTGGGAGAACCAGGAATCAGAATCATGAACCGTTTAAAGTTTCTGAAAGCTAATGTCGAGATCATTGACATATATTTTTCTCAGAATTTATTTCGAAGTATTTACATACTGTTAATTCTGTAGAACTTCTAGGTTAGAATTTAACCATCGGTGCACAATACAAAATTTGTATGTGCCATAATTCCCAAACGAATTTGAATTCAGACGAGCCGTAAATTCCAGTATATTTTTTTATGCTGAAATTTATAGGAAATTATGCATGAAAGTCGAGTTTGTATCGGTTGACTTTTTGGTCAACAGATCGCCTCGATTTGCGTGCCACGAGTCTCGAGTTGATAAAATTCAGTTTCTTTGGACAAAATTTAGGAATTAACATAAAAATCAGAATAATAAGATTAAAATAGGATTTTAGAGTAATTATTCCAGAATTAAATAAATTAAAATAAATTAATGGTTATATTATTATATAGTTATATGAATATATATGTAAGTAAATGCTAATTGATAATTATGACTAAATATTCAGACTGTATGACCCTAGGATATCGTGGACTATCCCATACTTACCTTGACCATGTTGACCCTAAGAACTTGTGAATTTGTCTGCCTTGCGTACACTAACGTACCGGCATAGACACCTGTCAGTTGACTGACTGATTTCGTACAGTACTTGAAGACGCGACACCCACGTAATTCAATGCGTAATTGACCGTGTTAGATGACTAGTGTTACCCCTAGTATACCCCCTGATTCCAGTGTACATATGGTTGAGTATGTGCTAGTGTAATGACTAATAATTCTATTATATTATATTTATGTGTACATAGGATATTGGATTGTTCTGCGCGATTTTTGGAGCAGGTTATTGGTACATTGCAGCTTCCTTGCCAGGCAAGTATACCTTGCCATTGTACTATTATTTATACTCCATATGTTGCATGCATCTTTATTTTCTGTCCTTAGTTCATATATTTTAACTGTTATACAAAATGCGCGCGACGGTGTTATCGAGTTATGTTTTTATTTATGTATTGCATTGACCTTGTTCATGAGACTACCCCATTATCATGTAGCACCATTAGATTTCATTTGACTGTGACACATATTTTTACACGAGTGGTGAGTCTCATATAGATCACGGACGCACGTATTGACTGATCATCGGTACGTGTGGGACGTGCGTTAGGAATAACTGCTGTTAGAAACTTTGCATGCTAGAAGACTTAGCAGTTATTAGAGGTCTATGGACATAGTCTATTGTAGTACGGTGGTCCCATCCTTGTCCTTGTCTGGTTGCAGGATTGGGCTAGGTACTAAGAATAGGCTATGGACCAAATCGTGTCATGGATGTGACATGCTTAGAGCATGGGGTGGGGAGAACAACAAGTACCGCATTTGAGCTCCTTTATACTTTTTCTATTGTGCGCCCGGATTCTCCGCTGGAGATATGGGTGGTGATGACCACTATATATTATATTATTATCAGGCGGGCCTCCGGCGTTCGAAAGTCGTCGTGCCTTTGTAGGCCCCTGGATCTCCAATAGAGAACCATGCCAAATCCCAGGTTTTCAGCCAGATAGCTCACTTGTGGGGAAAGTTGTTCTTAACTGCCTTCACTTTAGGCGGTTAGGCGACCCATTGGATATTTATTTCAGTACTTTATTAGCATGTGTTTAAGTATACTTGTTATGTCCCTCTGAGGACCTGGTCCGCTGCCAGGTGTACCTGTTCTTGAGTATTTGCAGGAGCGCAGATTGGAAGGATATAGAAGCTTCGTGGATGTCTTCCCTTCGAGCCGTGATTGGTAGCTGGTACTTATATTGTTTGAGTGAGTTGTACTTATATTGTATTTACTTTTCCCATTTGAGTTGGTAGTGGATTTGTTTCCACCCAACTATTATCTTTAGATCCTTCTTATTGAGATCTAGTTTCATAGATACTGGTTATTTATTTCTATATGATTTTGGTGGATGAGATTTAGATTTTATCCTGTGACTTGTATTACATTTTTACCACTTGTGGATTTGATATTCATAATACAGCGTACGTATGGATTTGGTTTCCATATATTAGAGTTGCCATATCCATGCGGCTGGCATGCTTACGTGTCCTAGTCCTACGTATTTTTGGGACTGGGGCATGACATATTTTTGTGGTGGCCCATGCAGGTCAAGAGCATATTATCTCGGTTACGTTATTGTACCGAACAAGCCTGCACCTAGGACTAGAATATAGGATCTCATCCACAACTGACCCCGATTCATCTTCCTCCTCTCTGTTCTATTTTGATCAAATGCATCATGCTTGATTCTTGTGCTTCCCTAATAGTTCTTTAAGTATAACCTCCTCCTAGAATATAGAAGTTCCTGTTGTTAGATGATAATTAGAGTAGCACACCTATTTAGAATACAACGAGATTATAGATACACCACTAAGCTTAGAATATCTAGCGAACCCTAGAATCCCTTATCCCTATAATTGGTTTACCATTACCCCGGATGTAATATGAGGACTTGAGAGTAGTATAGACACTACTAGAGTTAGTTAGAAGGTTACCATAATGTTGCACCTAGCATTGAGGAACCCATAGAAAACCAAAAACTTAATATTTGGACTGAACCTAACCTTCATAGTTAGATGATATTGGAACTATAAACTTATATCATTATCTTGTTATTAGTAGACAGCACCCTAGGAAGCCTAGAGGAATGTAATCAACACTTCTCCCTTGATCATACCCCGAACATAGCAACCAATACCCCACTCCCCTTAGAGAACCATGATGCTATCTAGAGCCCTATATCTTTATTTTATATATTGTTCCCTACGACCATAGCACTCGCTATTTTACGACGGCTAATTACGTTTCTTCTCTTCATCTTTTAACTCGTGCCATCTGACACTTCGGATAGTAGGCCAAGTAATTATTCTTTGTTAAGGGCTCATAGTTTGGTAGGATTATAGTTGTAGCCTTGAATGTGAAATTTTTTTTATGCTTGGTAGTTAGAACTTGATAAGTTTAAGTTGTTTTGTAGATTGTGACCGATGATTAACCCTTAGTTTTAAATCATGTAACATGTACCCCACCTCAATGTAGGCTATATCCTCTTTCCCCTCTGACGGCCAGTAACTCTTCTATCCTTACTATTGACACTTGCTCTATAAGTGCTATGACTAAGACTTAGGATGACCATTACCTACATAAAAAGGATACCCTAATCAATACCAAGATCTTTCCTCATATATCCTAATAAGAGTTTCTGTTCTATGTACATGTGCAAGGTTATTTTTGTAGGATCCTCTTAAGGCTGTCACAGTACTAGTTTAATTATTTTAAGTTGGGTAGTATACCTCACCACCTGGTATCATATAGCCCTTGTGAATCCATTGATGAAGTGTAACTGAATGGCATTAATTGTATGCTAACATAAGATGATAGTGTTTATTCAGACTATAGAACTTAGAGGCTCACACCCCTACTTTGTCGACTATCGACTTAGACAAGGAATTAATATGATAACTGTAGAGATTGTAGAGTCTTTTGTTATTGTTGCTTATGTTGTTTTGTTTTTGCAACTTGAATTATTTGTGACTTCTCTCATCATAATCCAGCGTTATATTTTCTGTGCTACCTCAAATTATGCTGCTATTATAGCCTAGTCTTTGCAAGCTTATTTTTATCGAGCTTGATCATGAGACATGTATTATTGGGGACGCCTGCTGATGCAATTGTCTAATCAGAATCAGTGTATTACGGTCTGGACAACCTTAGTACATTTGGTTCACCCTTCGTAACGCTACTTTACGTGGATTGAGATATGTAGTGATTAGTAGACGAATATACTTGCCCTAGGCATGTCTGACATATCGTATCAGTTACATAACTGTACTAATACGAGCAGGCAAACAAAGGATTACCAAAATAGAATTTCAATCCACAACTGCTTTGATAATTCCCAATTGAATTCTTTAAACGCCTTGATCCCAATACTTCAATTCTATTACGCTGCCCTTGAACTCTTTATTATTGATTTTCGTCTTCCCTTATTTCGGAAAGACGAAAGCTCGTGCTGGGTATAAAGTTTGATACACAGAGAGTACTAGATATACCCCATAGGCCGATCACATACTTGAGGATTATTCTTTCGTAATTAAGGACATATCATATGTGATATGATCGGCGTTGAAGTTTCGAGGATTGAACGACATGAGTAAATAAATTAAGGGATATTTTCTTAAGGTATATAGCCTTAGGTGATAGGTGGATAAATTCTAAGTTGGGTAGTAGTGCATTGTCAACTCGGGAGGAATTTCTTTAGATTATGATCGAGTAAGACTAGATTGGGAGAGGTTCAAGCCATTGTAATTTTGAGAAATTTAGAAGGATGATTAAGATAATAAGGATTTAATGAATTTTAAAAATCTTGATATTGAGGACCCAATATTTATACTTTGAGCACATGATTTAAATTTTGAATATTGAAGGATGAATCATCGATTTAAATTTTGAGGATAAATATATAATTTTAGACTTGAACAATTGGTTAATTAGATTTAAATTTTACAATTTGATAATTTGAATTAAAAGTTTAATTTTGATTGTTGGGTCACCTATTTGAAATATTGAGGATGTAAATTGAGTTTAAATATTCGAATAGTACAAAATTCTTAAGTTAAGAATAGGAATAAGATTTGATTAGAATTGTTTATTGTTCAAAGTCTAGAGGAGATTATGATAGTTGAAAATTATGATATAAATTTTGATGTGGGATGTCATATAGACTTGAGTCAGATTTGGATGTTGATTATTTAAAAATTGAGAAGAGATTACGACAGGTTGAATTTTGATTTAAACAGTGGTTATATTAATTTTGAAGTGATCGCGATAGATTCGAATAGATTTTGTTATTTAAATTTTTGGAAGAGATTGCGATTGACATACCTTATGTACGAATGTGAAGGATTTAACAAATTATGTCTTATTTTAATTTCGAGGACGAAATTATTTTAAGTTGGGTAGATTGTAAACTCTCTCACCCAAAATAGGTATTTTGTGTATATTTTATATTATTATATTTATTATATATGTTGAATTTATTTAGAATATGTCTTAGTTAATTAGAAAATAAATTTCTTGATATATTTACTTATATAAATATTCATTTAGAATTATTTTAGGTTATTTTAGATTTTTGGAGATTTTTCTAGAATTTTTTTGGTAATTAAAACTTAGAAAACATAAATTTTTAGGACTTCTATGATTTACTATACAACCATACTTGCATGTCGTTCCTACCAAATATTTATTTTAGTTTAAAATATTTAATTATAGTTTTTTGTAATTTATTTAGAATTTTAAGAAATTTATTTAGATTTTAAAATTATTTAGGATTTATTTGGATATATATAGTCTTAATATTAGATATATACTAATTTAGTGTTAATAGATATTAATAAGATTTTATAAATTATTTGTATTATCTTTAATTATATTTAAGATTATAAATTATTGAGATAAATTCAAACTCTATTTTAAATTAATTCAAATCCTGAACCTACTAGGAAATTAACTTCATGCATATCCTATCCTTATTTAAATTCATCATAATCCTATCCAAATTAACCAATCCTATTCTTATTTAATTAAGTAGTGTCCACCATTATATATACCTCATCCTACATATTTTTCTTTCCCAAATTCCTCTCTTTTTCGTCCAAAAAAATATTCAAAATTCGTCATAAATTCAGCCACATTTTCTACTAGTTATGACGAATTAAAAAGACGATATCTCCTAGCTCCGGACTCCAAACATGCTCCAGTTTTTTTTGTTAGAACGATAATGAGGTTAGCTTTCTGATAATATAAATTATTTTTCTAAATTATTTGTATTAAATTCTGGAAAATTCGTAGAGCACAGCATGTCCAAAAATAGACGTGTTTCAATGTTTTCACGATTCTGGGAGAACCAGGAATCAGAATCACGAACCGTTTAAAGTTTCCGAAAGCTAATGTCGAGATCATCGACATATATTTTTCCCAGAATTTATTTCAAAGTATTTACATACTGTTAATTCTGTAGAACTTCTAGGTTAGAATTTAACCATCGGTGCACAATACAAAATTTGTATGTGCCATAATTCCCAAACGAATTTGAATTCAGACGAGCCGTAAATTCCAGTATATTTTTTTATGCTAAAATCTACAGGAAATCATGCATAAAAGTCGAGTTTGTATCGGTTGACTTTTTGGTCAACAGATCGCCTCGATTTGCGTGCCATGAATCTCGAGTTGATAAAATTTAATTTCTTTGGACAAAATTTAGGAATTAACATAAAAATCAGAATAATAAGATTAAAATAGGATTTAGAGTAATTATTCCAGAATTAAATAAATTAAAATAAATTAATGGTTATATTATTATATAGTTATATGAATATATATGTAAGTAAATGCTAATTGATAATTATGACTAAATATTCAGACTGTATGACCCTAGGATATCGTGGACTATTCCATACTTACCTTGACCATGTTGACCCTAAGAACTTGTGAATTTGTCTGCCTTGCGTACACTAACGTACCGGCATAGACACCTGTCAGTTGACTGACTGATTTCATACAGTACTTGAAGACGTGACACCCGCGTAATTCAATGCGTAATTGACCGTGTTAGATGACTAGTGTTACCCCTAGTATACCCCCTGATTCCAGTGTAAATATGGTTGAGTATGTGCTAGTGTAATGACTAATAATTCTATTATATTATATTTATGTGTACATAGGATATTGGATTGTTCTGCGCAATTTCTGGAGCAGGTTATTGGTACATTGTAGCTTCCTTGCCAGGCAAGTATACCTTGCCATTGTACTGTTATTTATACTCCATATGTTGCATGCATCTTTATTTTCTGTCCTTAGTTCATATATTTTAACTGTTATACAAAATACGCGCGACGGTGTTATCGCGTTATGTTTTTATTTATGTATTGCATTGACCTTGTTCATGAGACTACCCCATTATCATGTAGCACCATTAGATTTCATTTGACTGTGACACATATTTTTACACGAGTGGTGAGTCTCATATAGATCACGGACGCACGTATTGACTGATCATCGGTACGTGTGGGACGTGCGTTAGGAATAACTGCTGTTAGAAACTTTGCATGCTAGAAGACTTAGCAGTTATTAGAGGTCTATGGACATAGTCTATTGTAGTACAGTGGTCCCATCCTTGTCCTTGTCTGGTTGCAGGATTGGACTAGGTACTAAGAATAGGCTATGGACCAAATCGTGTCATGGATGTGACATGCTTAGAACATGGGTGGGGAGAACAACAAGTACCGCATTTGAGCTCCTTTACACTTTTTCTATTGTGCGCCCGGATTCTCCGCTGGAGATACGGGTGGTGATGACCACTATATATTATATTATTATCAGGCAGGCCTCCGGCGTTCGAAAGTCGTCGTGCCTTTGTAGGCCCCTGGATCTCCAATAGAGAACCATGCCAAATCTCAGGTTTTCAGCCAGATAGCTCACTTGTGGGGAAAGTTGTTCTTAACTGCCTTCACTTTAGACGGTTAGGCGACCCATTAGATATTTATTTCAGTACTTTATTGGCATGTGTTTAAGTATACTTGTTATGTCCCTCTGAGGACCTGGTCCGCTGCCAGGTGTACCTGTTCTTGAGTATTTGCAGGAGCGCAGATTGGAAGGATATAGAAGCTTCGTGGATGTCTTTCCTTTGAGCCGTGATTGGTAGCTGGTACTTATATTGTTTGAGTGAGTTGTACTTATATTGTATTTACTTTTCCTATTTGAGTTGGTAGTGGATTTGTTTCCACCCAACTATTATCTTTAGATCCTTCTTATTGAGATCTAGTTTCATAGATACTGGTTATTTATTTCTATATGATTTTGGTGGATGAGATTTAGATTTTACCCTGTGACTTGTATTACATTTTTACCACTTGTGGATTTGATATTCATAATACAGCGTACGTATGGATTTGGTTTCCATATATTGGAGTTGCCATATCCATGCGGCTGGCATGCTTACGTGTTCTAGTCCTACGTATTTTTGGGACTGGGGCGTGACACAGTTCGTCCATGAAGTAAAGAGAGTTGCTACACTCCTAACCCTCCATTGTCACCCCCAGAAAATAATTTATTACTTAGATTGTCTTCTAGGACTCTTCTTTGTATTTTTTTAGTTTTTTAATCAAATTCAGTTATTCCAGTTCTTTTTTTGATTTAAATGGCAAATATTTGCTTATATTAATTGTTGCTTGTATGATAATTAGGTTGCATGCATGGAGGCTAGACACATTCTTTGGTTCAATTAGACCTATGGTATAATTGTTGGGTTGGTTCATTCATGAGTTGAACCCATGGTCTAAACCTTAAACCCTAACTATAAAACTTAATATCTTTCTCTCTCTTCCCTTATTCTCTCTATTTCCTCTTATTCCTTCATTTAGGCAAGTACACCTTGCACCACATGGAGAAATCTCTTAATTTTTGATCCGTGCTCTTTTCTTGCATTTTATTAGTCTATTATGTGCTCATGATGATTCTAAACACTTTTAGTACTTGGAATTTTCGGTCTTAATGGATGGATTTTAGTAGATCTACATTCTAAGTTTAGGATTTTTATGGGTTCTTTGAGTTTTTGGTGGTTTTGATCTACTAAAACATAGTATTTTTGAAAAATAGTTGTTTGGATGGATAGAGCACTTCATTTTGAGCGTTTTGTCTTTTGGTTCACTCAATTCGGAGTTAAAATAAAGTTTTATGAAGAATTTTTTTTGGTTTTGGAGTTCTCGCCATGGCTGAACTTGCTGTTTGGAGAAGTCAAAGTCCTATGCGGCCAAGAGATCCATGTGGCCTTGACCCATATGCATCAAGTCAGCGTATGCGGCCTTGAGCTCATGCGACCTCTGCGGTCAGTGACCTTGCAGCCATGCAGACTGAACTCATGCGGCCATACGGACTGAACTCATGTAGCCATGTTATATGAGCTCATGCGGCCATGCGGTCTGAACTCATACGGTCATGCGACCTTGAGCTCATGCGACCTCTGCCTATGCGGCAGCTGATCCAATATGGCCTAGACCTATGGGGAAACTGATTCTATGGGACAGCCGATCCCCATGCGACCTTATTCTTTATGCGCTCATGCGACCCCTTGCACACGCTTATTGGACTAGTTTTGTTTGAATGTTCCTTTAGACTTTATGGGATGTATGTGTGACTTTGATGACCACAAGAGTATTAGACCCATCTATGCGCCATGATCCGACCACTTGTATCCTTGCTGATACACTTACTACATGCTATGTGTTCCTACGTGCTATGTGAGCACCCTGATTTTTACATAGGATTAGTTCGATAATTAATATTTTTTCTTCTTTTAATATTTATTCGATAATTTAATTGAACTTTGGAAACCAACCCCCATGGTTTTAAGATCTTGAGTGCAACACTAGCATTTTTCTTCCAACCAACCTAGCATGCTCGACATAGACGAGTCAAATTAGGCTCCTGCCATGACTGTCCCTCACAAATTCGTAATCCCATGCATTGTTTTGGTCGCACAACTTTCCTGACACAATTACGAGAAAACGATGATTAATTAACCCTTTTGTCGTGGCATACAATTTTAACACGCCACACCAACCCATTGCTCCCAACTAAATCCATGCTATGAGCCTAACTGGTCTTATTACGCACATGACACTCGAGTTACGTTATTCAAATCCCCTGCATACTCCCTATTTAATATTAAGTAGAAAATAGAATTTATATGTTTATTTAATTAATTTAATATTCATTAATATTTAGTAAATATATTTTTAATTAATATAAATTTGGTTGTAAATTATTTGTTGGAGGAAATATAAATTTTCTAGAATTTTTTTAAGTGCCTAACTATTTTTGGGAATTTTTTGCATATAACTATTGAAAAAATAAAACAAAAGAAAAGAAATGAAATAAAATAAAACCCAAACCCAATAAACCAAAACCCATTAACCAAACCCATTAAACCATTTCCCCTCACATACAGGAAGTCCACCCCCCACCCCCACGTTACATATAAGTATATATATGTGGAAACACAAACCTAAAACCCTAACCCACGCCTACACCACCTCCACCATCACCTACGCCTACACCGCCTCCAACACCCGCCTGAACCGCCGACCGTCGCAGCCCCAATAACCGTCGCAGCAGCGCCGGAGCGCCACCGCGCCACCGGCAGCAGCAGCAGCAGTAGCACATTGTGGCCCCCCTTCACGCGAAGGTTCTGCCCTCCTCGCTCGTCTGTTTCATGCCCCCGACTTTGCTGGTATGTTCACAACCTAACCCTCTAGGATTTCCTTCAGGTGGAAAGAATTTAGGCACCCGGATTTGATCAAAAAATCGACCGAAAGTTGACCGAAAAACTGTTAGAAAACAATTCAGAAATTCAGCCCAAGTACCCCGGTTCATTTCCAATTTTCTACCATCTCGTTAATTATTTTCAAAATATAATTGAAGAAACTTCTTCACAATATAACCAAGATTTTTATTGTTCCTTTAGTTTTTATTAGTTTTCTATAATGTTTAAATTATTCTGGTTTCAAAATGACCAAAAACTTATTTTTAAAACACCCAAAATATTCGATATGTCCCGCCAAACAAGGCAATTTCGTCGTGTGTGAGTTGCACCGAAAGGCGTATAACATAAACGCGGACGTGTAGGCTTTTGCGAAACTTAATTTGGATGTGCGTGCACACCGGAATCAACGTGTATCCGTCAAAAAGTACCGTATTGGCCTGTTCTGACACTCGCCATAACTTCGTGTGTATTCGTCGATTTATAACAAAACTTGTGCCATTGGATTCACAGCGTTACGATGGTCCTATGACCCAAGTTTGGTTCGATTCTGAGAAAGTTGACAAAATATCATTTCGTGGGCCCCATAGTTCTACATGACGGGTGATTTCGTGATCGACTCATCAAAATCCAGTTCTGGATGTTTCGTTGGGTTCATATTATTGTTCTGGACTCGTAGACACTAAGTTTGACAAATTTAGATAACTTTGTCTTTGACACATTTTTTGGTGCGAAGTGGGCTACATGTAGACCGCGCTTTGACCCAAAACTGTCAATTTTGTCCCTGTGTCCAAATTGGACTTATGGGTAGTCAATCCTAGCCATTTCAAGTTTTTTGAGAATATTGGGATGTTTGTTTCAGCATCCAGAGATGTACATGCATATTCGACTTTCCTAGGAGCAGTTGACGGAGTTCAGAACCCAAGCAAGTGTACCTTGCCAAACCTGCAGAGATCCTGTTATATTATTTACTTGTGTTCTTTCCATACAAATTTATTCTGTGTTGTACCTATTCAACCTTGGAACATGAGACGTTGCTTAGCGTCTGAAATAAGGGAAGACGGAAAACAATGATGAAGAGTTCAAGGGAAGGGTAATAGAAATAGAAGTATGGGGATCAAGGCGTTTAAAGAATTCAAATGGGAATTGTCAGGACAGTTGTGGATTGAAATCCTATTTTGATAATTCTTTGTTCGCATGCTCGTATTAGTATAGTTATGTAACCGATATGATACGCTCATACATGTCTAGAGGGCAAGTACATTCGTCTACTAATCACTATAAATCTCAATCCACGTAAAGTAGTTATGCGAAGGACGAACCAAGTGCACTAAAGTTAGCTAGACCATAATACACTGATTCTGAAATGTATTATTATGGGCCCCCCAATAATACATATGTCATGAACAAGCTTGATAAAGAATAAGCTTGCAAAAACTAGGCTATAATAGCAACATAAGTCAAGGTAGTACAGCAAATATAAATACGCTGGATTATGATAAAAGAAGGTACATAACAATTCAAGTTCACAAAAAGATAAGACTCTATAATCTCTACAGTTGTCATACTAATTCCTTGTCTAAGTCGATAGTCGACAAAGTAGGGGTATAGCCTCTAAGTTCTACAGTCTGAATAAACACTGTCGTCTTAAGCTAGCATATAGTTAATGTCGTTCAGTTACACTTCAATAATAGGTCAAAAGACTATGTGATACTATGTTGTGAGGTATACTACCCAACTTATAACAATTAACCTAATACTGGGATAGTCTTAAGGGGTTTCTACAAAATAACTTTGCACTTATAATTAAAGCAGAAGCTCTTATTGGGGTTTACGAGAAAATATCTTGGTACTCATTAGGGTATCCTCTTACATTACATAGGTCATGGTCGTCTTAAGTCTTAGTCATAGCGCTTATAGAGCAAGCGTCAATAGTAAGAATGGAAGGTTAGTGGCCTTCAAGGGGAAAGGAGATATAACTTGTATCGAGGTGAGGGTACATGTTATGTAATTTAAAACTAAGGGATAATCATCAGGTCATAATCTATAAGAACAACTCAACTACCAGGTTCTAACTACAAGGCACATAATTCAAATTTCAAGATTAACAACTATAATCCTAGCAATTATATGTCCTTAACACAGAATAAAATCACTTGACCTACAATCAGAAGTGTCAGGTGGCAGAAGTTGAAAGATGAGGAAAAGAAGAACAAAATTTAGTCGTCGTGTAATTAGCGAACGTTAAGGTCGCAGAGGAACAACATATGAAATTAAAATAGAGGGCTCTAGATAGCATCATGGTTTTCTAAAGGGGAGTGGGGTGCTAGTTGCTATGTTCAAGGCATGATCAAGGAAAAGTGTTAATTATATTCCTCTAGGCTTCCTAAGGTGCTGGCTACTAATAATAAGACAATGATCTAAGTTTATAGTTCTCCAATACTATCTAACTATGAAGGTTAGGTTCAATCCTAATATTAAATTTTTGGTTTTCTATGGGTTCCTCAATACTAGGGTCAAACATTATGGTAAAACTTCTAACTAACTCTAGTAGTGTCTATACTACTCTCAAGTCTTCATAATACATCGAGGGGTAATGGTAAACCAATCTATAGATATGGAATTCGAGGGTTCACTAGATATTCTAAACTTAGTGGTGTGTCAGCACTCTAGTTGTACTCTTAATAGGAAGGTTACCCTACTTATTATCTAACAATAGGGACTTATATATTCTAGGAGGGGGCTATACTCAAGAAACTATTAGGGAAGCACATAAATCAAGCAGGGTACAATTATTCAAATAAAATATATTAGAAGAAATATGAGTCATAGTCAATTATGAATGAGATCCTATACTCTAATCCTATTTGCAGGCTTGCTCGGTACAGTAACGTAACCGATACAATATGCTCTCGACCTGTATGGGCCACCACTAAAAATATGTCACACCCCAGTCCCAAAATACGTAGGACTAGGTCACGTAAGCATGCCAGCCGCATGGATATGGCAACTCCAATATATGGAAACCAAACCCACACCTACGCTGTAATATGAATATCAAATCCACAGTGGTATAACATATGTCACAAGTCACAGGGTATAATCTAAATCTCATCCACGAAAATCAAATACAAATAAATAACCAATATCTATGAACTAGATCTAGACACAAAGTATTTGAAGATAATAGTTGGATGGAAATAAATCCACTACCAACTCGAATGTAAAAGTAAATACAATATAAGCACACTATAAGAATACCAGCTCACAATCACGGGCTCGAATAGAAGACATCCTCGAAATATATGTAACCATCCGAATCTGCGCTCCTGCGAATACTCAAGAACAGATACACCTGGAAGGGGCCAGGTCCTCAGAGGGACGTAACAAGATACATAAAACATATGCCAATAAAGTACTGAAATAAATATCTAATGGGGTCGCCTAACCCTCTAAGTGAATGCAGTTAAGAACAACTTTTTCCACAAGTGAGCTATCTGGCTGAAAACTGGGATTGGCATGACTCTCTCGGAGAACCAGGTGCCTCAAAGGCACGTCGTCTTTTGAACGATGGAGGCCCACCAAGTAGTATAGAGGTCATCACCGCCGTATCTCCAGCGGAGCTTCCGGGTTACAGAAAAAAAAGTGTAAAGGAGCCCAAATACGGTACTTGTTGTTCTCCCCACCCCATGCTCTAAGCATGTCACATCCATGACATAATTTGGTTCATAGTCTATTCTTAGTACCCTAGCCCAATCCTGCAACCAAACAAGGACAAGGATTGGACCACCATACTATAATAGGCTATGTCCATGGACCTCTAATAACTGCTAAGTCTTCTAGCATACAAAGTTTCTATCAGCAGTTATCCCTAACGCACGGCCCACACGTACCGATGATCAGTCAATACGTACGTCCGTGATCTATATGAGACTCACAACTCGTGTAAAAATGTGTCACAGTCAAATGAGATCTAATGATGCTACATGATAATGGGGTAGTCTCATAAACAAGGTCAATGCAAATACATAACTAAAAATATATCGCGACGACACCGTCGCGCACATTTTATATAACAGTTAAAATATATGAACTAAAGACAGAAAATAAAGATCCATACAACATATGGAATATAAATAACAGTACAATGGCAAGGTATACTTGCCTGCTCTGAAAAAGGATAAAGTCACAACTGAAGGCGTCGTCCGATCTACCCGTCACATAAATTAAACAAGTTAGGTTACAAAAGTGGGTGAATAGGTTCCTCCATTTTAATTAATTTATAATTTTAAATAAATAACCTAAAATAGTATTTTAATCTTATTATAATCTGATTTTATTGTTAAACCCTAATTTTGGTCCAAAGAAAGTTAACTTTACAGATTTGTGATCCATGGTACGCAAATCGAGGCAATCTGTTGACCAAAAAGTCAACCAACTCAAATCCTGGATTTGTATATGGAATCCTATAGATTTCAACGCTACATGAATGCTGGAATCGATAGTTTCATAAAATCATAAGTCGGTAAAGAGTTATGACCACAAGGGCGCACATATGACAGTTTTTGGTGGTTTCCTATTTACGTCTACGTTGCACGAATTTTACAGTAGAATAAAATTATATTTTAAATTATAGAAAAATACTTTTCTGTTATTTCATCATGTCAGCTTTCCGAAACTTCAAACGGTTCATAATTCCGAGTTCAGAATCTCCCAAAATCTCAAAATTACAAAAATACGTCTAATTTTGGACAGCTGACACTTTCAGAATATTCTGGAAAAATTGGTTCTGAAATTACTGAAATAATTTATATATTCAGAAAACTAACCTTGATATGATTCTAACAAAAAAAACTGGAGCACATTTGGAGTCCGGAGCTAGGAGATATCGTCTTTTTAAGTCGTCATAACTACTAGAAAATGAGGCTGAATTTATGACGAATTTTGACTATTTTTGGACGAAGAAGAGAGGAGTTTGGGGATAAAAAATATGAAATATGAGTTTATTTTATAAGTCTAATAGGTATTTATAATGGTGAAGATTGTTTAATTGAATAAGACTAGGATTGGCTAATTTGGATATGATTAGGATCAGTATAAATAAGGATAGGATATGCATGAAGTTATTTTCCTAGTAGGCTCAGGATTTGAATTAATTTAAAATAGAGTTTGAGTTCATCTCAATAATTTATAATCTTAAATAGAATTAAAGATAATACAAATAATTTATATATAATCTTATTAATATCTATTAACACTAAATTAGCATCTATCTAATATTAAGACTTTATATATCCAAATAAATCCTCAATAATTCCAAAAATTCAATAATTACTTAAAATTCTAGATAAATTACAGAAAAATATATTTAAATACTTTAAATCTAAAATAAATGTTTGGTAGTAACAACATTCAAGTATGGTCTCATAGTAAATCATGAAAGTCATAAAAATTTATGTTTCCTAAGTTTTAATTACCAAAAATTCTAGAAAATCTCCAAAATCTAAAATAACCTAAAATAATTCTAAATAAATATTTATATAAGTAAATATATCAAGAAATTTATTTTTTAATTAACTAAGAGAATACTCTAAAGAAATTTAACATCTATAATAAATATAATAATATAAAATACACACAAAATACCTATTTTGGGTGAGGGGGTTTACAGACTCGGACCAGACCAAGTTACGGGGTAGTAGTTCTCTAGACTCTTCCAAGAGATGTGCATTCCATCTATTGCTCGGGTAGAACTTTGAGAAAAGTTTAATCGTCTCACCCAGGATAATATGATGGTGGAAAAGTATAATGCAGAGTTCATACATTTGAGCCGCTTCGCACCTACAATGATCCCGACAGAAGAAGAGAAGGTGGAAAAATTCTTTGATGGACTGAGCTTTGAACAACAGAGACAGATTGGCACAGTTTCACCTACTTCTTATACGGACGTTCTTGTAGCAGCTCGACGCATAGAGCGCATCCACAGGACAGAGTCCAGCCAGAAGAGACCGTACGCATTAGTACCAGCTCGAGCACCACATGGGGAGCCTACAAAGCCACCCAAGATGAATCCACCCCAGAGAGCAGCATCACGAGCCCCTTCCCTTCCTACTTGTCATAATTGTGGCACGGTAGGCCATATTGAGAGAGAGTACAGACGCAAATTGGGATTATGTTTAGCTTGTGGATACATTCAGCATTCATCCAGGGATTATCCTGAGTGTCGGGGAGGAACACCAATGGTTCACCGACTAGCTTTACCAGCACCAGAGCCAGTCCAGCAGCCACATCGACCAGCTTATCCAGCATCAGGAGCATCATAGGAGGAAGATGGAGGATTCAGATCACCAGCACCAAAAGGATATCAGCCGAGGCCACCCTTGGCACCACAGACAACACTCTTCCAGCAGGCCCAGCAACAGCAGAGGGAACCACCACTGGGACATGGACAGGCTTTTGCGATGACAGTGGAGGAGGCACGAACTCGAGGAGTTGCGAATATGGGTAAGATCTAGTCTTATCATAGCTTTCTATAGTAACAAATATTCCTGGTAGTACTTTAGCATGTGCCTGTTAGTTCTATTTTCTAGCCTATACCTAGTATTATATTAGCATAAACTTGTTAGTCTAGATTAGTAGTATGTAAGTGGTACCCAAGTTTTCATAAGTTGTAGTTGATCCTCACTCTAATCAGACTCCTTTAATCTTGAGTTACTCATCTCTCTTTGCCTAGAAAAAAGTTTGTATTGCTTCCTTACGTGTTCTACTTAAACAAAACCCTCACCCTTCCTCTCGAATTTTTCTTGTTCATGGTCCTTTATCCTTTGTGTCGTGCTTCAACAAATGCCATACAACAGCATCATCTCTTCTAGAGCAAACCTTTCCTAACCGGTTATGTTTTGTTTTTCTTAATTACGATGACGCAATTCTTTTAAGGTGGGCAGATTATGAGCACCCTGATTTTTATATAGGGTTAGTTCGGTAATTAATAATATTTTTTCTTTTAATATTTATTCGATAATTTATTTGAAATTTGGAAAGCAACCCTCATAGTTTTAAGATCTTGAGTGCAACACTAGCCTTTCCCTTCCAACCAACCTAGCATGCTCGACTTAGATGAGTCAAATTAGGCTCCTGCCATGACAGTCCCTCACAAATTTATAATCCCATGCCTTATTTTGGTCGCACAACTTTCGTGACACAATTATGATAAAACGATGATTAATTAACCCTTTTATCATGGCGTACGATTTTAATACGCCACACCAATCCATTGCTACCAACTAAAGCTATGCTATGAATCTAACTGGTCCTATTACGTACATGACACTCGAGTTACGTTATTCGAACCTCTACATACTCCTAATTTAATATTAAGTAGAAAATAGAATTTATAGATTTATTTAATTAATTTAATATTCATTAATATTTAGTAAATAACTTTTTAATTAAAATAAATTTGGTTGTAAATTATTTGTTGGAGGAAATATAAATTTCCTAGAATTTTTCCAAGTGCCTAACTATTTTTGGAAATTTTCTGCATATAACTATTGAAAACATAAAACAAAAGAAAATAAAATAAAATAAAATAAAACCCAAACCCAATAAACCCAAACCCATTAACCAAACCCATTAAACCCTTTCCCCCCACGTACAGGAAGTCCCCCCCACGATACATATAAGTATATATACTTGTAAACACAAACCTAAAACCCTAACCCACGCCTACACCATCTCCACCAACACTCACGCCTACACCACCTCCACCATCACCCACCCATACCTTCACCACCTCCACCACCCATCGGAGCCGTTGACCGCCACAGCCCCGACGACCGCCGCAGCAGTGCCGGAGTGCCGCCGCAGCAGCCGCGCGGCCGGTATCAGCAGCAAAAACAATAACATATTGCCCCCTAATCGCGAAGGTTCCGTCCTTCTCGATCTTCTGTTTTGTATCCTGTCTTCGTTGGTATTTTTGCAACCTAACCCTCTAGGATTTCCTTCAAGTGGAACGAATTTAGGCACCCGGGTTTGATCAAAAAATCGACCGAAAGTTGGCCGAAAAATTGTTCGAAAATAATTCAGAAATTCAGCCCAAGTACCCCTGTTCATGTCCAATTTTCTACCATTTAGTTAATTGTTTTTAAAATATAATTGAAGGTACTTCTTCACAATATAACCAAGATTTTTTACTGTTCTTTTATTTTTTTTATTAGTTTGCTATAATGGTTAAATTATTCTGTTTTCAAAACGACCAAAAACTTGTTATTAAAACACCCAAAATCTTTGATACGGGGTATGTCCCACCAAACAAGGAGACTTCATCGTGTGCAAATTACACCGAAAGGCGTATAACGTAAACACGGATGTGTGGGCTTTCGCGGAACTTGATTTGGATGTGCGTGCACACCGGAATCAACACGTATCCGTCGAAAAGCACCATATCGGTCTGTTCTGACACTCGCCATAACTTCGTGTGTACTCGTCGATTTGCAACGAAACTTATGCCATTGTATTTGAAGCGTTATGCTGGTCCTATGACCCAAGTTTGGTTTGATTCTGATAGCGTTGACGAAACGTTGTTTCATGGGCCCTACGGTTCTACATGACGGGCAATTTCGTGATCGGCTCATCAAAATTCAGTTCTAAATATTCTGTTGGGTTTGTATCATTGTTCTGGAATTATAGACACTAAGTTTGACAAATTTGGAGAATTTTATCTCTGACACATTTTTCGGTGCGAAGTGGGCCACATGTAGACCCCGTTTTGACCCAAAATTATCAATTTTGTCCCTGTATCCAAATTAGACTTTTGGGTAGTCAATCCTTGCTATTTCAAGTTTTCTAAGAATATTGGTGATGTTTGTTTCAGCATCCGGAGGTGTACGTGCAGATTCTACTTTCCCAAGAGCAGTTGACGGAGGTCAGAACCCAGGCAAGTGTACCTTGCCAAACCTGCAGAGATCATGTTATATTATTTGCTTGTATTCTTTTTATACACATTTATTTCGTGTTGTACCTATTCAACCTAGGACCATGAGACGTTGCTTAGCGTCCGAATAAGATTCGGGTGTCGATACTGTACGCGGAGTCGTGCAACGTCACTTAGAGAGTTGATTCCACGATCCTATATTTTTACGTGCTTGCTTTACCAAGTACGCCATATCGTAGGATACTTGATACTATTTTATGTGACAAAATCTTTCTTGAGTTATTCATGGTGATTCTGTATAGGCATACAGGATTCGTGATATGAGACTTGCATATTACATGGATATTATTTTGACTCGTTGTACTAGCTAGAGGTCATGATCTTGCGTGTTATAGACATGAGACATCGTGGACATGAGACATATGGTTATATTGGGTGGGGAGAGACACACAAGCTATATGCTGATTATTTATATGTATACTACAGGAGGTGCCTTAGACTCTGTCTCAGATCTTTGGCACATATACTGCAGTCGTGATACTACTTGCTACTATGGGCTCCCCGACACAGAGCCTGTAGTGGTCTCAGCCTGAGTAATAGTGATGCTCTCATTTGCATTTCACTTAGCTAGTTATATAGCTTACCCTGAGGATCTATCTATATTTACTTGTTGTATTTCATTTGGCTTGAGTGTTATTGTACCTTGTTATGTCCCCTGAGGACCTGGATTCGAATTATGTCCCCAAGTGTAGACGATGAGAGCTATCCTAAGGTTTACGGGGCAGGTGCTACTATTAGAGACGTACAGGTTACAGAGAACGATGTTGTTCCGAAGGACTTCTCATAAGCACAGTATTCTCACCATTCATTTATTATGCTTAGTGTCCTTAGATATTTGATCTTGTATTAACTTCTGGATATTGTAGTTGGATTTATTTTCTCTCTATTTTGATGACGGGTTGTACCTCGTGACATTATTTATATTGCTTTGGTTGGACAGATCATTTTATATTATTGTGACTGGACTTGTCTCTTGTGATTTTAATGCTTATCGTGGATGAGATTAGATATATAGACTGTAATAGGTATTTGTAGACCATTTTATATGTATTAAAGCTTAAGTGCACTCTAATGGGTCCATTAAATTGGGTTTGCCCATTGGAGTTGTGCTGCTGGCCATTGCCACATGGCTAGTCCCTTGGTATTTTGGGACTAGGGTACGATATGCTAAGTGTTCCTACGTAATTATATTACATGCTTATACTATGATGTACCTATGCGCTATGTGACATGTGATATGACTTAATCTCTAATATGGACATAAGGGTTAGTCAATAACCAAGTGTGGCTAGGATCTATTGATTGTTGCATCATGCTGGGGTGAATCCAAGTTGGACTATCAAGTGACAAAGTGGATTCATATCTAGCATGGTCGTACTATAGTACGTCATATAAGGGGAATACCATATGACCATGCCATATGATTCCAGTTAACAATAGGGATTAACTACGCAACTAAACTTGTAGAGTATTGAAAAAGAATGGAATCTCGAGATTGTGCCTAACTAGCCACCTCCAGTCATCTAAATTGGGGTGTACAGGCTAGTCCCTATGGATATTATTTAATTCCTCATTAGTGGATGACAATATCTGACTATTATATTATACTATATGTTCTATGCAATTTTAGTAGGTGGCCTTACGAGGGACCAGTGAGCAATAATATGTGCTATGCGGCAATTTATAGCTCGGCTAACCCTGCTAGTACCTGGTTCAATCTGAGGATAACTATATGCATAATATCTCTGGGATAACCCAGACTCCATCTAGTAAGCCGTATAAATGATTGGCAGATTATGTAACAATACTTGTTTATGTATTGTATCTGCTGTCAAATAGTCTAGGGACAGAGACTATCATGATGTGATGGTCTAACCCTTGTCCTTGTTTGGTTGTAGGGTTAGATTATTGTGTCACGATAGGCTATGAACCAAAACTATGAGACAAAATTATATGTATCTATTTCATAACCTGGTTTTATTTCTTCATTCGTGCTTCCTTTGTGGTACTTGTTATTTGGGGTCTAACCCCACTGGTTTTGCATGGCCAGGTTTAGATCCAGCGTCCGATGATCAAGCGTACTTCCCCCTGAACAATGGCGCGCACCAGACGGATGGCCGTTGAAGGGAATGAGTGGGTTTCTTCTTCCCTGCTCGTTATTGCACCTTTTACTTATTTTGGGCTTTTAGCTACCGACACTTGTTAGCCGTAAGATCTGGACATTTAGTTTCCTTTACATAATTATATTTAATCAGACTGCAGCTGATCATGGTCATGTACTTTTCATACTCTGCCAACTTTCTTATTTTGCATCGGTGGTTTCCAGAATATTATGGCAGGACGTTTGGGATGCCTTACTTCCTTGTCATATATGTTTTATGTTTACTGTTTTTGCTTGACTGATTGAGACAATAGATGTGCTGTGTGACCCTAAATGACTTGCTTGTAGTATAAACCCCCTTATCTAGTTACAACCGTGACCGTCGTACGATATTTTATACCTCGTACGGAGGAGCTGGCCATGTCTGTCTCCGTATTTCGATACTAGGGCATGACAATATCATGTACTGTGATCATGGTTTATATAATCACGAAGATATCGCATAATTAATGAGTAATCACGAAGAGGGAAATGACAATAACTGAGTAATCACAATAATATCTCATGACGGGAATCCACGTATACCAATCCGTGTAACCATGGTGTTAGGAATCAGATACCTCAATACTAAATACATGTAGATAGAGACTATCAAATAAGAAAACTATCAGAGAATGTACTCGCATATGGTATTGAGCAAATGGTATATCTCGGTATCCGAGCTGGTGTCACACAAACCTTTATATGAATATCATATAAATTGGTGTAATAAAGTAAGAAATGAGTTAAAATGTACTAATATGAGTTTCTAGGTCATTTCTACGTCACACTAGTCCAACTAGGTCAATCTAGGCCAAAGGTTGAATTTTATGGTCAACTATCTATTTTTGGGTTGTATGAGTTTATATTTAGGATATTGGGTCCATATACTGCTTATCTAGGCTATACTAGCGATTACATGATACTAGAGTATCATAACTACTAAGTATCAATACATAGCATATATGTATATATAACACTAGCTATCCTTTATCTAGCACTAACTTAGTATCGATTACCTTGGCTTTGAGCCATCTTGGTACCGATATATAACTACCCTCTTGATATCCAATACCAACATCTAAAGATATGACCAATTCCTTAACATATACCAAGTATATATAATATACACTAACTGCCACTATACTAACTTATATCATATATACACTATACTAACAACTGATATCTTAACATAACTAATAACTGATACTTATACTAACTGATATACTAATGTACTAACATATAACTTATCGTTACACTATATACTAACTGCTAACTCTAACTGATAACTCTAACTAATATACACAACTTATAATACTAATTGTTAAATAAAAGATATCTAATACTAACTATCATTCTAATACACTAACTGATATCATGACTCAACTTAATGGATAACCCCAACATCCACCTTGCTGGCTTGCACTACTGTGCTGCCAAGGGAAGGCTCCTAACTGCTACTCCATAGCCCAAAGCCTGACCCTTAAACAACATAGCAAATACACACACTGCTGTGTGGTTGTTCACTGTGAACAACACACAACAGTTGCTGCTGCACATATGCTAAACCTGACTGATCACTAACCTCACTGCTCCCATGCATCAGTGCACAACCATGACTGAGCACAGGATACTCTTAATGACAGACCCCTAATCAACTGATACAAACAACACAATGCACAACACAAGACAGTGCTCCCCTACTTAACCGATACTAATATGATTCTAACACATAAATAAGAAATACCATTACACACACACACACACACACACACACACACACACATATATATATATATATATATATATATATATATATATATATATATATATATATATAACACGAACACACTAGGGCACTTAAACAAACACTTGGCATGCTAAAATATGATACTCTATGATACGCACCCAAGAGAATACCAATTTCCCCCAATTTATTACAAATACCAATAATATATCTCAAGTAGGTGTAGCGAAGGGGTTCCTCCCGCTCTTACATATTTATATAACTAAACTAATTAGTTATAATAGAAATTGAAGAGTAATTACAAAAATTATCCAAAATGAATCACGTATCATACTGTATCACAAAATATAATGATACGCTCTACTCGTGTCTAATTGTGGACACTTATCTAGTCTCATATCATTAATCTAAGTCTAATTAAATCTAATTGGTCTCATGACACATACTTGATGCATCAATCTCGGAATTCTCCCAAAATGGGCATAAATTTTCATGTAAAAATTATAATAGAGGTCATATGAACCTAGTTCTTACTCCTATGGATAGCCCTAAGCCAATGAAAGTTTCCTAATGGTTAAATACATGAATTAGAGTATAAATTATAGGAAAAATAAAAATTTTACCTATTGGGAGATGGATTCCCAATGAATTGCTCAATGGACACAATTAGGACACAAGCTCCTAGCCAACTCCTTCTTCTTCAAGTGCTCCTTGCAATTCAAGCTTCAATACTCCTTAGATGATGTAATTGGAAGAGAATGAGAGTGAATTAGGGTAAATTTGGTGAAGGGATGAAGTGATTTGGGGAAGAACACAATTGGAGATCTAAATAGAAATGAACTAAGGAAAAAAGAGAGAGAGAAGCCCTCATATAGTTGTCGGCCCCCTCTATCCCCTTCTCCAAGTAATCCACAATGCCCACAATACCCCCTCACTAGTTAGTTGTGATATTTAATTAGGGAGAGCTATATTAGGAAGCTTATAATTCTATATAAAACTAATATAATCTTCTTAATTAACTAAAGGAAAAGAGTCTAATGGACCTAATCCTATGTTGGACTCAATGTGTCATGATAATCTAATTGGGTCTACTAATGACAAGTCCAAATAATACGCTAGTCCACTAACTAATAAATAAATAATATAATATAATATAATATAATATAATATAATATAATATAATATAATATAATATAATATAATATAATATAATATAATATAATATAATATAATTAATTAGTAGTATAATATATTAATATTTAATCAAAAAATAATAAATATGCTAAATGATAAAAATACTCTCATCTAGAAATGTGGTAGTGACAAGTCTACCCTCCTTAAAAAAAATTGTCCTCAAAATTTAAGAAAAGAACTAACACTATAACAAGTAAGCACAGCAAGCAAGCAAGAAAGAAAGATACCTCACGGCTCAAAGAGATAAGGGTATCGCTCGCACATCTTGGCTTTCCTCTCCTAGGTAGACTCTCCCGGAAAGTGATGCTTCCATGCGACGCGTACCAAGGAAATTGTCTAGTTCAGCAGCACCTTCTCCCTGCGATCCAGAATCTCCACTGGTTGCTTAGGGTAGCTGAGAGTCAGACCCACCTCGATCTATGAGTGATCTAATACATGACTAGGATCTGCCATGTACCTTCTCAGCTGTGACACATGGAACAAATCATGCACTCCCTCCACTATAGGTGGCAAGTCTAGTCTGTAGGCCATTGTACTGACCCTCGCAAGAACCCTGAAGGGTCCGATGTACCGTGGACTAAGCTTTCTGCCTCTACCAAAACGAATCGTACCCCTTGTCAAAGAAATTCGCATGAACACCAGATCGCCAACCAAGAACAAAATATAGCCTTAAAACTCAATCTAAAACAAAATCAATTACAAGAAATACAAACAAAACTTATACCTCAAACTCCAAGGGTCTTCGGTGGCTATCGACCCAATGTTGTTGTCTGTCCTGTGGCACCCAAAGTCTATCTCTAATAAGCTTTACCTTATCAGCTGCATCCACAATTATCTCTGTTCCCAAAAAGAATCTCTCACCAACATCATCCCAAGTTAAAGGAGTGAGAAATCTCCGTACATATAAAGCCTCGAATGGTGACATCTCAAAACTGGCCTGGTAACTGTTGTTGTAAGAAAACTCTACCAGGTGAAGATGATCCTTCCGAGAGCCTCTGAAATCCAAAACACAAGTGTGAAGCATATACTCGAGAGTCTGAATAGTCCTTTCCGGCTGTCCGTCTGTCTCGGGGTGATATGCAGTACTAAACTTGAGCTGGGTGCCCAAGCTAGCCTGCAAACTCCTCCAAAAGTGGGATGTGAAGTGACTATCCCGATCTGAGATGATGCTCACAGAAACTCCATAAAATCTGACAATTTGTCGTATGTACATCTCTGATAGCTTCTCCGTAAATGTCACGACCCGCACCCGGAATTTGGACATGAGTCGTGGGTACGTCCAGCCTACGCCACAGCATCGGCGGTAGAACGCTGTCTAGGTCTAAACATAATATATCCTGTCAATAATCTCAACTCCGTACGGAGGACAATGATAATAATCCACAGTTCTATGATATACTCAATCACAAGCTAATAGAAATCATAGCACGATGAGAATAGAAAAGAGTTCTAATAAAAACCAACCACAATAATCCAACTCAAATCCTGGGTCTAAATGACCTCACAAAGTCACAAAATAATAAATACATCTCAGTCTCAGTCTAAAGCAATAATACAAAAAAAATAGTCTAAGAGCAGCCAGGTACGTTCTCCTCTAGGCTAGGAAACTCCTCTGGGGTTTCTGGAGTGAAATCACCCTCTAATCCTGGGCCGTAATGAGTGGGGCAAAGATCCTCCAGGTCCTCTGAAAAATGTTATCCAGTCAGGATTGGAGCGAAGCACAAGCACTAACAGCAGTTTCATTAAATTGACAAAATCTATAAACAGTGTAAGAGATACAAGATGGAAATAAATGCTGAAAATGAGAAGTACAGGAGAAAATGAAATAGACAAAAGAGCATCTAGCAATGAACAATAAACAGTGAATGCTAGAACAAGTAAATCTGAATAAAGATAAACATCTAACTAAGTGTTTAAAATATTAGTTTATTATATGATCGGCTTGGGACTTGATCAGGCTGGTTATATATGATTAGCTATGATTCTTGAAGGTCAGGCTAACCATATGGTTAGCTATGATGCATGATAATGGTCAGGCTAATCATATATAACAGCTATGAAGCATGATGATGGTCAGGCCGCACCCGACGTGAGAAGTGGGGTGAGCTATGATGCATGGTAAGTTTGGATATGATCACATAATCTACTAATAGTTCTCCCTCCCCAGCTAGCACGGTGGATTCCAATCATGACTCCTCATAATGGGGATCTAGGGTGCTAACCCGTGTATCCATAGTGTCGGAATCAAGTATGTAATACACTACAATTTATAGAAGTAATCAACAATGAAAACTGTCAGAGAATGTACTCGCCTGTGGTCCTGAGCAAGGTGTGAGGATCGATGTCCAAAGTGGGATCACAGTGACCTATTTATGGCATATTAATGTCAGATATTAAATCAAAAGAATAACATGTTTAACTAATTTAAATACGAGGTTTCTAGGTCATGTCTAAGGTTTACTGGTCAATACTAGGTCCAAACTAAGTCAATTGGTCTAAAATGGCCACTAACTAGCTAACACTAGCTATTCTAGGTATTTACCTAAGTTTCTAAGTGATACTAGCTAATAATTAGCTAATATCTACATTAACTAGTAACTTATTATTATCATATTAACATATATACTCAATTAACTAACAAGCTACTATATAACTAACATTCCCTATGAACTACTAATACTAACTGACATTCTAATTTGCTAACTGATACCCTTGTACTAGTGTATTTTCCCACACACATGCAGTATCTGCACAGTTTACACAGGTACTACACAGTTAACATCTACACATACAATTCCTAAACACACAGGCTAGACACTAGCTACTGAAGGATAAACCTGGGACACACTGACCTCACTGCAATTTCATACTGAATTAAGGAAACTCCCACACTGTCACATAGGTCCTGAGTTCTCACTGCTCTCATACTTACTTCTGGAACACACACCCTACCACAGGTTCATATAAGGATACACACACATTCACATGCAGGTATTGACACTGATACATAAGCAACTACACACACTGCTGTACATAGACACCAAGACACACTGACACTCAATTAGTTCTAGGATACACACTGAATTCTCTCTCTCACTAGTACACACATCAACACTGAATTCACAGTATCAGTTAATGAGAACTGATACACCACATCAACCCTACACACTCAGGCAAAACATATATGATACTCTACTAAATTAGGATATTGCACCTACATTGCATTATCTAAAACAAGGTTTTCCCCTTCAATTCCCAACTCAGGCATACACTGAACTACACCTAAGTGATAACATTATATTCTAAGCTACACACAGTTCTAAGGTACTGAACTCACACAGGGAAACATATAGCCACATACACAATTATCTAGCACAAAGTACACACTGGTATTCTACTGCTACACAGTTAACCCAATACAGAATAACTCACACCTAATCACATAGACACATAGGTTTAGAAATCTGGAAGGAACTAGGATACACACACAGACACTTAACACAGTCTCAAAACTGAGACTAGCACATATATTTACACATATGCAGGTATCTCAAATAATTCTGCAAAAGAACCTTGTAAATAGAACATCAGGCCAAGTATCAGGGCTAAGTGAGAGTATCAGTAACAAAGGGTATCAATATCATACTAACACACAAAACTCACTACACAGGAACATCTACACACAGTTCACTGACCAAACCCATACACATACACACTGAGAACATCCTGCACTGAACCACACTGAGACACAGGTATCCTGGGAATTATCTCTCTCTCACACACAAGTCAGTACACACAACCTACACTATGACTTCCTACTGAACACAGGTATACATTACTCTAAAACCCGACTGTACACTATTTACTCCCCAAACATACAGAATTCTGCACCTACACAGAACCCCTCTCCCAAACCCGACTGCACAGGGAAGATCCCCCACAGTGCGCAAACCCGACTGCACACTCAGATCCCACCGTGTCTGACATCCCCAAGACACGGGGACACACGATACACACTATAATAACACAAATATATTTAGGTATATAGATTTATGTATCAAAATATACAGAATTAAAACACAAGGATAGGCAAAACCCCTAATAAACATTTCCACAAACATGAAGAGTGCAGAAAAACAGATTCACCTAAAACCCATGAATCCCTCTAACCCAAACCCTAAAAATCGGGTTCAACCTACACATATGAGATGAATCAGTCTACATACCAAAATCTAGGGTTAGGGTTCCTGATAATTGGGGAAAACAATGTTGGGGACACTTAAACCTAAACAAAACCCTAAAATCAAACTCTACACAGAGGGGTGGGTTCCTAAGGGCCATGAACATCTGAAAACAGAATTTAAAGGAATAGAAATAGGGTTTTTACCTGCAGGGATGGTTTCTTCACTGAGGTTCTTCTTCTTCAAGGCTTCCTGACCCACGTTCCTTGCTTTCCTTGCTTTGGAGGAGGAGGAAATGGAACCTAGGGCTAGATTTCGAAATTTGGGTGGGGAGATAGTTTTTCTTGATGGAGGCTAGGGTTTCTCTTTTCTACATGAAGGATGGCTTTGTGAGAAGCTTCCTTTTTATATTAAACCTAGTTAGGGTTTCAATGCATTGTTTAGGTTAAACCCTCTATGGTAGGTCATGTAAAACCTAATTGACTCAGGTTTAGGTCTGCTAGAGTTTGAGGGTTCACCCTAAAATTTGTATTCTAGGGTTTTACTAGAACTGGTTTACAATTAGGGTTGACTCACTAGGGTCTGTCCTAATGAGTTCTAGGGTTTGACCTAAAACTAAACATTACTAATAATAATATAATTAGTTTATAAAACTCAGTAATTTAATTTAATACATAATTATAAAAATAGTTAAATTACACAAATGCCCTTGCCTGGAAAAGTGGTAGTGACAGTAAACGTACCTACTTTAAATGGCAATAAGTGGACCAATTTGGTCAACATGTCTACGATGACCCAAATCGCGTCTTTTTCTCCTAGAGAATGCGGAAGCCCCGAAACAAAATCCATAGTCACATGCTCCCACTTTTACTCTGGAATAGGTAAAGGCTGAAGTAAACCACCTGACCTCTGCCTCTCTGCCTTTACCTGCTAACATACTAGATATCTGGATACGAAGTGTGCCATCTCCAGCTTCATATCATACCACCTTACAAGCTCCCTCAGATTTTTATACATTTTGTTGGCACCTTAATGCATAGAGTACTACGATCGATGCACCTCCTGAAGAACCTCCTCGTGCAATGTCCTACTTGGCACACACAATCTGGTACTGTGCCGCAATGATCCATCATCCGTAATTGTAAAGTCCTCTGATAATTCCATCCGAACCTGTGCTCTGATACTCCTCAGAGACTCATCATCATAATGCGTATCTCTGATCCTGTCTATCAGCTCAGACTGTATTTGCAATATCCACATCTATATCTTAATACCAGGTACCAGCACCTCAATATCCAAGCTCTCAAGATCGGCCAATAAATATCTATCCGTCATCAAGTACATAGCCACTGAATACCTTCTCAAGTCATCCGCGACTACATTGGCCTTCCCTAGATAGTACTATAATGATATGTCAAAGTCCTTCATCAACTCCAACCACCGCTGATGTCTTATATTTAGCTCTTTCTGTGTAAATGCGTACTTCAAGCTCTTGTGGTCTGTGAAGATCTCCATACGCTCTCCGTATATATAATGTTTCCATAACTTTAGAGAAAAAATGACTGCTGCCAACTCCAAATCGTGGGTAGGATAATTCTTCTCGTGAGGGCATAATTGCCTGGAAACATAGGTAATCACCTTCCCGTTCTGCTGCAAGACACAACAACCCTTCCCTGAAGCATCACTATAGATAGTGAATCTACTTGATCCTGATGGCAACGTCAACACTGGAGTTGTTGTCAATCTCTTCTTCAGTTCATCAAAAGAGGCCTGACACTCCTCTGTCCAGACAAGCTACACATCCTTCCTGGTCAGCCTATTCATTAGCTCTGCAATCCTGGAGAAGTCCTGTACAAACCTTCTGTAATAACCTGCTAGCCCTAGAAAACTTATGATCTCTGGCATTGAACTTGGAGTAGCCCATGACTCTACTACCACTATCTTCTTCGGATCTACTGAGATCCCATCACCTGTAATCATATGACTAAGGAATTCAACCTTTTCAAGGAAAAACTCATACTTCGAAAGCTTGCCATAAAGCTTCTCCTTCCTGAGAGTCTCCAAAACTATCCTCAAGTGCTTCTCATGCTCCTCCGGGGTCTTCAAATACACTAGAATATCATCAATAAATACCACCATAAACTTATCAAGATACTGGTGTAACACCTTATTCATCAGATTCATGAATAACGCAGGGGAATTGGTCAACCCAAATGGCATCACCATGAACTCAAATTGGCCATACCGAGTCTGAAAAGTTGTCTTCAGAATATCCTCCTTCTTCACTTTCACCTAGTGGTAGCCTGACCTCGAGTCTATCTTCAAAAATACCTTCACTTCGCTCAGCTGATCGAAGAGATCATCAATCCTCGGTAGCGGATATTTGTTCTTAATAGTGAGGTTGTTTAGAGCCCTGTAGTCAATACTACCGTCCCATCCTTCTTCGGTAGAAACAATACCGGAGCACCCCGATAGGAGTATTTTTGTCTATTCATATTCTTTAATATTGTGTTAGAATTATATATTAGATACAGTATTATTTATTTAATTGATTAGTGGACTAGCCTATTTATTGGACTTGACCCTAGTAGACCTAATTAGACTTGTCATGACATATTGAACCCAATATTTTGTGCTAGGCCCACAGACTCATCCCTCTTCATTAATTAGGTGATTTAATTAAACTTTCATTAGGATTAGATGCTTCCTTATATAGCCCTCATAATTAATTACCTACATGATAATTAGTGGGGGGCATATTGGATATTGAGTGTTGCTTGGGAGAAGGGCAAGGGGCCGGCCACCTATACGAGGGGAAAACATTCTCTCTCCTCTTCATTCTTCATTCATTAGATCCCCAATTATGTTCTTCCACAAATTGACTCATCCCTCCACCAAATTCAACCCAATTCACTCTCATTCTCTCTCATTTTCACCAATCAAGGAGCATTAGAGTTTGAATTGCAAGGAGCACTTGGAGAAGGAAAATTTGGCAAGGAACTTGTGTCCAGATCGTGTCCATTTAGATAATTCAATAGAAATCCATCTCCCAACAGGTATATATCTGAATTTCCCTTTCATTCTAGACTTTAATTCATGCAATTTACCATTAGGAACCCTTCTATGGCTTATTGTTATCCATATGAACAAGAACTAGATTTATTTGACCCCTATTGTGACTTATACATGGAGAGTTATGCCAATTTAGAAGAATTCTGAGATTGGTGCACCAAGTATTTATAATTAGGTCAATTAGATCTAGTTAGACTTAGATTGGTAGTGTGGGACTAGATAAGTGTCCATAAATGGATACGGATAAGCTGTATCATGGTATTTTGGGATACGCTATGATATAGGGATCTATTTTGGATATTTGTGCATGATAGTGTATTTACTCTCAAATTTCTATTATAAAATATTGTATTAACTATATATATAGGTAATTGATATGTGTAATTGGTGACTATTGAGAATTGGTGAGTTTTGGTGTTTGGTTTGGGGTGTATCATGAGTATCTCAACTATAACCTCTAGGTGTTTGATTATTTGACACTAGAGTACATGTATATAAGTATATGGTATTTGTGTGTGTTATATGTATATGAGAGTGTATGTGGTAGGTTGTTAAGAGTGTGTCAGTTGATGGGAGTACACAGTGACATAGTAAACGCAGCAAAACAGAGTTGGGGCTCGGGTTCTAATTACCTGACAAGCAGTTAATAGGAGAGGTGTAAGAGTATATTGATACACTTGTATCAGGGGAGTAGTAGCAGTGAGCCATTTGAATCTATGGTTTAAATTTAGAGTTTAGGGGGGACATGTGATTACAGTGAGCTAAGGGAAGGGCCATGTTGTATACAACATCAGCTACATTGCATTGGAGAAGAGCAATAGCAGCAGTAGGCTAGTGGGATGCTCGGGCAATGATATAATCCCGTTTCCAGTTAAGTGAGTTCAGTAGCAGTTGGTAACTCTAGTAGTATCAGTATCAGTAGCTTGAGTGGCAGTACCCAGTTGGCAGCTCAGATTAGCCTAAGTAGTAGCAGTACAGATTAGCATCCAGTTGTAGTAGTGCATATTAGCAGCTCTCCAAAAGCTTGAGGCTGATACGAATTCAGGACAACCTTGGCTAATAGATAGTTCATGTATTTTCACTCGTATATGAGGGTTAAGGTTGTAATTAGTATCCCACCCTAAAAGAATGTATAAATAGATGAAGAGAGGGAGAAAAAAGGGAAGAAAAATGATATTGTATCTTCGTTTCTTTCTTTCTTTCTTTCCAGTTTACAGTATAGTTAGTAATTCAAGTAGATGTAAGTTAGTATCAGTTAATTAGTGTATTATATATAAGTTAGTTTAATTAGAGTATCAGTTAACTTATAGAAATATCTGTTAATGATGTTACCAATTAGTTAAAGTGTATTGTTACCAATTAGTTAACAATTAGATTATTTCAGTTAGTATCAGTTAGTTATGTTAGTTCAGTCATGTATTAGTTAGTGAGATAGTGTACATGGATATATAGTAGTTAGTTATCAATTAGTATCAATGGTCTTAGTTATGTATATATAGGAATGTTGGTAATTGTTAGTATTTTATATATATATATATATATATATATATATATATATATATATATATTAGTTAGTACATATATTGAAACTCTAGTATCCTAATATAGCAAGTGTAGCCTAGATAGGTAGGTATGGACTCATACAACCTAGAAGTAGCCTATGTATATATATATATATATATATATATATATATATATATATATATATATATATATATATATATTAGTTAGTACATATATTGAAACTCTAGTATCCTAATATAGCAAGTATAGCCTAGATAGGTAGGTATGGACTCATACAACCTAGAAGTAGCTAGTATGAGTTGTATTATATAGGTATGAACCTCAAAATTTAGGCATAGGCTAGTACAACCTAAAAATGACCTAGAAAGCACAATTTAGCATATTTATCACCTTATTACACTCAAATAACATGATATTCCTATGTAGGGTTGTGTGACACCAGCTCGGACACTGAGTTACCTCTTTTGATCTGGACCAGAGGCGAGTATATCTCTCTGTTTATTTCATGATAGTGTATATATCACTTGTTCTAGAACTGTATACTTGACTACGACATATTGTTACACGGACTAGTACTATATGGATCCTGTCATGAGATGTTATCCCTTTACCGTGTTCAGCAGGTACTCCTACACATGTATTTTATCATATGCATCAGGTATTGTTCTTCATGTGCTCTCACTATCCATGTGCAGTATGCTTATATTAAATCATGTGCGTAACGTATCGTGATTGGATCCATGAGTATTAGTTAGGACGGGGAAGTAGAAGTTGGTTATGTGATCAATCTCTTAGCATAAATTATGTGTTTGTCGATTATACACTTCACATATAATCGAGTTACCTTAGAATAATCATATGCAACCCAAGCCGATCACATATTGAACTTGTGCTATAAATCACATAGATTGTATTCTAGTTTCTCTTACTTATAGTTTATTTTATATTTTATGTATTTATCTTTTTAGTACCTTTTCTATTTATTTGCATGCTTCTGTTATATTTTTCACTTTATAGTGTATCTTGTATTCTTTTTTATTGCTTGTCATATATTATCTACCATGTGTTTAGAATTGCTTGCAGAGTTTTATACTTCGCTCCAATCCCAATTGGATATATTTTTCAGACGATTGGCTAGAGAGAGCTGTGTCCCACTTATTATGGGCCAAAGGACGACGAGCCACTATAGGGTACTCCCCTAGAGCATGAGGACTTAATGCCAGTGACCGAGGAGGCTTAGACATTTATTTTTGGATATTGTATTAGTCTCATTATTAGACTTTTGACATGTACATAGTATTTAGTAGTTGTGTTGTGTCTAGACTTGTGAATTTGGACTTGTGATGTATTGTGACTCATTATTTCTCCCTTCTATTCTATATTGTGCTTTTATCTTTCTTAGTTTGATATTGTGATTGAGTATTGTTAGCATTTATCATATATCATATTGTTCCTCTATCTTGAGTTGAGATATCATTGACAGGTACAATATATATATTATGTGAGATGTTTAGATAGCATTATTTTTAGATAGTATTGTTGACCTAGACAGTGTTCTACCGTCGATGCTGCAGCGTAGGCTGGACGTACCCACGTACTCGTGCCCTTACTTCAGGTGCGGGTTGTGACACATTTTTGTGGTGGCCCATGTAGGTTGATGTAGTAGTATTCAGACTTGGAGTATTACTACAAGCCTGCTATAGGATATAGGACTTAGGATCTAGGATGAGAGTATACTCAATCACAACTAGGAACATTTATAATCTATTGATTTTGCTATCTTTAACATTCTGAATATTGATTTCTTTGAATGTTACTTCTTTACCATTCAGAATATTAATTTCTTTGAATATTGATTTTACAACGGTTAAACGGTTTATACATTTATAACGTCTATATTACTTTTACAATGGCTAACTTATAGATCTTTCTCTTTCCTTCTCTTCAGTTTATAAATAGAAATAACTTCTCATATCCACAACACCAAAAAATAGAATTCTCTACTCTTCTCTTTTTGTTCTTTTCTTTTCTCTCTCTCTCTCTCTCTCTCTCTCTCTCTCTCTCTTTAGATTCTTCAACAGCAGCGGATAGAAATTTTACCTCAAATCTACCTACATCAACAGTTTACGTACATAATAACTCTCCACAAACTGCAACAGCTATCTCGACAAACTGTAACAACTTTTTATAAGTTTTTTTTTCTATTACTTATGGATCAAACCATAAATATAATATGCTATCAAGGAGGTACACTAAATCATTTATCTTATGAAGGAGGTAGAAGTGAATATCTTTTAGCTTATCAAAAAATAATATTAAAAAATTTACGCAATCTTATTGTTCAAAATTATTTTATTACATATGATTTTATAATAAACTGGATATTTTTTTATACTTGTTTCGAAATAAATTCTGAAAATGCATGAAATAATGTTGTTCAAAGTAGTTTTGGTTCATCGTGTATACAAATTTATATTACTCCATCAATAATAAATTTTGATAGCAATATCATTTCAAGTAGTCAACCATTTTTTAATCAAGTAGTCAATCATATAGGTGCTAGTTCTTCAAACCAAATTGAAGAGAGTAATGATGATGAAAATAGTGATAATTTAATTGAAGATTTAGATTATTATTTAGGTGCCAATGACAATAGTAGTTTAGATGCTAATAATATTCCTAGATTATTTGTTGGAAGAACTATTGATTCTCATTTTAAATTTAGAAATTTTATAAGTGATATTGCTGTAGAAGCATGAAAAATACGCTGGGGAATCATACGCATAAAATCCTCGATATGCAGGAAGCCCGCGTAACACAAGAGTTCCAGCACTGGGTGGCGTGAAACATAACTTCAGAGCCATTGGCGTACAGCAGAGCTTCAACGCTAGTTCAGCGTAAAACATAACTCTAGAACAACCCGCGTAATGCAGTATTTCCAGACTGCTTCGGCGTAAAAAGGTTGCTACATCGCTATTTCGGCGTAAAACCTATCTGCTTTTAATACAGCGAGAAGTTGTACGAGGATCTCTTCGTATTCCTCGAATGAACCTGACAGTTGAAGCAGTGAACCTGACTCCTGACAAAGAGTACACGACGATCGAGAGGACGACTATAATGATGATTCTACACAGAGCCCCAGACTGTCGTTTAGCGACACAATCCTTGATATAAGACGTCATTTACGCATCCAAAGGATACGCTGCCTGTTTTACATAGGCAGAGATGAGCTTTTACGCTCAGGAAGAGACGAAACCAACTGCCACGTCAAAAGCTGTTCTTCATACAGAACTCGAGGCATGTCTCTGCAGTTAATGCGCGAGATGGGGGCAGATCTCTGCATTTAATGTACGAGATTTGGTTCTACTTTCAAAGACTGGGTGAGCTATAATTAGGGCTAATACGTCCACGTCACCATCTCCGCATATTATGCCAACCAGGCTATTTTTTGCTATAGGAGCACGCCGTACGCTATCTCCTTGAAATACGCCGACTCGGGCTATATTTGTAAAGCATCAAGCTTTACACAGAACTTGGCTTCCATGCCAATATGACAGCTACTTGGCTTTTACGCCATCAGAACAGCTACTTGGCTTCTACGCCAACTTGACAACTATCCGGCTTCTACGCCAATATGACAGATATTTGGCTTCTACGCCAACATAACATCTGTTTTGGCTTCTATGCCAATTTGACAACTATTCGGCTTCTACGTCTATTTGGATTTTGCGCCATCAGAACAACTATTTGGCTTTTACTCCAACAGGACAGTTATTTGGCTTTTATGCCAACCATCTCTACGTAAGGAGCAGTTATCTGCGTGGCTTGCATGCCGTGATCTTCGATAAGCGATTATACGCATTACCTCATAATGGGACACGAGTCACACGCCAATTCAAGAGATCATTCATACGTGGGTAGCAGTTATTATAACCGCCACGTAAAAGGTGCAGCTCTCTCCGCTATTCGATTTATACGCCGACTGTAGCCGAACTCTATAAATAGAGACCTCCGGTCGTAGAGGTCACAGGTCGAAGAGTAGAAGAAAAAAGGTGGAAAGTCGAATATTCTTCAAGAAAAGAGAGTATATCCAGAGAGTATTTTGGCAACGAGAGTTCAATCCCTCCGGTAGTCTTTGAAGCTTCTTTTTCGTCTTCTACAGCACTTCTTCGTCATCGTGTGGTCCAAGGGACAAAGTGATCGACCGTACATCAGACTCCTATAGCAATATTTCTCCAGAATCAAATTTTTGTACTTAACATCCTCGTATAGGATTAATTATACTTCTTTTTCTTGTTTGTAAACCAAAGAAAGAGTTTCGTATAAATCTAGTTTCAATTTCTTTCGTTTATTATCAAACACAAGATGGCGACTCTGCTGGGGACTACTTTCTCATCTGACGAGAAAACCATTGCTCAACACAATGTTGTATCCGTAGGATTAACGAAGAAGACTTTGGTCATCCAATTCGACCAATCGGCTTACGAAGACATGCTTCGAGCCGGGGGTTGCTCTCATTCCCTCTCTGTCCAAGACAACAGGAAATTGCGTAAAGTATGGATGCCCTGGACATCCTCTACCATTCCTGCAGACTCTCTCTCTCCGACTAACAAGGTTGTAGCATCTCAACCTGTGCGCCCCGCGTGTAAAACTTTGTCTCCCATCTGTGACGTGGCAGACAAAGCTTCTGGCAATGCCTCAGTGCCAATCCAGAAGTCTACTCTGTGCCTCGCATGTAAAATTTTGTCTCTCGTCTGTGACGTGGCAGACAAAGCTTCTGGCAATACCTCAGTGCCAATCCAGAAGTCTACTCCGCGCCCCGCGCATAAAAATTTGTCTCTCGTCTGTGACGTAGCAGACAAAGCTTCTGGCAATGCCTCAGTGCCAATCCAGAAGTCTACTCCGCGCCCTGCCCGTAAAATTCAGTCTCCCATCTGTAACGTGGCAGAAAAAATTTCTGATAAGGCCTTAGCGCCAATTCAGAAATTCTAAAAGTACCCCGCGCATAAAAATACATCTCACCTCTACAATGAGGCAGATGGTCCTTGCAATCGTTGCAAGGAAAAACAAGTGGCAAATTTCTCGACCTCTTGGCTTTTACGCCATCAAGAGCATCTGCCCCCCTTCAGATTACGTGGAATGATGATGGCCGATTGAGGACTTCCTCAGTTTTATGCCAACCTGTGCAAAGTTCTAGACTACACCATGACAAGCCTTTCAGCGTAAAGAAGGTCCAGTTTATGGATAGATATGCTCCTCATAGATAATGTGCTACTCATATGGCTGAACTGCTGTATTCGTATGGCAGGAAGAGAGTTATGATTCCCAATATCTGTGTTCCAACTAATGTAAAAAGGCAGAATAAGCCTTCTTCTTCTTCTTCTGTTAATCCTCCTGACTTGCATAACTTCTTGATCCAGAAGCGCAAAGATAGGGAATCTTCTAACATGTCTATTACACCCCCTAGGGAGCATTATTGTAATAGTCATAAAGTTGTAGTTAACTATTGCTGTTCTAAAGCAAAACGGTCAGTTTTTGACCGGTTGAACTACTCTTTATTTTTACAGGAAGAAGAGACTACATTCGCATCAGTGACATGGCTTCACACATTCCTAGAGGAAGGTTAAATTTAAGACGTCTTCCCTCTGGGACTCCAAGCCAAAGGAGATTCAATAGACTCCTTGAGAATATTGAAGCTGGTGTGTTTCGGAACACTCGTTCAAGGTCACGACAACCAACTTCATATTCTTCTGATTCCGACACTGGGGGTCGCCAATTTCCCAAATCGGATGCTGAAAGTATAGATTCAATCTCTACAGAGATCTATACTGATCCTTCCATAGCATCCAGAGAAATGGGAGTCTATGCCATTGGAGATGAACGCAAAGAGGCTTCCCCATCAGGAAGTACTGAGCAACGCATCGCTGTATTGGAGACATCACTGAAAGAGATGCATTCCATGATGGAAAATATGCACCAGATAATGCTGACTCAACATACAGCTACTATAGCTCAAGCATCCGTCCCTCCGACTCAAATACGTGTGGGGGTGGACCTACCACCATCCAATGCTAACCAGGAGCCTGTTCTACCTGTTCTAAATCAAGAGTCAGCAGCTTCTCCATTTCCTAACTCGGAGAATGTATTGCCTCCTGTTGGAGTTACGATACAACCGATCTCTCACCACTCTGTAGTCCCTTTACCAGCTGAAGCTCCGTTGCAGGCAGTACAGGAATTGAAAGCCCAATTTGATGTCTTGAAGCATAAGGATCAGCGCAAGAAATTAGAAATCAACCAACCATATCCAGCTATCTGGGATGAGATCCCTTTCCCACCTAAATATAAACCACAGGCTATGGTTTTGTTTGAGAGAAAGACGTCACCGAGCCAGTACATGAACTACTTCAGCATGATGACAGTGTTGTTGCAAGGGAATGCTGCCCTTCTCACTCGAGTGTTTAAAGGATGTCTGTCTGGAGTGGCTTATTAGTGGTACCGTAGTCTTGCGGATAACTGCATTACTTTCTTTGAAGATTTCAAGACTCTGTTCTTCACGCGATTCTTAGAAGGAGGGATGGACATGTATATGTCCTCTCTCATCGAAGTAAAGCAGAAGGAGAAAGAGAACGTTCGTACTTTCATCGAACATTTTCGTCAGGCCACTTTGCAAATGCCTCCCGGAGTTCCGGATTCAGCCTTGGTGGATATTTGTAGGAAAAACCTTCTTCCACTAATCTCGGTGTTCACAGGACCATATTAGTTCCATGATTGGCCCTCGTTTATCATCTCAGCGGTAGCCGTTGAAGACAACAGTCAGAAGGCGCGTGACAATGGAATCATGATCTCTACCTCTGATGGAGGGAAGAGGTCATCCTCCAATAGCGACCATCCTCATGGTTCCAAAGAAAAAGAAGCTCTGGCGATCAATACGTCCAGGCAAAATACTTTGGCAACCACACAGACCAAACCTAGGACTTCCAGGCCCATTGAAGCATATTCTTTTGACGACGACAATATTCTGAGCATATTCGATTGTCTAGTCAAAAGCGGTAAGCTTACCCTCCCCGAGGTAAAGCGGCCTAATGAAGTCGGCAGTACCAATAACCCTAAGTACTGTATTTTCCATAGGTAAATACATCACCCCACAAAGGCGTGTTATGTACTAAAGAGGAAAATCCAGGAGTTGATCAATGCTAAGGCCATCGCTCTGCATAATAGCAAGAAGACGGTCACTGCCAACATGATCTCTCTCCAATTCGGCAATCTGCCTCCTCAAGAAGTTCCGGATGGGGTTGTACCTATTTCGCGGACGATGATGAACATTGTTAATCTTCCTCCGGCCAGGGGTCAAAATCATGACCTGGTACCCCTAACTACCCAGCATGGTAAGATTATGTGGGTTCATCCTGATCTGGTGTCAGAGATCGAGGAAGAGACTCAAGCTGCTAAGGCTAAGTCTAAAAAGAACTCGAGGCGTAAACCATGCCATATGGTTGCAATATCCTCGACATCAGAAGAAGAGGCTTTGGCTACCAGAACCCGTTCAGGGAAAGCCTACCTCAAGGACTATGGAGGAAATCAGGAAGATGCAACGGCAGACACTTCAGCTGCCAGACTTCCAGAGCCTGAACCTGTCATACCAGAGGCGGGTCCTTCTAGACCAACTTCGGCGGACAAGGGCAAGCAAAAAGAAGTGCGTTTTGATAAACCTTTGAAGAATATTCAAAACAAAGGTTTGGAGAAACCATATAACTTCGACATCCTGGCCCAGTTGGCTAATACACCAGCCAGATTGTCCATTTTTGAGCTCGTAAGGTTATCCAAAGACACTCGTCAAACCTTAAGTGAAGCGTTAATGCAGGCAGATGTATGCTTGACTCAGCTCAAGTCCCCCGATAAATAACCTGTGGCATGCCCTCAATGCCATAGTGTGATGGAGGCGGTCCCTAATATCACTTTCACTCAAGATGACATGCTGTTGAAACATAACAAGCATGACAGGCCCCTCTATTACACCGAATACGTCGGTTCCATAGAGGTAGACCGGATTCACATAGATCCGGGATCATCGATCAGTATCATCCCTCATAGTCTGCTCAGACCGCTGAGGATTCCTACCAGCGAACTGGCTTACACCACCACTACAATCGTAGGCTTCAACGCCAGGAAAAGTAAGCCGTTGGGGAAGATTCGTCTGAGGATCCAGATCGGGGACCTTAGATCAGTGGCTATATGCTATGTTATTGATTCAGAGGTGTCCTACAATATTCTGCTGGGCAGACCATGGATCCACGAACACAACATTGTTCCTTCGACCCTACACCAATGCTTCAAATATGTAGAGGCCCAAGGAACAGTAAAAACGGAGTTTGCTGACCTTAACCCGTTCAAAGGAGTAGAATCCTACTATTTCGATGCCATGTTGTACACCCAATACTACATGAAAGAGGTGTCAGGTAAGACGGAAGAGGAATTCCACCGGGAACCAGAAGAACCCTCTGCCGAGCAACCCCTATCGATCCAGGTGAAAGGGCGGACTACCCATCCGAAAGTCATGGAACCCATGGCTATCCATTTGAACAAAACCAAATCAGGAGGAGGAAGTGATCCCCTAGTGATCACTTTGAACTAGAAGCCTCCACCTTTGGTCATCAACCTCCGGCGCAACAAGCAGCCAACTGATGTAAATATAACCGGGAACGTAGTTTCTGACGATAATAAAGATTCTCCTTTCCAGTATATTGACGCTCAAATTCCAAATCAGGAATCCTCTCCCCATAACGATATAGAACCTATAGCACAAAAATTCTTGGAGGCTATAGACTCCTATCATCTGTATGTGTGGGAAGTGGCGTCAATATCTAATGTCATCGCGACATACGGGCTACATGAATATTCTATCTTTATTATCCCACCTACTCGCATCAATCAGCATCCAATAGTCTTCGGTTGCATGCGCAGCAGACCGATTATACAAGAAGACTCTCACGAGTCCGATGCTGGGAAAATACAAGTTCACAGATATAGCCCACAAGCTTTGAAGATTATGCAAAGTATGAGTTATGATCTGAAGTCAGAACCAGGCCTCAACTATGGGAAAGGCAGGCGAATGCCGTTGCATGGTGATCCCTACTGTCAACGAACTCATTTTGGGTTAGGGTATACCATTTCCTTTGCAACTTCTGAGTCAAGTGAGGATATCTTTTCCTCTTCTCAAGATGACTCGTCGACCTCCGGCTCATATGCTGATTTCGAACGAGCATTATCAGTGAAAACGGTATTAACAGATTCTCTCGAAGCAGACGAACAAGAATCTGAACCATTTAAAAATGACTCCTGGGCGCAGCAAATGGATACACAATGGGAACTCTGGTTCGAGCAGAGAGAACCACCCACTGAAGATAAAGTTATCCAAATCAATATTGGGGATGAACTTTCACCAAAGCCGATATTTATCAGTAACAATCTTTCCGAAGAAGAAAGGGAAGAAATAATATAACTGATAAAAGAATATATCGATGTCTTTGCATGGAATTATGAGGATATGCCAGGTCTTGATCCAAAAGTGGCTACCTATAAGCTCAACATATTGCCCAATTTGAAGCCAGTAAAGCAACACCAACGCCAGTTTTATCCGAATATGATGGATGCCATCGAAGCTGAAATCAAGAAGCTGATAGCCCGTAGGTTCATCTGGAAAGAACAACATCCTGACTGGGTCGCCAATGTTGTCCCAGTCATAAAGAAAAGTTAGAAAGTGCGTGTTTGCATTGATTTTCGAGATCTGAATGCAGCCTGTCCTAAAGATGAGTTCCCTCTTCCCATTATAGACGTCAAGATCGATAATACGTGCGGTTTTGAGCGCATATCTTTCATGGACGGATTCTCAGGATATAATCAGATTAAGATGAATCATGAAGATGAGAAGCATACTGCCTTCCGGACACCATTGGGGGTATATTGCTATACGGTCATGCCCTTCAGACTGAAGAATGCCGGGGCTACGTACCAACAAGCTATGAGTAATATATTCCATGAGCATTTACGCAAAACAGTGGAATGTTACGTAGACGATATTGCTGTCAAAAGCTGCCTCAAGGATAATCACATCCAAGACTTGAAGACAGTGTTCGAGTTGATGTGCCAACATCAACTCAAAATAAATCTTACAAAGTCCTTTCTTGGTGTATCCAGTGGCAAATTCCTGGGATTTGTCATTACCGCTAAAGGCATTCAAGTGGACCCTGATAAAGTAAAGGCCATCTTAGAAATACGACCACCCCATAATCTAAGGGAACTCAAGGGATTTCAAGGTCGTCTGGCTTATATCAGGAGATTCATATCCAACCTCTCTGGGAGATGTGAGCCTTTTTCTCGCCTGATGAAGAAAGGTGTATCATTTATATGGGACAAAGCTTGTCAACAAGCGTTTAATGATATCAAACGCTACCTCACCAATCCTCTAGTTCTGGTGCCTCCCGTCATAGAAAGACCATTTTTGCTGTATGTTCGAGCAATGGATCATTCTTTAGGGGCTCTCCTCGCACAGAAGAACAATGAGGGTCAGGAACAGGCCATCTACTATTTAAGCAGGATGATGGTCGGAGCTGAATACCGGTATAATCCGGTGGAAAAAGAATGCTTGGCCCTAATATTCTCCATTCAGAAAATGCGACATTACGTTATGGGCCAGACTATTCATATCATCTCCAGAATCAATCCTCTTCGGGTATTGATGAACAAGCCGAGCGTTTATAATTCCTGACTCACGACTTAGGCGATGTTATTAACACCGTATGATATGGTGTATGTCCCTCAGAAGTCCATCAAAGGCCAAGCATTGGCTGATTTCTTAGCTGCTCATCCGATTCTGGAAACCTCCAAACTATACGAGGATATTCCCGACGAAGTTGTATAATGTAATTCCGCAATGGAAGGTGATACATGGCAGCTATTCTTCGATGGTGCCTCCAGAACTGGTCCCAGGGGAAATGTGGTTTCAGGAGTAGGAATTATCCTGGTCACTCCTGATAAACTCGCCATCTATCGAGCATATTCTCTTAGCGAACCCTGCTCTAATAATTTGGCAGAGTATAACGCTCTACTAATCGGGCTCCAAGTCACTAAAGAATTGGATGTCGAATACCTGGAAGCTTTCGGTGATTCTCTGTTGATCGTCAATTAGATCAGAGGAATATATGAAGTCCGTAATCCAGACCTAATTCCTTATCACCAAGCAACGATTGAGATAGCCATGTCTTTCAAAGGGTTTTTCCTAGAGCATGTGCCTCGATCTCAAAATTTGGAAGCTGATGCCCTAGCCAGTCTAGCTGCAGATCTAGCTATTCTTATAAGGAGACAGAATTCGGTGATTCTTCTCAACAGAGATCTATTCTGTGTGAAAAATAACTTTCACATAGAACGCAGCTACGCTGTAAATACGATTCCTCCCAAGAGAGACTGGAGAAGTCCCTTTATAGACTTCGTGTCATACGGAATCTTACCAGAGGATCCTAAGGAAGCAGTATCCATCAGAAGACGATCATTACGCTTCTATTTTGATGTATCTTCACAATGTCTATATCGCCGAACATACTATGGACTGCTATTACGATGTCTCTCCGACGATGATGCAAAATGAGTTATCCGAAAAGCTCACGATGGTGTATGTAGAGCACATCAACCCGGTCCTAAGTTACAGGATCGTATCAAGAGGATGGGCTACTACTGGCCTACTATGATCACAGATGTAGTAAAATATGCAAGACAATACAAAGCCTGTCAAGTTCATGCAGATTTTATACATCAGCCTTCTGAACATTTACATCCTACGATTGCATCATGGCCTTTTGAAGCATGGGGTATGGATATCATTGGTCCTATTCACCCATCTTCTTCTAGAGGACATCGGTTCATATTGGCTATCACGGATTATTTCTCCAAATGGGCAGAGGCGATCCCTCTTGCCGAGGTGAAGACATCCAACGTGATCAGCTTTATCAAGCATCATGTCATTTATCGCTTTGGGATACCCCGAAGGATAATTCATGACAATGGGCCTCAATTCATCAGCCAAGCGTTTTACCGATTTTGCGATAAGAATCGGATATAAAATATGGCCTCTACGGCATACAATCCTGCTCCTAATGGTTTGGCGGAAGCTTTCAACAAAACCATTATCAAACTCTTGAAAAAGTTCGTCTCTTCGAACAAAAAAGATTGGAATGAGAAGCTGGGAGAGTGCCTCTGGGCATACCGCACAATGGTATGAGCACCGACGGGTTGTACCCCATTCTCATTAGTCTACGGGTGTGAAGCAGTTCTCTTTATTGAAATTCAAATTCCATCACTTAGAATAGCAGTGGCTAATGAGTTGACTCAGGAAAATAATGATCGACTACGTCTTCAAGAGCTAGAAGGATTAGACGAGAAATGCCTTCAAGCTCAACAGCGCATTGCATTCTACCAGGCGCGCATTTTCAGATCTTTTAATCAAAAAGTGAAGGAGAGAGTGTTCAAAGTTGGCGAGCTAGTTCTAGCTGTGAAGAGGCCAATGATCATTACACACAAGAGTAAGGGTAAATTCCAGCCCAAATGGGAGGGCCCTTATGTGATTGAAACGATATTTTCAAATGGTGCCTACAGATTAGCCAAGCCTAACAGAGATCTGATAATGGCTCCTATCAACGGCAAATTCCTGAAGAGGTACTACGCTTAATCTCCCTTGCTTAAAATGGAGTATGGTGAAGATCTCATTCTGACAACAATACGTACAAAGAACTAGTTGGATCATATTCTACCATGTCCATATAACCTCTGAATAGATATGTTTAACTAAATTGAAATGTCAAAACCTATCATGTCCATATTACCTCTGATAGTGTTTTATACACAAATTTAGTTGGATCATATTCTATCATGTCCATATAACCTCTGAATAGATATATCCAACTGAAGCTTACCGAAAGTAGATCACGTCCATATTACCTCTGATATCACTTTTACCCTAGCCTATCATTTATATTCAAAAATGATGGGTCCACAAAGTCAGATAAAGTTTCTTTATTATCTCCGAGAAGAGCAAATTACACAAAGAAGCAAAGAAGTACATCATTGGGGAGGAGCAGTTAAATCGTGAATCTGTCGTGCCAAAGCCGCAATCCTCTCATTCCTGGAGTTCAAGACGTTAGCACGAGCCCGCTCCAGTCGTACCTCATCATCGCTCAGGAGGGATAGTTCGGACCAAGCATGAACAAAACCGGCGCAGGTGACTCATGCACGTGCCAAGTTCCGCTGAGCTATATCTAGTCGGCCATTCACCACATCTAGAGCTGTCGATGACTGGAGAGCCCACTCCTTTGCCTGAACGAATTTGGCTTCCAGTTTGTGGACCATCGCTTCATTTTCCTCATGTTCGGCGTTGCACTTTATTTGAAGAGGAATAACCTCCTCCAAGACGGCCTTTCCTTCATCCATCTCCTGCTGCTGTGTCTGGATGGATTTATTTAAGCATTCCATCTGTTCAGCAAACTTCGCAGTCAAGGAGTCGTACTCGGTATGAATTATATCATCGACATTGCCTCGAGATAGTTGCAAATACTCGTTAATGGGTTATTCTAAACCATTAACTATTTGCTCTAGCGCATTAGCCCTTTCAGCGTTACCGAAATTTCTAATCTGCGCTATAGTGAGATTGGAGGACATCTTCAGAGCATCGAAGCCTAGATTCTTTTCCAGCACCATCGATATTAATGTTTTCAAAGTTATGTAGAATACGCTAGTATACTGTTCAACTAGCATGGCATAGCTCGAGTGGACGCTGGGAGTGGCTGCGATATTGGTGAATCCCCCTCCAGGAATGACTGCAGAGGATGTTGCCACAGTTGTCGCTTCAACAGATGGCGCGACAAAAGAAGAGGCACCAACAACGGTCGAAGTTATTGGCATACTCGACAAAGGAGGCACAGTCGAGACAATCGGCTCATCCTCCTCCGATATTATTTGGACTGGTACTGGCGGAACAACATCCGAGAATATTGCGGATGAAAGATCGGCAGCGTCAAAGCTTGCTCCCTCAACGTCGGATACCGCCACTTCATATGTTGGGTCCGTAACAAAGTCAAAGGTTGCGTCAATTTTGCCCTCCCCGTAGATGTCTTCACCTGCAAAGAAGACAAGAGAAAGTTAATATCAAACTGATGTTAATTTTCCTAAAAGAGACGTAAAGACAATATGTACCCATGACCGATGGTATATATATCGCGTCTGTAGCCAGTACAGCTAAATCATTTCTTAATGATGCTAAGCGAGCTGTCATACATGGAGAAGAGGGTGCACCAACTGACACTGGCGGATAGTCTTCCCAGTCTTCACCAAGATCCACTCGAGGCTCATCGGGCGGAATCTCGCTGGAAATACTTACAGACGAGGGAGGGGTTATGCCCATTATTGGTCTGGATAAAGGTATATGGAATCTTACTATGCTCGGCCTCGAAGGTGATCTCGTAGCACTACCAGAAGCAGTAGTAGCAGCGATCTCGAGCAAAAAATCTCCGACACTGTCAGCCGAAACTATGGAGGCTCCCTCTCTAAAAGGCGAAGGACCTCTAATCAAAGAATCATCCCCAACAGGGGAAAGACAGGCTCGCTCCTAGGAGCCCCCCTGGTGGAAGACTTTTCGGACCTCTGACAGTCTTTTTCTTGCGAGGGAAAGGCTCTTTCAGAGTCGAAGCCTTCCGTTTCTGGGGGATAACGAGAGGCTCAGCTGGCGGAGTTATTATGCCTCTCGGTATTGTCGTCAAGAACTCGTCTGCCCCGGCGGTATCCTCATTCTCGTCTGAAAAAACAGACGGAACCTCCTCCCTGGCAGTAGACCTATGGGAGGGCATCCTAAAACTTCCATGCACATCAAAATCGTGATGGAAGGTATTTATGGACGCATAAAACTGTGCATAGGAGTGAAGGATACGCAACTCCATAGAAAAAGAAGTCACGGGCACAGCAAAAGTTACACCAGTACAGCCCGTGATGAAGTACCGCCATACCATGGCTCCATCAATAAGTCCACCTTTGGACTTGAAGCTGGTAATGGCATTCCCCACATGCAGCTGATCGTAACCAAACTGCCTGGAGAACCGACTGAGCAAATAAGGCTCCAGGTAGCAGTGGTCATCGCTTCTTTACAACAAATAGGAAGGTCTAATACAGACCAACCAGTAGAAGGCTTCAGGAGAAAGAATGGTCCTCCCATGGCCCTCATCCTTAAGTTTCTTCCCCTGTTGATTGATATGTACAAGGGGACGATACAGAAGATCTTCCAGCTGTGGGCAACGTTTAATGCCTGCCGGCAATCTGTAACGGTCACCATGTTCCAAGAGGAATTCTTGTAATTCAACAAGAAGTTATTTCCTGAACCGCTGGCAGGACCGGGAGACATCACCCTGGTATTGTGAAGAATTAACCATCCCATCAGTTATAGGAATGGTAATTCCACTCGGAAAAATCCTTTACGCTGCGTCTCATTTGCGAGCAGCCCATCAGTAAGGGCCCTCAGGCCTGCTTATATTCTACATACCATAGCAGGAAGCAGGCCCAGTCTTGCTTCGAACACTAAACGTACTGCAGGCCATAAGGTGTTGCGATGGATGCAATCTGCAGACGCTATTGCAGGCACTACCCAGCGATAAAGCCAGACGGAGAGGAAGCCAGCCAATTAAGCTTCCCTTGACAGAGGCTTGCGACAATGCCTCATATAACTGAAGGCTTTTATGTCTGCAGGGTAACCCCCTATCTCCTTATCAAAAATATGATCTGAAGCCCCTACGTCTTCGATAAGGTCATCGACCGTGTTAGCATTCAGCATGCTCAGGAGGTTCAAGGGCCTATCTCGGCTATCTACCACCTTGTCTGGCTTAACATTACTGGCCTGGTGAAAGAAAAGATAGGTGGCCCACTTGTTGAAGTGAGCCAAATCAGAAGGCTCCTTGTAGAAAGCGGTACAGGCAAGATAGTGACACATCAGCTCCTGATATACTGCCACTGCACGAGGGTTTGTATCCCTCAACTCCCTGTTTGTAGGGACGTACTCCTCATAAGGAGTGTCCCCCATCGGCAGCTTTGAAATCTCTGCCATCTCATGAAGGGCTAAGCCCAACTCACCCAGCGGAGTGGCAAAAGTCCCAGTGAGTGAGTTGTATTGCTCCATCAAGGCTAAAAATAAGTTAGGGTTGACAGGTAGCCCAACAGTTGTGGCGCTCACAGCCACGAATAAGCCAATACTCTCCAGTTCCGTCTGGAAGTGCTTCAGGGCCCAGGCAGTTAAATTGGCCCATCGAAGATTCCCTGGGCTAAGCCATCCGCTGGTCCGAGGGTTTAACCTGGGGTACATTCCTCCCTGCCCTATAAAGTCATTACATAAGGTCGACATCTGAACCGGTTGGATCAGCGACGTATCCTCACTCGGGACACTATCCGACAGTAATCCCCTAAAGGGCATAACTGGGCCTGGAGGTCTGCTCATAAAGGCTCATTGGTTCAATCTTTTGTTATATAAAATCTTCCCCGGTCGGCCGTGCAGATCGGGAGTCAGAACCCATGACATCTTCCTAGGATATGTGGCATAGAAGAACACAGAGATGGGGTAATCCATGGGCATCCTGGGCAGATACATCACCGTGCCCTCAATAGTAAACACCCAATCCTCCTTCTTGGGTTTGGTCTAGGATTGTTTGTCGATAACATCCCCGAATAAGAAACCAGGTTTCTTATACTCCGTCCCGTCTATGTATGTCAGGGGCTCCCCGCTGATCATACTCAGTAGCATGCGTTCTCCCTGAGACGCAATAAGGGTTCCCCTTTCTTCGGGATAATTGGCTCCAGAAATAGGGAATGTCACATGGGAAAAGTCCTCTAAATAGTTTGAGCTCAACATCCCGACAGCAGAGCCCATAACTTCAGCCAAAGGAGAAATCTGCAAGTCTACTACAAAATGCAAGAGAACAAGTCAGTTTCTACACTAGACGATAACTCTTACCTTTTATGCCAAAGATTATCAGTCTGAGCTTTTACGCCAAGACTGCAAAAATTTGAGTCTTACGCGGAAAACTATTTTCCATTGCGTAAAACTCAAGGTTGGCAGTATCTAACAATCTGAGCTTTTACGCTAGATTGACAAAATTTGAATTTTTACGCCGATATTCATATCCAGCGCGTAAAACTCAAAGTTTGTGGTAAACACCAAATCTCGACAGTCTGAGTTTTTTTACGCCAGACTGCAAAAATTTAGAGTTTTTACGCTGACATATTAGGAATGTGCGCGTAATAATAAAACCTCTCCGTACATCATCTTCCTCAAAGAGACTCTCAGTACGAAAGAGGACCTTGCGCGTGCACGTACAACGTGTGCGAAGGATTTTATTTTCTCCCGAAGTCTCTACCTGTAATGTTCGGAGCACAGCTCGATGGGGGAGCGCTGCGTTCCGATCGTGGTTCGTTCAGCCTAATTGGAGTTGCTCGCTCTTGAGCAGCGGAGCGGAAAGAGGAAGCGACCTTCTTTCCCTTAGCAGTAGAAGTCTGTTTAGGTGCCATGGCGATTCTAAGTTCTCAAGTAAGAGACGAAGAAGAAGGGTTCTTGGAAAGCAAGGGTTTTGTGAAGCAGATAAAAGTTTTCTCTCTCAGGACTTTGAACTATTTATAGAGTTTGGATAACTCTTCGAATCCTTAACCAAATCCGATATTTAATATTTTGTTATGATTTGGGACCACATCAGCCTACCATTTAGGGAAGACGGACAGTCAGTGGATTCAAAATTTACGCACAGAGCAGATCTATGATTTTTACGCTAAGGAGCTTTTACGCTCGAGAGGCTACAAATCTACGGTTTTACGCTCAGAGGCTATAAGTCTATGGTTTTACGCCCAGATGCTTTTACGCTCAGTAGCTTTTACGCTCGAGAGGCTACAAACCTACGATTTTATGCTCAGAGGCTACAAATCCATGATTTCATGCTCGGAAGTTGTTTACGCTCAGAGGCTACAAATCTACGATTCTACGCTCGAAAGCTACAGACGGCCAGTTACAAGGGTTTACACAGAAGACGCTCCTTTTTTGCTACAAAATATTCCAAGTACCTAAAATATACAGAGTTCAGCATTGAAGACGACTATTCTTCTTGGGTCATTTGGAAGTTCATCCAAAGTCCAGTCAGAATACTTTACAAAAGTTCAAGTATGGCTTAGTCGACAGAAATTTCTCGCCTTTTCTAAGGAATTTTCGGGAAAACCATTTGTAAAGATGATGATCTGAACAAGAATTCTTCGTATCAAAGAAGTGACAGTTCAGAAATTCTACCCGACTCCTCGTCTAAAACAGCATGATAGTTTGAATCTTCAACTTAAATGCTAAAGAGTTTTCTATACGTCTTCTGTTACGCGCAAAAGACGAGACGGGATCAGATATTATTTTATCAGAGTCGGCGTAAAATTATTTAGACATATCGAAGCTGCACACTATTCAGACTTCCTCACAGCAAATATGGCAAATCATCATATGCGTAAAAGAAGACAATTTTATTAATCATGATTACATATGATGGAAATCCAGTCTACAAAGGGTTTTTCATCTTCATGATTACATATGATGGAAATCCTTTTTAAAGGGTTTCTCATTTTTATTTAAGATCACACCAAGAATCTGTTGTGCCAAGTTCTCATATTGGTGTAAATCTTTTTCCCGTCTTCTACAGCAGTTAATCAGCTTCCGCGGCCGATTAACAAGAAAATGATTAATGGCGGGAGGATACAGAACTGGGCATGTATAAATTATTCAGATCCCATCCTCCATACGCCATGACAGGCATGCCCTAGAAATTGTGTTGGGTGTTCAGACCCAACTCAATACTGGAAGACAGGGCCAAACTGCCTATCCTCGTCCAGCGCCATAACGGGAGAAAATACAGCTTGCAAGCTATGTGGCCAAATGAGACCATTCCTCTCTCCTGGACGAATCGCCATATGAAATTGCTGATTATCCCGAGCAAAGGAAGCTATGATATCCTTCCATGATCCATCGTTGCAGAGGACATTTTCTCGAAGATGCCTCTTTTTACGGCTCCTTATATGTGGAAGAACATGATCTTCTTCTTCCTCAAGTTAACCCGACGAAGCTCGGCAACCATCTCTCTCTTTTTGAGGTGAAGGAAGTATGGGAAAAATTGATTATCCCATTCGCCTTTATATAGGCAGAGGAGAACGTACCGAATCCCAACAAACCCCTAAAAATTTGCCAAGAAATTAGCCTCGCGGAATGAGTCAAACTTGACCATTTCATGCTTCATTCAAAGTGTTTCAAATTACGAGGAATTTAAAAACTTTGAAGGGGGTCTTGTAGAAGCATGAAAAATACGCTGGGGAATCATACGCGTAAAACCCTTGATATGCAGGAAGCCCGCGTAACACAAGAGTTCCAGTACTGGGTGGCGTGAAATATAACTTCAGAGACATTGGCATACAGCAGAGCTTTAACACTAGTTCAGCGTAAAACATAGCTCCGGAATAACCCGCGTAATGCAGTATTTCCAGACTGCTTCGGCGTAAAAAGGTTGCTACATCGCCATTTCGGCGTAAAACCTATCTGCTTTTAATACAGCGGGAAGTTGTACGAGGATCTCTTCGTATTCCTCGAATGAACCTGTCAGTTGAAGCAGTGAACCTGACTCCTGACAAAGAGTACTGTACGATGATCGAGAGGACGGCTGTAATGATAATTCTACACAGAGCCCCAGACTGTCATTTAGTGACACAATCCTTGATATAAGACATCATTTACGCATCCAAGGGATACGCTGCTTGTTTTACATAGGCAGAGATGAGCTTTTACGCTCAGGAAGAGATAAAACCAACTGCCATGTCAAAAGCTGTTCTTCGTACAAAACTCGAGGCATGTCTCTACAGTTAATGCACGAGATGGGAGAAGATCTTTGCATTTAATGCATGAGATTTGGTTCTACTTTCAAAGACTGGGTGAGCTATAATTAGGGTTAATACGTCCATGTCACCATCCCCGCACATTACGCCAACCAGGCTATTTTTGGCTATAGGAGCACGCCGTACGCTATCTCCTTGAAATACGTCGACTCGGACTATATTTGCAAAGCATCAAGCTTTACACAGAACTTGGCTTACACGCCAATATGACAGCTACTTGGCTTTTACGCCATCAGAACAGCTACTTGGCTTCTACGCCAACTTGACAACTATCCGGCTTCTACGCCAACATGACAGATATTTGGCTTCTACGCCAACATGACATCTGTTTTGTCTTCTATGCCAACTTGACAACTATTCGGCTTCTACGCCTATTTGGCTTTTACGCCATCAGAACATCTATTTGGCTCTTACGCCAATGGGACAGTTATTTGGCTTTTATGCCAACCATCTCTACGCGAGAAGCAGTTATCTACGTGGCTTGCATGCCATGATCTTCGATGAGAGATTATACGTATTACCTCATAATGGGACATGCGTCACACGCCAATTCAAGAGATCATTCATACGTGGATAGCAGTTATTATAACCGTCGCGTAAAAGGTGCAGCTCTCTCCGTTGTTCGGCGCCGACTATAGCCGAACTCTATAAATAGAGACCTCCGGTCGCGGAGGTCAGAGGCCGAAGAGTAAAAGAAAAAAGGTGGAAAGTCGAATCTTCTTCAAGAAAAGAGAGTATATCCAGAGAGTGTTTTGGCAACAAGAGTTCAATCCCTCCGGTAGTCTTTTAAGCTTCTTTTTCGTCTTCTACAGCACTTCTTTGTCATCGTGTGGTCCAAGGGACAAAGTGATCGACCGCAGATCAGACTCCTATAGCAATATTTTCCCAGAATTAAATTTTTGTACTTAACATCCTCGTATAGGATTAATTGTACTTCTTTTTCTTGTTTGTAAACCAAAGAAAGGGTTTCGTATAAACCTAGTTTTAATTTCTTTCGTTTATTATCAAACAATTGCAATTAAACATAATTTTACTTGTTCAAGTAATCCGAACAATGCTAAAAGAATTGTGTATACTTGTCACTCTCCAAATTATGGTTAGAGGGTATACGCTGTCGTTGTTGGCATGCGCGAGTCATTTACTATTTCAACATTAGAAAGTCGACATTCATGTTTAGGTGGAGTAACAGGAAGTCATTCATTAGCTACAATGGCATGGATTAAAATCAGATAATTGGAAGAATTAGATATAACAACTCTTATAGCCCAGCACACATGTAAATGATATATATAGAGATCATCGAGTACATATTACATATTCTAAAGCATGGAAAGCAAGAGAAATTGCGTTATCTAAAATTTTTGGTATGTATATTGATGCATATGATAATCTCAAAAAATATTGTTATATAATTATCGAAACAAATCCTGGAAGCAAATATTTTTTAAAGACGGTAGAAAATAATATATTTCAAAGAATATTTATTTGTTTTAAGGCATGTATGGATAATTTTTTGAGTAGTTGTTTACCTGTAATTAGTGTAGATGCTACTTTTCGTACATCTAGATATCAAGGTAATTTATATGTTGCTTGTGCTCACGATCCCAACTATCAATTATATCCAATTGCTTATGTTGTTGCTGAAAGTGAAAGTACTAATTCTTGGACATGGTTTTTAAATAGTTTGAAAATTTCTTTTGAAAGTTGTTTTGATCAATGTAATAGAATTTTATTTATATCTGATAAGCAGAAATGACTAATTCATGCAATACGTGACACCTTTTCAAAATCTCCATATTTTTTTCTGTATTCAACATTTCAAACAAAATATGAAAAAATATGCATCCGACACCCCTCAATATCAAAAAAGGTTAGATCAGCTTGCTAGATCTAATAATGAGGTGGATGCAAATATTTTGTTTGAAAAAATAAAATCAGCAGATATTAATGTTTTCAATCGGATTGTTGGTAGAAATGATGAAAATCGTAGATTTGAACATTGGATAACAGCTTATGCTCTATATCCAAGATTAGATATTAATACTTCAAATATTGCTGAAAGTTTTAATAATTGGATTAAAACTTTATGTGATAAACCAATAATGACACTTCTTGATGGTATTAGAGCAAAGATTATAACACTTCATGACAAAAATTGCCAAAATATTAAAAATTTGTCAACACAATATTGTCCAAGAATGTTATAAACTATAGCCTACATCAAAAGAGAGTCACACCAATTTCAAATATTGAAAGTTACTAGACGTGCGTTTGAAATAAGAGATCATAAAACTAGTAGAACGTACGTAGTTCATTTAGATCGCAAATGTTGTACATGTTGTAGGTGGCAACATACTTTACTACCATGTGTACATGCTTGTTTTGCTTGTGAGTCTTCTGATGTTACAATTGAAAGTTTGTATCCAGATGAGTTTTCTATTGAAGCACTGAGAAGAGTATATGTGCCTCAAATGGAACCAATTGAAGACCCTAACAATCCCGAAAGTGAATTAGTTAGAGGCCAAATTGGAGTATCAAATATAAGGCACAAAGATTGGAGACCAAAAATAAACTGCATCAAAATAAAAGATTTATCAATGTCACGTCCCAGTCCCAAAAATACGTAGGACTAGGACACGTAAGCATGCCAGCCGCATGGATATGGCAACTCTAATATATGGAAACCAAAACCCATGCGCACGCTGTAATATGAATAATAATTCATCAGTGGCATAAACTATCACAAGTCACAGTGTATAATCTAATCTCATCCACAGAAAATCAAATATAATGAATAACCAATATCTATAACTAGATCCCAAAGTGAAGTATCTAAGGATGACAGTCGGATGAAAACAAATCCACTGCCGAACTAGAATAAAAAATAAACAAGACAAATACAATGTAAGTACCATAACTATCAACCACTGAGACTCGAAGAGAAGACCTGTACGGAATATAAGTAACCAGTCCGGATCTGCACTCCTACAAATACTCATGAACATATACACCTGAAAAGGGAACAGGTCCTCAGAGGGACATAACAAGATACATAGAAACATGCCATAAAGTAAATACTGAATAAATAAAAAGGGATGTGCTAACCATCTAAGTGAATGCAAATTTGAGGACAACTTTGAGTGTATGGAAAAGTGTAGGCTAGACATATGCTGACGTAATTCACCAATCGGCATGACTGGCTAGTATATGCCACATATGCCCCCATACAAGGGCACTGTATAATAATGTCCATCTCCGAAGAGCATGGTAGCAGTATAGTATATCGTCCATATCGCTCCGAAGAACGTGGCAGCAATATAGTATATATCGTCCATATCACTCCGTCGAGTGTGGCAGCAGTGTAAAGGAAGTGGGTGTCCCATACGCCTACAAGTCGTCCTCCCCGCCCAATGTAGATATACAAGTCGTGAATACGACGTAGATATCTCGTACTATAATGCAAGTCTCTATAGAAATAAACAACTAAGCTAAATACCGTTACACGTATTGCTCACACCGATGGCCAGTCGAGTATGAGGCACGCATCCCTACATAAACTCACTCTGTGACGTGTAATGATACGTGTCAAGGCCTGGGGAGTCATACCAATAACTCCACAACTTTAGGTGGGTCTACTAGACTCTAGGTCAGACACAAGTCCTAACGTCAACGCCTTTGTTGACTGCACCCGAGTCTCTCTCAGACGCGCACAGTTATATAATATAAACATGCAAATAATAATACAGAATTTAAATAGTACAATAAGGCAAGGTATACTTACCTAGCAAGAAAGCTGCATAGTCCCAATATTCGGCTCCGGAAGTCGCGTAAAATAATCCAATATCCTCGGGGTCAGCATGCACAGGCACGAGAATCGGGGGTGACTATTACAGGTCATCTGGCAAGGGTGATGGGTCCATGATGAACGCGAGGACGAGGGTGATTAGGTCAAAGATGATGATTGTAATGGGGTTAATGATGATTACCATGGTGATGATGACGAAAATTATGATAAGGGTGGTGATGGGGATGATGGTGTTAATAGCAATGGTGGTGGTGATGATAATGTATGGTAGTGATGTTGATGATCATGATGATGGGGATGATGATGTAGGTGATAGTGATGACGAGGACGATGATGTGGGTGATGGTGATGATGAGGATGACGACGTGGACGATGGTGATGATGAGGACGATGATAATGATGATAGGTGATGACGATGTTAGGTTGGTGATGATGATGAGGATAGGTTGATGATGATGATAACGATGAGGACGATGATGATGATAACGACGATGATAATGACGATGATGACAATGATAGTTAAGGTAATGACGACGACGACGATGGCGATGGTGATGGTGAAGGTGATGACTACGACGACGATGGAGATGGTGATGTAAAGGTGATGACTACGACGACGATGGCGATGGTGGTGGTGAAGGTAATGGTAATGGTGGTGATAATGTGATGATGATGGTGAGGGGCTGCTGACTGTACTCCAGCCAATGGGAGGGGAGGTCCGGTCATAGAGGTTGAGGAGAGGTCAGGGAGGTGGAAGCTTGGTTGGAGGTGCTCAGGCCAGGAGGAGGGGGAGATCCGGCCAGAAGGAGGAGAAGGAGGGAGGTCGTGGCTGCTCCGGCGATTCAGGGAGGAAGGGAGAGGAGGCTCGGGGTGGTTCAATGCGGGTGGTTCAGTGGGTTGGCCGACTGTCCAGTCGGCGGAGGAGAGCTCAGGGAGGTCAGACTAGAAGAGGTGGTAGTCGAGATGATAATGGTGGTTGAAGGAGAGGCGGGGTCTGGCTGTCGTAGATGGCGGAGGAGGATGGTCGACGGAGGAAGGTTGAAGGAGATGGCAATGGTGGCGGGGACTGCTCGGTGCTGTGCAGTCGGGGTCATCGACTCCGGCCGACGAGAGGACAGGGAGAAAAGGAAGAAGAAGATGAGGGCAATGACAATGGTGGTTCAGCCATGGTCCTCCGGCGAGGTTGGCGAGGGACAGTGGAGGAGGAGGAGCTCGGTGTTCCCGGCGGGTTGGCTCACGGAGACGGCTGGATGAACGAGGACGGTGCAGGCGAGGGAAGGAGATAAAGAAGACGACGAGGGATAGGGGAAATCTGTGCTCAGGCGGACTCCGGTGAGAGCGCCGGCGAGTTGGCCGGGGAAAGGGGTGCACAGGAAGGGGATGGTGGAGGTCGGCTAGAAGTTGGGTTAGGTATTAGGAAAATAAGAAAAATAAAGAAAAGAGAAAGAAGAGTTGTTTATATACATGTGGGATTTGACCTAGACAAGTTTGACTTTGGTCAACATCCTCTTGAGTTGGGCCTTAGGCTCACATGAGGATGTTTGGAGGGCCATAATTACATTGTTTAAATGCAAGTATTGGTTTAAAATTAAGGGGGCGATGTTGCGCGTTGCACATTCTAAAAATTATAAAAAAATTCCTACGAAGGGGAAAGTTAGATTTCTTCATGTATTGTCCAATGGGGTGGACACCTCAATGTAATTTTGCATAAAAGTGCCCAACAATTGGAAAAATTATACAAAGATGGAAATTAGGTTTTAATTAATTAAATTGAATGCACAAGGTGTTCTTTAATTAATTTAAAGTACATGGGAATAAAATTAGGTGGGACACAAGTATCATAGACGTAGAGGATTCAGTGTAGAATATTATCATAATTTTGGGTTGCACAAAACGGCCAAGGTTGTGTCTCCAATTTTGATTGGAACGCACAAGGGTACAAAGTCGTATTTTATTTAGAATTAAGAAATAACGTCCGCGATATTTATTGTGCGACTAAAATGTAGCACTAGAGAGCATAATTATAAGTTACACCAAGGTCAGAATAGAAGGCGGTCATGTCTAGGGTAAGAGTGTGAAATTTGTAGGAAGGCCATGGCTAGTGTAGTGCTCCAATTATCGAAGCAACGGTAAGGTGCGCTAAGCGATATAAATATTGTATAGTTAAATCAAATGACGTGTTCTATTTCTAATTGGTTTCAACTAGCCCTAATTTCATTATCTAAGCCAAGTAGACCTAATTTCGGGTGTGGGGGTTTACAATCAACAAGAGATTTCCATTGCAGTATTGTGGTGGACTGGGGCACAATAAAAGAAAATGTACAAACCAACCGATGGATTAAAAACATAATTCCTTCTAGAGTACTAGTCTTTGTACATTACTTCTACATAATAAAAGTACAATGAATAATACATGTCTCACTCTCCCCTGTCAAGGCATCTATAATTCGGACGATCGATGGGCCTAAGACCTAGTTGCGATCTCCTTCGTGCTGTATTCTCTTGTGAATAATAATCCCACTGTGGGTCTCCCTCACTAGTCTCTTGGTGAGTCTGCGAATCATCCAACTGAGACCATCCCTCGCCAGTCTCTTAGTGAGTCTGCGAATAATCCAACTGAGATAATCCCTCGCCAGTCTCTTGGCGAGTCTGCGACTAGGTCAAGTACACTAATCATCGACGTATCCGTCGACTGCACCCAAGTCAATCTCAGACACACACAGTTGTATAAAGGAAAAGCACAAGAATACAATACAACATATGCATAATTTAAATTAGATAGTAAATATGGCAAGGTATCTTGCTTGGGTCCTGAAGCTGTGAATGCCAATAGCCTGCTCCTGTAGCGTCTCCTGGCTGATCCAAAGACCTTAGACATACAATATAATATAACAAATACTGACATCAGACACTAAACAATATACATACACGACTACAACGCTACTCTTGGATACTGTCGCAAGTTCACGACTGGTCGAATACAGCGTCACGTGTGCACGTAGCTAGGGTATACACGCGTTCTGTCCTTGGTCAACGTGCGCCTTGAGACAATAAATACTACGTCTATGGTTTTACAAAGCTTCATTATGTCTAGTACAATTGTTGGTCCTTAAATTCCCATATTCAGCATACTTGGCGATGTCTAAGTTTTATTGATGAATTTCATGTTTCTAACAACGGGTCTTATGATTAAGGAATGGTTAGTTATTAAACTAATTCTAACTCTTGTTAATCAACATACCATCATATACCTAGTTAGGGTTAACTGAGTTTGTGTCCAATACTACAAGTCTCGACACGACGACACAACAATCATATGTGGATACGATACAAGGAGGGAAAAGGCAGGTGTTTTACCTAGTGGACAGGACAAGGGTCTCCTTGCTGACGGGTCATCCTCCGGCGAGTGGTGGGCTCCGGCGTCGGCCGGCGGCAGACAGAAGCGGCAGCACTGCAGTAGTCGCAGCAGATGCAACAATGACTTAGGCAGCGGCGGGGCGACTGAGGGCGTGCGGGGGTGACTGACCGGTCGCGGAGGAAAGGTTGGGGTAGGCCTGGAAGGGTGGTGGGCGGTGACCGAGGCGGCGGGGTCGCTCGGGTGCAACGACTAAGGAATCGGGTTAATTGGGAGGTTGGGATGGTGGCGGTTGGCGCCGGTGCCAGTAGTGGCAGGCGGTGGGCAGGGTGGTCCGGTCGTAGAGGGGCAGGGACTGCGGCAAGTGGCTGAGGTGTCGTCCCGTCGTTGAGGGAAGGGTGCTCGGGTGGAAGGGTCGGCTAGGGTTTGAGGGAAGGGTGATGAATAGTTAGTTTTAGGGTTTAATGTAGGGAACATGTATATTTATATGGGGGGTTGATGGGCTGGCCTAGGGACTTGGGCCTGTCTATCCTTGTTGGGGTGGGGCTAGTCCATGAGAAAGAGTGTATGTGGCTTGGTTAAGTTCTGCTTGAGGTAAAATTGGCCTCAATTAAAATAGGTTAAATGCAGTGCGCTAGGCGTTCTCTTTACCCGATTATCGCGTAGCTAAGATGTGACGCAATGACGAGTATCTAAGATTACATAATGGTCAGAGGGTACATATAATTGCCGCACATTAATTCTAATTAAAATCAACTAGATCCTAGTCTCTTGGTTTAATTCAAATTGAATCCCTAAATTGGTCGAGGGGGTTTACAATGGGGCATACAGACTACCTATTTATTGTTATTCAAATAATAAATTATCATTTATCACGTCGAATATCTATTTAATTAAAGAAATTAATAATTTATTAAGCAATAATTAACTAAATTTACCTCAAAATGGTTTATTGTGTCAAATGAGCCTCGGTAAATCGATGCTACCTTGTATTGACAGTGATATTGATTTGTGTTCTCAGTCATCCACCGACAAGAAGAAGGAAATACTTGCTCCTGGATATCATATCGACATACTGGCCTTCCAATACCGAAATATTCGTATGACCATATCTACACAAATAACATAACGTCAATCTAATAACTCAACTTTGCATGATAAATAATATAGTGTAAATAAATGTGCACATTTTATACCTATATAAGTGTTACGCAACCACATACGTTTGCTGGAAATGTGCCTTCTGGCATAAGTTTCACAAAATTTATCATAGACCGATATAAGAAGGCCAACGTAGCTGTACCCCATGCATGACATGTATGTGCACCCAAATCACCTAAAAATGGTAATAAATGCACATTTACCCTATTTTTTGTTCCATCGAAAAATAGAAATGAACTACATAGGCAAAGTATGTATGCACTAGTGCAACACATTACATGAAATTAAGCATTAATATTTATTATCAGCTAAATTAACTAAGCAATATTATTAAGTATTGAATAAAAATATAAATACTTGTGATTCATCTGTTGTATCGCCGATATACCTAAAGGTAGAACGAAGCCAAGTGAGCTTGACACCGTAACCCTCTCCTAAATCTGATGGTGACTCCACACCAAGATATGTCCTAATTAGCTCTTTAGATTTTATCGTATCATCATAATATGTAGGATCACCTATAATTGGTAATCCTAGGATTTCTGCCACGTCGGCTAATGTGATTGTCATCTCTCCAACTGGCAAATTAAATGTGTTGCGTTTGGGCCACCAATGCTCAATGAGACTCAAAATCAAATCTCTATCATGACGCAGAAATCGTATCATGTTCACATCCTTTTGGGCACTAGTAAGCTTCCATCCTTGCCGCCATTCACCACGCTCGTGCAATTTTGTATCGACATAATCATGTAGCTATGTAATATACATCATTTTTTTAAATTATTAATATATAATAAATACTAACTAATATTAAGTAATTAAAACTTAGGATTACATGTCCACAAAATATTAAGGATGATATATGCGAAACACGTTGTTGGACAATAGCGAAAGTAGTTGGCCCACCTGGAATCCTTCCATCATTTTCATTCGCCATCTATAAAATAATTATAATATCTGAATGATTATGATTAGGATTTGAGGGATGATTATATTAGGATTTGAAGAATAATTAAAAAATTCTGGTTAAAATTAGTAATAGAATTTAAGTTTACACTGCTACCATTAAACAATTAACTTTATTCAAAAGTATTTTTTATTTTTTTCTACACATGATCATCTACAAAAAAATATTATCTAAAATATTTAAGAATTAGTTTAACTAAATTACCTTATAAAATTTTGCTCTCCTCCTCCTCCTCCTCCTCCTTCTCCTTCTCCTTCTCATTCTCATTCTCCTTCGAGTACCCTTATCTTCTTGCTCTTTTCCTCCTCGGTTAAACTTTAATCCTCTTCCACCCCTATACAACACCCGAACCCCTACCATCCTCCCCCTACCATCCTCCCATACACACACGGTCAAAAGGATCTACCCCAACACACACAAGCCAACAAAAGTTGGCACTGACCCATCACTTCCTAAATGACTTTGGAAGCAAGATTCCTGGAAGGAAATTGAAAAAAAAAGAAGGAAAAAAAACCATCATTTAATTTCATCCAAAATCGGGGAAAAAAATAAAAAACAAATTTATGTGAGAACGCACTTATTATGTGCGGCTTTAAATTTTTTTTTTTTTACGCGTTCATTTTCTTTAAAAAATTTTTTTTGAAAACGCACGTAGTACGTGCGGCTTGAGATTTTATTTTTATTATTATTTTTAACGCATTTTTTAAAAAATAATTTGAATTTTTTTTTCTCTCCATCCAACTCCTTCCTCCAGAGTTATATAAATTGAATCAAATCTTATTTAAAATATTTGGTTTCCATATACATGACCCCCTTAACTATACAATATAAAATATACGGATCCTCTCCCTCCCAAACTAAAATTCTCTAAATTCTCTCTATTCCTTAGGTCTTCCATTTTTATTTTATTTTTGTCCAACCAGTCTCTTCAGTGGCTTCCGAAGCAAAGAAGATGATCATACTGAAGAGTTCTGACGGAGAGAAGTTCGAGGTGGAGCCGGCGGTTGCCATGGCGTCTCAGACCATCCGCCACATGATCGAGGACGGATGCGCCGAGAATAGGATCCCCGTCCACAACGTCAATGGCAGGATCCTCCCTAAGTCTTTTACACTCAACGTACATTAATTCATATCCTAAGCCTATGTGTCATTTGTTATTAAATAGGATATATTTCAAACATTTGTATCCTATGAATCTAATCATAAGGCAAGTGTATATATATATATATATATATATATATATATATAGAATGGCCCACAACCTAGTCCTATAGCCTACAACCCGGCCCAAAGGCCACAATACGACCCAAAGGCCTACAAACGGCCCAAAGGCCACAACCAGACCCGAAGGTCTACAACTCGGCCTGCCTGGCACACTTCCGACCTGCCTGGACCGTACTCTGGCCTGCAGCTTATCCGGCTGCTCATTTAATTTTCTGTCACTTGGGAATTAAAGTGCTTCCCCCAAGCATTGAACCCAAGACCTCTTGAGGGGATGCCTTTCACCTTAGCCACTTGAGGTAGGAGTGATTCAATATATATATATATATATATATATATATATATATAGAGAGAGAGAGAGAGAGAGAGAGAGAGAGAGAGAGGGGATCGAGATCTCCGCACTTAAGCATCCCCGCATATTTTTCGAAATAACTGTCTTTCCTCCTCATTTTCTTATATATATATATATATATATATATATATCAAATGGAGGAAATGCTTCATTATAGAAACCGATCCACCAATGGGTTTTCTAGCCTTTGCCTTGGCTTTGTTTCACTTGTTTATGGCCCAGGAGTTATTCCATTTCTTCTTCTTCTTAGCCTGTTGTTCTTGAGTGAAATAAGATTTTATGTGAAGTCCTCTTGCCTCCGGTTTCTTTTGGACATACCAACTGTTGTGTCCATATAATCATGTCCTTACCACGTCGTGTCGCATGCATCCATGTCCATGCTAATTGAATATATTATAAGTTTAATTAATTCAACCACAATTAACAAATTATTAAATCCTAAAACGATTACAAATATATATAAAATTAGCAAAGCCTAAACGAAAATATTTAACAAATTAATTTTCAAACCAATTAATTTTCTAACAAACTAAGTTTAACAAATGAATGTATTAAAAACCCTAAACAAAAACAATTAACAAATTTCTTAAAAGTTAACCCTAAAATTCTAACAATGAATTTATGAAATTAAAATTTGGGTTTAGGATTATCGTCCTAATCGAACATAGTAATAGAGGAGGAATCTCATGCATCATCACAAACACGGACACGTGACGAACATGGGTACTATTGTTAGGGAGTCGATTGGGCTCGGTATTGGTAATGGGGGTGCTACCGAGGAGAGAGAAAGGGGAAATAGAGAGAGAGGGGTTAGGGTTTAGGGACGGAGGAGGTGGGGGGTTGTCGGTGGGGTAGGGTTGGGTTTGGGGGGGTTGTTGGTAAGGTGGGGGTGGGGGGTTGCCGGTGAGGGCTAAGGGAGAGGGGTTAAGGTTTGACGGCTGAGTGAGACGCTGAATGTGGTGGTGGTGGCAGTGGCAGCGGTAGCGAGGAGGAGGTCGGAGAGAGAGAGAGAGAGAGAGAGAGAGAGAGAGAGAGAGGTAAGGGTTTTGGGGCGGAGGAGGAGAGAAAAAAGAGAGGGAGGAGTAGGTGGTGGCGAGGAGTCGAGGAACTAGAGAGGCGACATGGGATTTGGTGGTGGAGTTAGGGTTTGAGATAATAAGGGGTTTAGAGTTTGAGAGAACGAGGGAGATAGAGATTGAGACTGGTTTTCTTAAAATTTTCATGAAAATCAATGACATTTAGTGATTCCATTTAGGGACGTAGCAATGACATTCAATGATGTTACTTAAGTTAGTATGCTGACCTAACATCTGCAATACCTAACATCTGCAATATAGCGATGTTCAACGATGTTCACTTAGCTGACATGGCACGTGCAGGACTAGCGACATTTTAAACATGTTTCGCGACTTAACTTGGGATCACTCATTAAGTCATGGAACGTCGTTGTTGAGTCGCTAGTTTATGCGGGTAACTCCCGCGCCATCGGGAAGCGACGTTCAACGATATGCCAACAATGTTCTTGTACGTCGCATGTAAGTCACATATGAACCATGGTAAAATACGTCACAAGAACGTCACTATTAGCAATGTTATTTGGTTACGTCGTTGGTGACATCTCTATTAGCATTTTTTTTGTACATAAACTTTCTAATTATAGGTCTTACTACTCTACCCTACCACTTTACCCTACGTAAAATTACAGTTGACAATGGTCAAGTTCAGGTCAAACTTGTGTAATATTCAAATCCAAAGGAAGATGTATTTTTGGGTTTGGGTCAAGTTATCTTTTGAATTTTGTTCTTATTATGGATTTTATGTAATGTATATGGAGATATTTTTCTTCAATATTCTTATTTTGTAAGAAATTTAAACCATCACTTAAATGTATTCATATCCTTTATGACTTAACAATCTACATGTGAAACATACTTATATTTATGATATTATATGTAATTTTGTTCCCGTTTCTTAACGGGTTTTAGTTGTGTATTTCAGGTTTGCTTTTGAAATTCCTACCTTGCAATTCTAAAAATAAGCAGGTCATGTTAACAAGCTAGTTATAGTGATTTATCTTCTTTTCAGGTGTTTAACATAGACTTGTGCTTGGCGGAACTGATTACCTTTATGATTGTTGCCAGGAGCTAGTTAGTCCTTTCTCTATCTAACTTGTGGTATTATTATTATTATTATTATTATTATTATTATTATATATATAAATATAAATATATATATATATATATATATATATATATATATATATATATATATATTATGTTATTGGTTTAGTTAACGTCTTAATTTGCTAACTACAACTATGATCTCATACCAGCAATTTGCTTATGAGAGACAAGAAAGTGAAACACTAGAATTTGGAATATTTGCATTTTTATGTTCATTTCCCTTTATCTTTAATATGTTCTTTTGACTAATATTACATAATTTTTAAATATGACCTTTAACTAGTATTAAACTTATTTTTAAATATGGTTTCATTTTCAGGTTGCAAATTATCTCAACATCAAAGGACTTTTGGATCTAGCATACCAAACTGCCGCTGACATGATGAAAAGGAAGACTGCAGAGCAAATTCGAAAGGGAGCACAAATGGGCACTCGAGTGAAAATGGTTGCTGGTTAGCTGGGAGCAAACATAGCAATAGACCAGCTTTATTTTTTTACTGGCATTAGGATTAATATAACTACAGTTTTTTTTTTTAATATTTTTGTTAGAAATATAATCCTTCATCTATTTTGATTGATTAGATAATAAAGTTTTATGTTTTTAATTGTGATATTAATGTTTCAATCTACCGGCACATTCGTCAAAGTTGTGGTTGAAACTTGATTGAATTGTCGATTTGTGTTTTTGAACCCCTCATTTTTTTTATATATCCTTCAATTCTGGACAACTAAAATTTATATTGGAAGTATGGTTAGTTATTGAAGCAGCAAAACTTGAAATTTTACAACAGGGCTAAATACATATCATGTGTTGTGAATGACCAGGTATAGTCTATAACAGGTATCTGCTTGAAACTTACAGAAGATAGAAATTAATTAGTACACAATAGTTGCTATATTGTTGCTGCTGTGCTGATATTTGATTAATCCTAAGTTTTAAGTACATAAAGAACTGAAGTCCCATTAATATTTTACCAATTAAAGCAACAGTGACCCAGAGTTTATTTTTTTTTGGGGTTCCCGATCAACCAACTTTCAAAACCCAACAAAGGAGTGTGTATAAGAAACTCGTTTATGAACTTGGAATGGCTCCTAGTAGAGCTCTACTGCAAAAAGAAAAAGAATATAACTCAAGCCAAGGAGCGTAGGTCTCCTCTCCAAATTAACATGTAGACCTTTTTCTTTTATATCATTTGAGACTTAATCGTCAAAGGATATTAAGCATATATAACATAATATATCATATATACTTACTAAAGTTTGATGGAAGGGGAACTAAATGTTTTTAATGAACGGAGTGGATCAAATAATATTAGAGAAGATATTGAGTGAGAGAGAGATTTAACAAGGATGTTTTGAAGTAATTTGTTCACAGTTCCATTTTACTCTATAATAATAATAATAATAATAATTTGATTGGACTTTTTTTAAAGGAAAATATTTTCAAACCCAACCTAAAAGTTATTAAAAATCTTTCTATCAATATCCATAACATGCATACAAATTATAGGTCATCCATAACATGCCTACAAATTATAGGCCGAGTAAATTTTGTTCCATCCTCCTAAAATATTTTGTACAAATTATAATACAAATAAATAAGATAGATTTCACAAATGCTTATTGATCTCCAATATAGTATATTAATATTATAGAATTTAATTTATTAATTTCTCAATTGAATATTTCTGTTTATGGAATTATCTTATTAGAGGAATTAATTTATTAAATTTTTTAATTGAATATTTCTGTTTATAGGATTATCTAGCTAGCTTCCTATTTAGAGTTGTATAATTTGAATTGATAGAAAATTTCATAAATTGTGTAATTAGCTAGATTTATAATAATTGATTTTTTTTTCAATTTTCATATATTAGATAATTAGCTTGATTTAAAATATTTGATAGACCTTCTCAATCTCATCTTGTAAGTGTATATATAATCAATCTTTATTTAGTAAAATCAAACCATTATTTTAAAAATAATACACAATATCTCATATATTTTATGTTTATTATTTCAAACCCTCATATATTTTATGTTTTACGTAAAGATTGTTACACTAACCATCCTTATAACATAAAGAAAGAAAATATCGATTTAATTATTTTTAAAGTAAAAAATGTCCATTTAATAAATCGAGAATGTAGAAAAGGTTAGTGTAAATAACGCTCAACTTTATAAATAACCTTGAAATAGAGAGTACAAGAGAGCTATTTTTTGATGGAACAATAAACTCAAAATAACCCCCTGGGCTTCGATTTGGCAGCTGATATTAGCTGTCTTTGTTATTTATTATTAGTAACATTCTACTGTTCATAATACACTATATTATATTTTCCTTTTTTTTTTCTTCTTTATTTCTTTCTATTTGTGTTGTTCTATAATTTATTATACCAAATAATATTGTTTATATTTACTTGCTCAAACTCAATGATTGGTGGGTCAGAGGACCGATTCAACCGCATCACTTCCTTTCCCAAAACCACAATTCCCCTTCTCTCTCGTTCTTCTCTCTTTCCTCTCTCTCTCAACATAACAAACAAACAAACATAGAGGAAAAAAGAAGAAGAAGATTTTTTTTCTCCTTTCTTTTGGAATTGGAGTGAAGTGAAATTTTGTGCAGGGAAAAGGAAATTGGAAGTTTTTTGGTATCGATCTGGTGGAGATGAGCGCCTCGAGGTTCATAAAGTGCGTCACGGTGGGCGACGGGGCCGTCGGGAAGACGTGCATGCTCATTTCCTACACAAGCAACACTTTTCCCACGGTTTGTCACACCCAAATTTATCGAAAAGTTGCTTCCTTCTGTTGTCATTCATGATGTTCTTGTGATCTTTGTTCGTTATAAGGGGAGAAAAATTGAATTTTGTTGAGGACTGGCCGCGATTCGATGGTATAATTAATGCGCAAAGCCGTAAAATGTTCTAGAATTTGTCTACTCTCGGAAAGTTCCTTCCTTTTATTATGATCCGTGATGTTCTTGTGCTATTTGTTCGTTAGGAGAAGAAAGTTCGAATTTTTGTTAAAGGATTGACCGGGATTCGATGGTATAGTTAATGTCTGCGTGGTAAATGTCTAGAATTTGTCTACATTGTGTTAAGGTATTTATATACCTTCTATTTGGGCTATAGACAATTGTTATGGAGGAAAAAAGATTGGATTTTGTCGTGGAGTTGTTCTTTTGTAGAAGGTCCAATGGGATTCTGAGTCATGAATTGTTCCAAATCATTGAACGTCTAGGTTTTGAATACTAGTGTAGCGTTCCAAAATTCCGAGCCGAAAGCACTCGGAATTACTGCTACTCATGCACTTTTGATTGTTTTGATTATAAAAAGGATATGGTTAAAATCATTAATGGAGGAAAACTACATCGGGCACCTGATTTGCAGCAATCAAGAGGTCTAACCCATTGTAAATCATGGAAAGTTACTCCTAGTCCCACACTTCTTTCCACATAAATGATCCCCGATACCAAGTGGCATACTGCTTTACCATTTATTAGGGACATTTCTGGTTCCATAACATTTCCACAATCTAGGTAACCTTGATCTAGAGTCTACTTTGAGTTAAGGTATTTATATATCTTCCATTGAGGTCATTGATGATTGTTCTTGGGAGAAAATTGGGTTTTGTCTTGGAGTTGTTCTTTTATAGAAGGTTCAATGGAAATCTGAGTCGATCCGGATTTCTACATGATTTTCCTATCTGCATGTAGTAAATAGCTTCTCTATATATTTTTTTATTGACGTCTCCATCTTTATTTGTGATGATGCTATGCTACTCGTTGGTTGGTGTGTGGAAAGTTTGCTATTTGTTATAGGGTTGAATGTTTCTCTGATATAGTTAATAAAGTGCCGTAAATCCCTAAAAGTAATCTGCTTAAACCCGAATAGAATTTCTTTGTTGTCTAGAATTATTTTTTGAATTGATGTATTTATATATCTTCCATTAGGGGCATACATAATTTTCTTGAGGACAAATTTTATTATTTCGTGGAGTTGTTTTACATAAAATGAGTTAACGAGGGGTTCGCTCGTTATATGACTGAATCAAACATTTCACGACATGAGCTGACGACAACCATGCAACACCTGTATGAAATGACCATCCCGTTAAGGACTGCCTAACTGCCGCACTGATCATTCGGGGGGGGGGGGGGGGACACTGCGGGATGGGTAGTTTATCTGGGGCGGATGCCTCCTAAAGAGTAACGGAGGTGTGCGAAGGTAGGCTCGAGCGTTGCTTTTGCTCGTGATGAAGTTCTGCTTCCACTTCATTAATCGAAAAAATGGGAAGTTAAAGTTGAACAACTTTGAGATTTTCTTTCCGCCTATTAAAAAAACTACATCATCTGTCATCTCAACGGAAAATGCCTCAGGAGCAGGTCGAATAGCAAACCTTACGAAATAATTTTTTGAAAGGATTTGTTCCAGCTGCTCATGGAACCGAAAAACCTAGGAAGTTTGCAAGATCAGGCTACTCAGTTCCCTTTAGTTTAGGTTCCAAAAAAACTAAACCAAATGAGCACTGACTTTCAAACAGAACAAAGAAGGATGCACTCTTAAGCTTCCGTGGTTATAAGCTTTTGGGTATGATTGAGAACCCGTCTAAAAGCACTATCCTCTTTGTGAAGGCGAACCCTCACTGGGGTCTAGTGCACTCATCCAAGCTTGAATGAATTTCCGTGTTGATACGGAGTTCCGCATGATTTTCCTATCCGGTAGCAGTGAATTGTTTGTCTACATTATGTTTTTCTTGGATTTTGTTAGCTCAAATTGTCAGGAAATTTGTTGGCAGGGAAGGGGGAAGAGAGAAAAATTTTGTTATGAAGCCCTTTATTCGATCGAACTTGCGCACAGAAAATGCTTTTCATCTCTACTGTTGTCTTTGTATTAAGCGGCAATTTAGAGAATATTTTGCTATCATTTTATGCAAAGCTCCATTTGTTGGTTGGTATGCTGCACGGAGACAAATACTACACTGGGCGATACGTTTGTGACAACACAGACATACAACTGGTTTTGGCTTGTCCTAGTGTGTTTTAGAGACTGTTTCGTGTCCAGTGCGACACAATATGGCCATGACATTGTTTTTTGGAGTGGTCATGGTTCATAGCTTTATTTCCTACAATGTAAAGCAAAAATGTGTGGGTGGGTGGAATTAACGCCGGGACTATGCTGATAAATGAATCAACTGACGTTTGACCTTGGTTTCTTTCCTTTAGTGCACTTTATCGGTATTGAAGAACAATTTTGTCATACCATGTTTGGCTTGGTGTAATTGTCACTTATTTTTGGAATTATGGCCTTCTTTGATGTTCTTTTTGTCTTTATACAATCTGGCTATGCATTGAGCATTTGTTTTTAGGGATCTTGGACACCGTCATAGTTTTCTATAAATTCCATCATGTTATAAATTTAGGTACAAGATATTTTACGAATAACTTTTGACAGTCTTGTTGAACATAACTTTGGTTTCTTGACATATTTATTTCAAACATTGTGCCTGATACATTAAGTTTGATTCTCTTTCCTTGTACAGTTCAAGTCGGCCTTCTTAGCAAACTTGTATATGTTATCCTTAGCCTTATGATAGGTGTATCAATAGTCCTGTATAGTCGATCTCCTAATTAATATTTTTACCTTCTTGTAGAAACATATAAAACTTTCGGCACTCATAACCCTTTTTCATGTTAAGTTATATAATTGATATTTTCATATGATGTCTACCAGAAATGATTGTACCTTGAAAATCATTTTGTACTAAAGACTAAATAAGGTTGGAATATGAATTCGGTAACCTCATTATCAATATTTGTTTATACGATCATGGATAAAAATCAATCCTCGACCAAGTGATTTCCACAACGGTACTTGTACATGGTGAACAAAGCCTATATGGATATGGATAATAGTGATGTACCATCTATATTCCTCTGACAAGAGTAGCACATATTGCCATCCATCTGACTTGAATTCTAGTTATAATTTGCAGTACATAAATTTTTGCTCCAACTGAAATGCTGCCAGTCAAAACACTGGATTTGGATATGAATCATGGTGAATTGTTGGTAAACAATATGAATAATACTGTGAGGAAAATTGTCCCACGAGAGATGGAATGTTGTGGGTACCCCATATTTTCCAAATTTGGGCTGGGCTTTCATTTAGTAGCTGATATTAGCTTTTCTCGTAAGTATTCCACTATTCATTTTCTATTTTTTGATCCATTAATTTCATTTTATGTAATGTTTCTTAGCCCATTGATTGGTGGTCCGGAGGCTTCAACTGGACCTTTCTTACCGTCCTAACCGAAGGTGTGGAGTTCACCGTCCCTTTGCCCAAAACCTAACCAGACCATACCGAAACTTCTATCCTTTGTGATTATAAAAAGTGAAGCAGGGACAAGAAAGGATACACATAAAGAAATAGAACTAGTTTTAAGCTGCTTTCTGGGGAAGGAAAGAATTCTGGAGATGAGTGCTTCGAAATTTATAAAGTGTGTGACAGTGGGGGAAGGAGGCGTTGGGAAAACCTGCTTGCTCATTTCCTACACTAGCAATAGTTTCCCGGTGGTCAGTACCAATCATATTTTTTAGGTTTTTCAGGTTTTTTGTGTGATTGATTGACAGATTTCCCCCTTTGCTTCTAGGGTTTTGTAATTTTTTTTCTTCCATTTTTACATTAGGAACAGATAGATATGGAATTAGATTAATCCTTGCAGCATTTAGTTAATATAGAAGTCCTTTACATTAACTTGTCCATGTTGATTTTGATGTTGTTTTGGTGGCTGTGTGCGCCAAAATAAAATTTCTGCTTGCTCATTTTCTATACCAGTATAATACTTTCCTAGATTGTAAATATATATACTTTTTAGGTTTATTAGGTTTTTGGTATGTCAGATTGATGGATTCCCCCCTTTGCTTCTAGGGTTTTGATACATTTCCAGTTTTGAGGGAGATTAAGTTAAAATCCTCAGAACATTAATCAAGATGGTGTTTTGTTGTCTTTTGGTGGATGTGTGACAAGAATTTCAATTTTGTTGATGTTTGACCAATGAGAATCATTATCTAGTGCTTTTCCTCCGCGAGGAGTTGCGAATGGACGCATATGATATAACTTATGTCCATTTAACTCCCTCCGAAATACTGTCCCAAAAATCTCAAGGATTCTACTTCAAAAGGTGGAAATACTTTTTGGTCTAAAATTTGTCTTTTTTGAGTTAGTGCAGTAACCTGCCTTCCTTTTGGGTCACAGAAAATTGTTTTCACGCAAATTTGATTTTGTCGTTTAGTTTTTCTTTCGTAATTGGTCAAGTCAAATTATTAAACAATTTGGTATTTTTTTGTGATTGCCTTTATTTGGTTCTGCCAAGTCACTTTTATTTTTGTTGTGTCTATTCGGGCTTTTGCTAGCACATGATTATTGGAAAATGGTGTGAAGACAAAGAAGTGGTACTTCCATCTGAATTTTCCAATAGTGAGATACTTGTGAGGGGAAAATATAAGAAAACATGTTATAAATATTTTTATTGGATCCAGTTTTCCTCAGGGAAATGTTTTTATTTCTATTGTTTATGTTTCTGTAAGAAGAAGCTTAGTGAATATTGCGATTTAAGGATGTGCTTGTTGCGGGAAAAGTGAAGCAAAAGGGGGAATGGAAATTCTGCTCAATGTCGACATAAGAGTCAATCATGGTTTTTTTCCGTTCTTGCCCTTGCTGACTGTAGAAGCACAGGTTGTAATGATAAACTAACGTATATGTACCATTTTTGGTTCGATGTAATGCAACATGTTTCTTAGAATTGTGATAGTTTTTTCATGTTCCTTTCTACAATGTGGTTATGCATTGAGATCAGCATATAATTTAGGAACATGGACATGATTTTAGGTTTGTGGAAATCCTATCATGATATAAATACTGTTTTACAGGATTATGTCCCTACAGTCTTTGACAATTTTAGTGCAAACGTGGTGGTGGATGGCAGCACTGTTAACCTTGGTTTGTGGGACACTGCAGGTAAACTCTCTCTCTCTCTCTCTCTCTCTCTCTCTCTCATTTGCAAGTGCTATTTACTTCATTTGTACAGGTCAGGAGGATTACAATAGATTAAGACCTTTGAGCTATCGTGGGGCTGATGTTTTTCTATTGGCCTTCTCTCTGATCAGTAAGGCTAGCTATGAAAATGTTTCTAAGAAGGTGTGAATATAGCACTGTTACAGTTTAATATCTGATTGCTTCTGTTACATATCTTCCAATACACTTGGATTTGCTGACTGATGTTGTACCTGTTTACGAATGGCTTATGTTCTCTTCTAGTGGATTCCTGAACTGAGGCACTATGCGCCAGGTGTTCCTATTATTCTCGTCGGGACAAAGCTTGGTAAATTTCTTTACTATTATCACCGCCTAATTGTTATATATATGCATTGTGGTATTTTATCAGTTAAATCATTTAAGTTTGTTATATGCAATATTTTATGGAGATCCATTTTGATTTTGTCGTTTTCTTACTCATTATCAAGTTGTTCCAATTTCCGTGTTCTTTGAGCAGTTTGCCACTTTTGACTCAGTTTATCGGTGATTTGGGATCAACATTGTCAATAATATATGAGATTTCATCCTTCTATAGATCCCTAATGTAGTAGGTTCATTGTTACATACATCATACTTAGAATCTAGGAAGCATGAACACTCCAAAATGTGTCCGAGTTGTGTCAGACACACATTGGACACTCCACGGACACTCCAAAATACACTAGGACACACCAGGATAGGTGCTGTGTCCGTGTCGATGTGTCCTTACCTTGTTGTGTCTCATCCGTGTCCGTGCAACATTAGAATGCATTTTTAATTGAATCAAGTGATTGGTTCAATTACTTGTGCTAAATATATTCTTCTAATATTTACAAGAATTCTGATTATTGAAAATGATAAGAATTGATCGTATTTTTGGTTTATTAATATTCGTCATCAAGTACCTACTTTTGTCTGGAAAATTAGCGTAGAAGAAATGAGAATGCTATGATGGACGAGTGGCAAGTCAATGAAAGACAGCCTTCTGGTATGTCTGAGGCTCCCAATGACTAGAATAGCAGCAAGAAAATAATGAGGTATAATATGAGACTCACTATTGTAAAAACATGCACCCAGACACAAAGGCCAAGCACAAATGGGGCATAGTCTTGTGTCCCTTCAGGCAACACATCATTAATGAGGCACACACCTCTAGGTTTTGGTGCACGCCAAGTATCCCATTTCTTTCGTATTGATGAAAGTAATAAGTGACTGATTGGAAAAGTGGGTATGCACTTTTCTCAAGATGCAAAAGATAATCGGTCTGTGGTAGCAAGTGCAGCTAATTTGGTGAAGGAAGAAACCTACTAGGTTACAAGCTATATCAAAATTAGTGACTTCAAGTTCATTCATGCTTTGAAGTAGAGGAGACGGATTCATAAGATACAAAGATATTGATGATGAAGACAACACGTAGGATGATCAATCTACTGGAGGGGCACAAGTTTATAACAAGAGTCGATGACAATAGCTTTGGATGCTTGATCTTTCTAGTTCAATAGACAATGAAGTCAACCATTTGGAGTCTATTTTGATAAAAAAAAGAAGTATTATGTAATATTATACAACTATGATACTTTGGTGTGTGTGCGTCTCTCTCTCTCTCTCTCTATATATATATATATATATATATATATATATATATATATTTATTTTGAATAAGGTAAATATTATTGATCAACGATAATTACAACTTAGATCTTTCCCCGATTACAAAACTCATTTGGGGTCTAAGATATTTATGTCAGCATTTATATTTCTTTGTACAGCAAAAGTACTAATGGATCGTCCCTCAAAGATACGTCGGTTGTGTTCCTTCCAGACGTGCCATACCACCGTCCCAAAAATTAATCTAACTCGGCGATAACCTCACTCTCCCTTCCCCTTCTGAGTTTTAATATCATTTAAGACCACATTGACCTCTCTACAATGACCATGGGTTTGCCCCATTTTCTGTCTCTGCGCACTCCAAATCTCCCAAGTGACGTCACAAGCGAAGAACAGATGATCCTTGGTCTTATCATATTTACCGCATAAACAACACTTCATGTCCTCACAGGAGATGTCAAAATTGCTCAATCTGTCTCTAGTAAGGAGCCTATTTTTGATCAATTTGTATAAGCACAGCGACATCTTGACTGCAGCCCTTTTGGTCCAAACCATGTCCGTCCACTCAACCTCTTCATAAGCAGTCCATATCTGATTCATGGCCGTTCTGAAGTTAAAAGTGCCTTTCTCCATGTCTTCTCAAGTCCAGTAATCCTCCATCGCTTGTCTATTATTCTCCACTGTCCGGATATCTTCCGCATGTGTCGCATCGATCAAATGGCCTCGGGTATTCCACTCTCCTTCCTCGATAAGGCTGCTGACCGTTTCCGTGGAACCTATCAGCTCATAAACATGCCATCCCTCCCTCTCAATCAGGCTAGTGTACCCAAACCATGGGTCATACCAAATGCTGGTTTGGGTCCCTGATCGTATGACTCTAGTCAACTTGCCTTTAGTCTTGCTTCTCGTCTTCAACAGAACTTTAACGGTGACTGAAAAGTTGTTGTTACTAGCTGACCAGAAGTTCCCTTTCAGAAAGTATCTTTCCTTGATCTATTCAACCCAAAGAGATTTTCTATTGACGAATCTCCAGAACAGTTTGAGATAAGCAGTTTTCTGGAGATGTCCCAAAGATCGCTTTCCAACTCCACCTTCCTTTTTAGGCCGATACAACTCCTCCAAACTGATTTCATGTATGTCTCCTTTCCACAAGAAGTCCGCACACATGCTTTCAATTTTTTTTATCGTACCCTTGGGCAGCATAATGTCCTGGAGCCAGTAAAGAGCAACCACCTCTATTACGGCTTTAATAAGTTCAATCCTCCCTCAAAAGGACATCATCTGCGCCTGTCATCCCTTTAGTCTCGATTGCATGTAGTTGAGGAGATCTTCACACTCCGCATTAGCAGCATAGTTGATTGAGAGGGGGGAGACCCAAGTATCTCACAGAAAGCATTCCTTCCACAATGCCCATTTTGGCCAGCAATGTCTCCTTATTCTCACAAGTCCGATTCAGGAACATCTGGCTCTTGTTCTTGTTCAACTGCAAATCCGAGCATTTTTCTATGTTATCGAATATACCCTTTAAAGTGTCAAGTGATATGTCAGTTGGCTCTACGAACACCAGCATGTCATCAACGTAAATTAGATGAGAAACCACATGATTAACCTTCCGAAATAGAGGGGTAATCAATCCATCCAGAATCGCATCATCCAAAAGGCAAGTGAGGAATTCCATGACCATCACCAAGAGATATGGAGAGATTGGATCCCCTTGTCTGAGGTCTCTGCTGTTTCTGAAAAATTCCTCCTGCTGGTCCCTAACCATTATCGAGAATGATGCAGAGCATACACACTCCCTTACCCTATCCATTCACCATCCGTCAAATCCTATGCGAAATTCCGATTCATCATATCATAGCCTTTCCTGAGGTTAAACTTTGGACTCGTTTTGTTACCTCCCTGCTTATTGAAATATCTAACAAGCTCATGAGCCAGCAGACAATTCTCCAAGATGGAGCGCCCTTTGATGAAGGCAGTCTGATTATGGGAGATAAGCTCTCTCATCACATCCCTCATCCGGTCATATATTAGGTGGGTAATAATCTTGTATAAGAAATTACAATACGCTATCGGCCGGAAGTCTCCCAGTGAATTCGCACCCTTCACCTTAGCAATTAAGACCACAAAAGTGTGGTTAAGCTCCTTGAGTAGCTTACCAGAGGTAAAAAATTCTCTTACCACATTCAGGACATAAACCTTAATCATTTTCCAGTGTTTCTTAACGAAAGCCACCCCAAAGCCATCTGGTCCTGGCGATTTGATAGGGTCTACATTAATAACAATAGAATGTATCTTCTCTGGTAAGCTCCGTTGTTCGTAGGACATTATTATCTCGTCGAGAGACCATCTTCTTAAAAACAATGTGTTGAAAGACGTCCGGGTAGGAGTTCTGGTTATAGAGATCCCGAAAATACTGCACCGCCTCATTTCGGATACCATCATCCCCAGTAATGAGACTTACATCAGGATCAAGGAATCCGTATATGGTATTCCGACTCTGTTTAGCCTTGACAGTAGCTTGGAAGAATTTAGAACACTTATCTCCATCTCTAAGCAGTTGCATTTAGCTCTTTGTCTGATGTGGATCTCATCTAAGAATGTATCCTTGCGCAATCGATATTGTAGGGCTATCTCCTCTTCCATGAGGGCGGAGTTAAGCGGGTCTAACTGAACCCTCAGTTGAATATCAGCCAACTTGTCAGGAGTATGAGGTCTGCCTTTGTTCCAGGTCCTGAGTAAGCCTTTAATAGCTTTCAACTTTTGAACAATCTTGAATTGAGCAGTTCCAGTCAACCCAACCTCCCAACCATGCTGAACTACCTCGTCATAGCCTTCCAAATGAATCCAGGCGTTGTTGAATCTGAAAGGCCTTCCTTTGATAACCGGCACTTCTGTCAGTCTTATAACAATAGGGGAGTGATCACTAGCTCCAGGAGTTGAGCATTCCGTCCTAGAAGAGTGGAACGCTTCCAACCACCTCCCGTTACAGGGCGCATGGTCAAGCTGAACAACAATCCGGTTAGTTATCGTCCTGTTATTCCACATCTATATATGTCATGTCTTATCCATACACCTGAGCCCAGAGGATAAGAGACAATTTGAAATTTCGATAGAATCGCTTGTTGCACTGAACGGACTCATATTTTTTTATAGGCAAATAAGGTAGCATTGAAGTCTCCCACCACAACTAAGGGCTATCTATCTCCAATCAGCATGCTGGTCATAGTAATGTCATTCCACAACCCTAGACGCTTGATTATGTCATTATGACCGTACACCGCTCCTACCACAATTTGAAGTCCCCTTTTGTTGGTGAATTTAATGGTGAGGAGTTGGTTAGATCGTTGTATCACATCTCCCTGCCAAATCCTGGTGTGCCACATAACCCAGATGCGAGCTATATCGCTACAATATAGATTGTGAACGGAGGACCAGTGCGTCGGAGTATACCTTTTAATCAAAATATCCGATATAACTTTGGATTCCAAAATGTTGATGATAGAACACTTGGATTTATTGCTGTACCGCAAAATATCCCTATATCTACCTATCAAATTCGCCTCTCTCACATTCCATGTGAATATAGTCATAAATTACGTTGGTGAGTTTCCTTGTTGATACGCGAACTCTCTCTAAGGGGAGGGGAGAGTCCATCCTTTTGTCGGTTATGAGCTTTGCCATCTCCTGCTTTTGATTCCACTTTGCCTACCAGATGAGATTCGGGTACGTCAACGGTTCCTGGCTAGGTTGCCGCTCGTCAAGTTGTCCGACATCGTTACTTGGGGACTTTGAAGATTTGTCCACAGGTGGAACTATACAGAGCGCTCCACTTGCTAGTCTCCTCCTAACTCTGACATGATTACATTCTTGGTTAATCGCCTCAACACTAAACTTGACCAGGCTAGAGTTGTCTTCCCCCGTTAGGTTGTCAGCGGCGAACCCTATCATCGCAAGTTGTGCCTCCTCATTTCCTTCCCCTCTCCCTTCTTTCTCATTCTCCGCTCCCATTCTCTTCCCCAGTAGAGAGGATTGGGGAGCCGCCTGCAGGGCTGGCTCATTCGTGTCCATACTCCTTTGCTCTATACTTAAGTCAACTTTTCCTCCCCGCGAGCTAGGGATAGCCGTGTTGGCTCTAGTATCTCTAGTAGGCGTTGCACCTTTGTACTAGAGCAGGGGACTTGATTATTGGCCTTCAGAATGACTCTAGCGTCCGGACACTGGGCTATGATATGTCCAAAGCTATGTCAGGAATTACAACAAGGCAGTACCCATTCATACTCAACTTTTTGGAAAATGGTTTTGCCTGCCGGAAGATCAACCTCCAGCTTGTTAGGAAGCTTGTCATGATTACATTCTTGGTTAATTGTCTCAGCACTAAACGTGACCAGGCTAGAGTTGTCTTCCCCTGTTAGGTTGTCAGCGGCGAACCCTACCATCGCATGTTGTGCCTCCTCATTTCCTTCCCCTCTCCCTTCTTTCTCATTCTCCGCTCCCATTCTCTTCCCCAGTAGAGAGGATTGGGGAGGCTCCTGCAGGGCTGGCTCATCCGTGTCCATACTCCTTTGCTCTACACTTAAGTCAACTTTTCCTCCCCGCGAGCTAGGGATAGCCGTGTTGGCTCCAGTATCTCTAGTAGGCGTTGCACCTTTGTACTAGAGCAGAGGACTTGATTAGTGGCCTTCGGAATGACTCTAGCGTCCGGACACTGGGCTATGATGTGTCCAAAGCTATGTCAGGAATTACAACAAGGCAGTACCCATTCATACTCAACTTTTTGGAAAATGGTTTCTCCTGTCGGAAGATCAACCTCCAGCTTGTCAGGAAGCTTGTCAGCCGCACTGATCTCCACAAAACTCTAGCAAAGGACAATCGATCTCTATCAGTTATGTATTTGTCTGGCCGTAGCAGATTCCAATTTCGCTAGCCAGTTTCATAATAGCCGGAACACTCCATAGTTGGGGTGAAAGATAAGGGAACCTAATCCAGATAGGGACAGTTGCCAGCCGATCCTGTTCAAAGTTAGTAGAGGGGTCCCATCTTCTCAGGACAACCAGTTTCCCATCGAATGCCTAAGGGCCATTCTGGATCACCCTTTCTAAATCTTCCGACGCCCCAAACTTAATGAAATAGAAGCCATTCTCCTTAGAGTATATTTTCATGCTCCCTTTAGGTTTCCACATTCGCAAGGCGAATCCCTTTAGCTGATCGAAGTAAGGTCGGACTCCCATAACGTAAAGGACAATAGTGTTCTTCCAGAACTCTTCTGTTTCGGCGATGTCCTCCTTGGTGATAGAGATGACTTTTCTTTCTTCTTTAAGACTAGGCGCGACGAAGTGCATCTCGATATCTTCCCTCGCCAGGTCGGACCTGCATCAATCTGCCCAGGTGATAGGAGCCACTCCCGAGATCTTAAATGTATTAGGGGCCCTATCCGACATTTTGTCAAACACCTGGGGTGGGTGACGTGCCGTTGGTTTTGAAAAGTCCGGAGATGTACGTGAAACTCGGGGAGGGTTGGCCGAAGCCGGGTGGCGAGAGTCGCCACCCTTCCCCGTTCGGGACGGACCCACCTGGGGTGCAAGTCGCGCCACCGACGAAGGAACGCGGCTAGGCACAGAGGATGAGGCGGAGGCTATACCTTTCCCTCGTCGTCGAGTCACGGTCGCCCATCCATTACTGGAGACGATCGGGACTTGCTGGGAGGCAGCCGGGCGCCTCGGCGCCACCGGAGGCCGGCCGCTTGTAGATCTGGATCCAGAGGCAAAAGCGGAGGGGAGGAGGAGGAAGTCTGGGAGAAGGGTGCGGGGGCAAGGGGAGGGGTGGATCAGCAGCAGAGGAGGAGGGAGGGGAGGAAGAGGGGGCGGCTGCGGAAAGGGGCAGGAGAGAGAAGGGGGAGGGGGAGGATCGGGAGGGGGGAGCTGCGTCAAGGAGTTCGCATGCGCGACTGCCATTTTAAAAATTCTTATATATATATATATATATATGGAAGAAGTTAATTATCCATGATCGCTCCTACTGGGATTCGAACATCGTCCATTCGGGTCTTATACCTCCACACTAACCACTTGAGCTAGAGGTCAATGGCTATATATATATATATATATATATATATATATATATATATATATATATATATATATAACAAACCACTCTTTAGCGAACCAAAGTGTACTGATTAAGCATGCCCCCTATCGTACTGTGTACCGGGGAAAGTAGTGTACCGCATACTCGTACCCATACCCGTTCTGCATATCGAAGTGAACCACAACCCAGGTGTGGTAATATGATAAAAAATTTGGTGATGGTAGCAAACTTTTGGTGACCATTTCTCATGTCTTGCACCAAAGGTGATATAAAGAATGTAGCTCCTTGAGTGCGCCTTTCACATTTATTAGTTATAATCGGGAATTATCTTCGAACTTAATTGAGCACAGTGCACTTACTATGATGTGCAATTTGTCTCTTTATTGGACTCTTAATTTCTTGATGATTCTAACTGGAATTATGATTAGCTTGAATTGTTAAATGTGTTTATTTATTTAACTCAACATCCCGCATGACCCGATCAAGCACCAAAGCCGCTAGGAGATTAATGCACCATACACTGTGGAAGAACATTTTGGCAAATGGAGTATAGTTATAAGATAGATTTGGAATGACCTACTTCGGTAGTCTTCCCAGGAGCTGCATAATGTTTCATTTATCTATCACCTGTTCGTTCGGTGTTGACAGGTATCATAATTTGAATGCTGGTGATTATGATCTTACTAATTAGGGACTTCCTTTATGGATTTCTTCATGACAAATCTACTCTATTAGTCTAATGGAATGAACTCCATGTCTTATGGATAACTATTAATCATGTAGCTGTGTATCATTTTGTAAAAAGTTGTCCGTCAATGTGGTCAATTATGTATACCTATAGTATTCTGTGTCCTTAACCAACATGATTCATTTGTTCTGCTTTCCAAATATAAGGTTTAGCGTCAGACATTTCCCCTCCATTTTTTCCTTATATAAGATTTCATTGAGGCATTTCCCTCCGTTTATTGACATGAATGAAAAAATGTGGACATCCTTGATTGTGTAATCCATCACTTTGAGGGTATGATAGCCATGTTCTTCAGAACAATGTTCATGTTGAATCCACTAACTATTCTGAGCTACCACAAATCAGTTAATTCCTAATACATCTACAGAGTGTACCCTTGACTTAAATACCCACCAGGATACCATCTTAAAAGAATCTGAATGCACAGTTGAGGTTGGTTTGTAACTGAATGCTGTTCTCTAATTTCCTTAAGTTCACTGTTCATAAACTATCATCTTATCTACTTTTATCCAAGTTTCAAAGTATCGGTATCGGAATCGGTATCGGACCATTCCTGTGAGTATCAGTATAGGCGGTATCGGTAGTATCGGAGGTTTCGGATCGGAGTATCGTATTTTTGGTATCGGAAAGCAAACAACTGTTAGTAAATTATTAACATTTTAGAAATATATTTTATACATTTATGCATAATTTAAAGTATTTTCTAGTATTGTTTCTTAGTATTTTTGAAATTGAATGAAATAGTAGTCACCTTTGTCGATTGATTTATATGTGATAGATAAGTTTTCCTCTTTTATATGCTTTCACAACCTTACTATGTTTTTACACCCTCGTTAATTGGTCTTTTTAATTCAATTTTCTTTGTCGAATTGACCGGAAAAGAGACCTCTAATGTCGGTATCGGTCAGTATCGGGTATCGGTCAGTATCGAATATCGGCCGTATTGGATCGGTATCGGCCGATACTTCAAACTATGATTTTATCTTAGACCAGGTATTGAGTTTCATTAAACTATATATATCCCCATATATCATTTTTAGTTATCCAAAATTTTGCCACAAAAAAGCTTTAATTGTGTTTGTTGTACAAATTTCTATGTAGATGTAAGATGGGTACAAGCTATATTCTCTAGTGGAATCACTGATTAAGCTGACCGATCAATTACTGTGCGTAACTGGTAGTTATTTTCATTACTAAATTCTAAAGCCCAGTAAACTACTTAGCTTGTGGGGGAGGGGAGGGGGGCAATGTAATGGTATCATCAATTAAGTCGTTCTTTGCTGGATGAAAAGTTCTCATCTGGTGTTTACGTGTACTTCAGATGAGTATCAATCAACTATTGTATGAGTATTATTATTCCATTAATATTTAAGATATGCTATTTTTTTTTAGTAAGCAGGCATCATGGATTATGATGAGGAACATTCAGATGAGTGATGGTATCATTGAGAAGTTAGTTCTTGTCTTGTGTTTATATTTTCTGATACCATGATTGCAAATTGATTAAAGTACGGTATGACTATTATGATTTCATTATTACTACAGAAAGGCTATTGTTTTTAGCAAATAGGCATAGTGGATTATGATGAGGAACACTCCCGTAAATCAGTGATAGTACTAGCATTGGATCCTTTACTAATTGATAAGAGTGTACGGAGTTTGCTGTTCTCTCATATAATACTATACTGGTCTTAGAGTTCATGGCTCCTTAGTTTTATTTCTGCCGAAACCAAGAGCAATTTGCTGGAACGGAATGGTAGGGTGTTGGAAGCTTTCAAGGTTCTTCCTGGCAATTTAATTGGTCATATTTTCTTTGCACTTTGAGGTATCATATATATATATTTTTCTCCTGTAATCTTGACTATCTCAACTACCATGTTTCAAAGACACATATATAGATACCGATGCAAATATGACACAAATTCGGAATACAAATTCTTTTAGAAATTTCAGGATACAAGCATGATTTGGATAACAGTTATAAAGACATGAACATGTATCTATAGCAAGGTTTAAAGCATCGTCCGAAATAAATGTCTGGATCACATTTGGAGGGTCCAAAATTGCCAAACTACCTCAACTGACCAATTCAAAACCACTGTGCTCGAGTTTTTGAGCCTTCCATATATATATGTCTTATATATTAAATATTATTAACAGACATTGTTATGCATTTTTTCAATAGTAAATGGTTTCCGAAATTCTAGAAAGGACTCATTGGAAAAAGAATGTTACTTTCTCATCTCTCTATTAGTCTATTTTGTTTTGCACAAGTGCGAGACCATGACAGTCACCATCCGAGAACATTTGTTTTGCACAAGTGTTGACAGGAGTGGACCATGTTGACATGAGAGTCTCGCGAGACATGGGTGCGATCCTGTAGATGAGTATTGAGTATTCGTGCAACCTAGCTCAAATATCGATGAAATTGCTTTGCATTAGTTGAACTTTCTCTGTGTTCTTTGAATATCTCCAATACTCGTGAGTCTACTCCAATTTTTTCCTTTTTCTTTTACAAAGAAGGCAAATCTTGAATATCGAAGACATTAATACATTATTATTTTTGTGAGCCTGAATTCTCAATGTTCTTTGAATTTTCCTATACTTGTTGGTCTATTCCAACTATGTTTCTTTTTCTCTTACAAACTGGGTGAATCTTGAGTATCTCAGTTATTAATACAATATCTTTGTCTAAGCCGTTCTTCTCTATGTTCTTTGAATTTCTCGCATATTTGTATGTATATTCCGTTTCTTCCCCTTTTGCAACAATCTTAACAGAGTACCAATCCAGCTGTTCCATTCTTTTCTATGTTAATTATCCACAATGTAGCCTAAATTTGTAAAGTGAGAATTGAATCAAAGCTTAATTTTATCATTGTCGAACATGGGAAAAGTAAGACCAAATGTTGACCCAAACTTATTGTGGTTAATCTTTGCATGTAATATGTTACCTTTGTAAGATACAACAACAACAACAACAACAACAACAACGTAAAAGCCTCTATCCCAAATTCTGCGATCGGCTATTTGAGTCCTTTCTTCCATTCAGCTTCTTTAAGGGTCATGTGCGCTATAAATTAACAGAAAACATAATCCTTCTTTACGACTTCAATCCAAGTTTGATTAGGGCTACGCTTACTTCTAGCATCTCCTTTAATAAATATTTTATCCGATCTCTACCTTGGACGTGTTGGTCTAAGTTACATGACCAATTCTGCTCCTGCTAAATCCCTCTATGCCTGCTTCCATCTTTTGTTAGTAGTCCTGACTATTATTGCATAAGAACCTCTATTTGAGAGGTGATGGAGAGAGATGGATATAGATGGAGAAAAGCAGGTTGCTATAGATTTATAGAACATAAGCCTGCTTGACCCCCTAGCAGCTTGTGTCATTGTTGAGTTTACAGAACATGTATACCCCACCATGTTGGCCTTACTTTCATCTTTCCTCCCACACTTGCCTAGCAGGGGCCTCCAGCTAGCAATTGGGACATCAATGTCTGCGACAGAGGACAACGAATGTCCACTAATGACTTCGGTTATTTGTTTTAGTCGGAGTAGATGTGCTGTAATCGCTAAGAACCCACTTCCAGCTGTAGATGGCCTGTATAGGGATCATAAGCAGCCAAATTTGTTCCACTCAGATCATCGGCAAGGCGACTATCATGGTTCACAATATCAAATACTGAAATCGGTATTGGACCCTTCTTAATCGACAGTTTTGGGGCTGTTTTAGAGGGTTTCAGTGGGTTTGAATTGGTTGGTTTGGACAGTTTCGGTATCAATATCGGTCGATACCGAGAAGTATGTCATCTATAAAGTCGCCTTTTAGCGTAGTGCTTCACTCGGTCCTATATATTTTATTACTAAATTAGGGAAGCCTCGTAGGTCGGTTTACATATAAGCCTTACCACTCTACATGGATTAACTATGACAAAAATTTAGCATGACCTTATAAACTTGTGATTTTATGTATGCCAACATGCAATATTTTTTGTAATTAGCAAGGTTAGCAGTATCGGTATCAGACCCTTCCTATGAGTATTGTGATCGGCGGTATCGGGAGTATCTGTGGTTTCGAATCGTACAATTAGATTTTTTGGTATCGAAAAGAAAATAATTATTAATTTTAGAAGATATATTTTATACATTTAGACATAACTTTAAGTATTTCTTTGTTGTTTATTAGTAGTTTTGAATAAAATTGAATGAATTAGTGTAACCCTTTGAAATTGAATGAAATAGTAGTCACCGTTGCCGATTGGTTTACGTGCGATAGATAAGTTTTCTTCTTTTATACGCTTGTACAACCTTACCGTGCTTTACACCCTTGTTGATTGGTCTTTTTTGTTCAATTTTCTTTCTCTGACTCAAAAAGAGATCCCTAGTGTTGGTATCGGTCAGTATCGGTATCGGTCGGTATCAGATCGGGACATGTCAAACCGTATCGGTATTGGTCGTTATCAGATCGGTATCTGCCGATACTGCAAACTATGGTAATTAGTCAATGCAATTCGATTTTCACTACGATTTGAAACTCCTCGATTATCCACCTAATTTGCACATATCTATGTCCTGTATCCTTTTTAGCACTTATACACGTCCAACGTCTGGAGATTGCCTAGTAAAATCCATCAGGTCTCCGTTGAGAAATCCACCAGACATTCTCATGTATATTGCCCTTTGATGCAAAAGCTTTCATCAAACTTTGTTTTAACAAGTCTTGTACATGCAACCGTAATATGTACAAGTTTAGCAAGCCAATCCAAACTATAGTTATTCTGTCCAAAATCGCTATAGGTTTTGCCGTCATCAGCTGTACTAGATTTTGATGTGAAGTTCAAATCCTCTGTAGTAGATACGTCTAACCCTTCAAAGCAAGAACCTAAGTGAAAACAATCACTCTCATTGGTGATAACCTAAAAACCTAACCATTGGCATTGTAGCACTCCCTCAAGGTTTTGTTTTGCAGCTTCAATTCAAAAAATTCCTCCATATATTTTGCAATGTCAAACAAAATGCTTGCATGATATTGAAACCATGAAACAGTTCTGATTTCAGCAGCTTCAACAAATTTTATTATGCCCAAGTTAGACTTAGTTGCTTACTTTGTGCTAATAAGTTTATTTTTGATTAATTTTTAGTATCTTATTATCTTATCGTTACTTGGTTTGCATTGCTAATATCCACTTGTTTAGTTGTCCATGACTACTTTGAACACTTTAGCTTATATGATGTGTCGTTTTTAGTATTAACTCGTATGTTAGGTGGAATCTTGTTGATAGAGATTTTCTTGATTTGATATAATGTACAAAGAGAAGTGTCTCAATCAATTTGAGATATCATTTTATATATAAGAGCATTATAAAACAATTTCTTGCAATGGATTTAACATCATTTAGCAACGTGCTCAATGCTAACATACTCAGGTTCAAAGTTCAAACTCAAAGACATCCAGAACTCTTCAAATTCACAACATATAGACGGCATCATGGAAAATTAACTGACGGTCAAAGTCTCAGCATAGTTAACAAGAACAAGAACAACAGTCTTTATCCCAAATTTGTGGGTGGCTGTTTGAGTTATTTTCTTTCATTCTTCTATATTAAGGGTTATTTTCTCTCTAACATTTGCAAATACCACTTTTCACAGCCTTACTCCAAGTTCAGTTATTCCTATCCTGAGTTGTACTAGCTCCTTTAACAAATATCCCATCTCTTCTGATTGCATCAACTGGTCTCAGTTGGACGTCCAAACCAACAACCTTTGACTATTTTCTTCCAACTTATCCTCAACTAGCACCTCCAACTTTTTACAATCATACTCATTTCTTATCTTTACAATTATACCCATCCATCTTTGTATTCTTCTTCATCTGTGCTAAACTTTTGAAAGTTTTTAATTGTCCAAAACTTCGATCCGTAAAGCACAACTTCTTCTCATAGAAAAATTCTTTTACTTCAAGTTATCCTACGATCACTATCCATAAAACTACTGTATTAAATATAGCATTCTTTTTTAACATCAGAATATGAGAAACATTGTGCACGTTAACCAACTTAGGTGGCAAAGCAACTAGCTATGCCACTATTCCCACTAACATCAGAAATATTGTGGCCAAAATGTGAGACACCTTGTGAACATATCTCAAGAGTGCAACATCCTATAATATGACACTCCAATTCCCTTTACGGTTATCAACATAACTCTTTTTTCTACTGCGACTTGTGTGCACTGTCTTCATAATCACTCTTTTTGAGGGGTTATCTGCACAAGCTTTTGATCTAGCATCTCTTCCGTAACTTCCCTTTCTGTTTCTTCTCAATATACATTGAGATTTTTTCTTGTGCTTATATGAAAATATTAATCTAGTGTCATACCCATGCAAGACTAATAAATGACATTCGAAAGCAGACTCTACTTAATTACTTGGCTCAATTGTCTGTTCGTTTTGGAGCACTACAATGGGTACATGGATTACTCGTTACACTGTTATTTTTCGTAAAATATAGTAATATTAATCCCAACAAATAGGGGAAAGCATTTCACATCGGATTCATGGCTTTTGGGTTTTTACTCTTACTTTCTGGGATTAGATGCATAATCATATAACTAGAAGAGACCATGTGAGATTGCGAAGAACAATAAATACGAAACAGCAGGGGAGAATCAAAAGATGATTGCAGGAAAAGAAAGCCATTCTTTGAACCATAAATGAATTCTGGAACTCGTTGGCGGTTGGCGGTTGCCACCTCTGACCGTTAGATATGTCTCTTGAGATTGTTGAAGCTGTCGATTTCCGGCTGTTGCAGGACACGGCTAAAATGACGTCTGTATCCGTATCGTGTCCATACTTGTGCCCGTATATGTGATTACTCATGTAATATAGGTACATATTTAAAAATGCTCGTATGTCCGTTTCTGTGTTTGTATCCGTATGCGTGCAACATAGATTTTACCAGTTTTGGTCCTATCATGTTAGGGCAAGGTGATGAGAAGGCTGCAGTTGCCGCCTCCATTGGGTTTTTAAAGTTTTAACTGCAGTTTTTTTTTTTGTTTTTTTGAACCAAAACCAACTTTAAAGTTTAAACCTGATATGTTATCCAATTATGCGAACCATTTAACAAAAACCGATCTTAAAAACCGGTCTGATTAATCGTCATTTGGGCAAGGTATGATTAATGGTCATTTGTGCAGTTTCTTGTTTGATCAATTAAAGTTGGGTCTGAGTACATGAATTTCTACCGTCCTGGACCAGCTTCGATTATTCTGACGAGTACACAGCCTTGTACTTAGATTTAATAACACTGCAACAAACACAACACTGTGTCTTATCCATTGGGTTAAGAGTCCTTTCAACGAAAATTGCTTTTAAGTTTAGAAGAAAATTTACTGAAGTTTTTCGTAACATACACTTACCATAAGATGACTTGTTAACATACACTTACCATAAGATGAATTGTTATCCTTTTGAGCTAGAGTTGACTTAATTTTGAGAGTTTCAACTAGGTCTGTTTGTAGAGGTGTGGTGCTTATTTACATCCTCTAGCTTATGTTACATCCTCTAAAAACCTGGACCCTGCATTTACCTACTTTGCAAGCTTTTAATTGTGCTTATGTTCTTCTAGCTTAAGTTAATGTCTATTTTTGCACGCATATCTCTCTTTCTGTTGGTGGCTGTTGTAAGTTATGAGTTCCCTTATGTAATTTTCCTTGTATTACAAATTGTTAAATCTTTTTACTAATTGCAATCAGTAAGACTATCCAAATTAAACCTTGTTTGCCAATGCTTACAGAAAATTATCTCAGTATTATATTTTTCCTTACCTTTTCCCTCTACAACTATGCATCTGCACAGATCTTCGGGATGATAAGCAATTCTTTGTAGATCATCCAGGTGCTGTCCCCATTACTACTGCACAGGTAAGACCGCCTACAGACCAGTTTCATCTGTTTTCTCTAATGTTTTGGTATTTTTTTTCTTGGATAAATTTCAACTTGATACCATCAACTATTCAAGTTTTTCAACTTGATACCCTAAACTTTAATATTAGACAACTTAATACCTCAACTATAATTATACAAGCTAATACCTCAACTATAATTGTTATCCTAACTGTATTGACGGAAAATCCTAAATGACAAAAATATACCTCCTCATTTGTGATCACTTCAAATACTCCAAGAGGGGATGGGAGGAGTAATTTGGTCAAAAAAATATTATTTATTTTTGTTGAGATGGAAAAATTAACCCCTGATTGATAGAGGGTATCGACTTGAAAATATTCAATAGTTGAGGGTGTAGTGTTTGGTATGATATTAATGTTTAGGATATCAAATTGAAAAACTTGAATAGTTGAGGGTATCAAGTTGAAATTAAGCCTTTTTTCTATGTTCATATGGCTAATTGTTCTCTTTCCTCATTAATGAAAGGGGGAGGAATTGAAGAAGCTAATAGGCGCTCCGGCCTACATCGAGTGCAGCTCAAAAACGCAACAAGTATGTCCTGTTCCCTTCCGGTTTTGTTGTAATTCCACCATTCCATTTATATGTGAAAGCTTGAGAGTGGAATAAATTGTTTTTATTGGATTGTAGAATGTGAAAGGAGTCTTTGATGCTGCCATAAAGGTCGTGCTCCAGCCGCCCAAGCAAAAGAAGGCGAAGAAGAAGGCACAGAGGGGCTGCTCGATTTTGTGAGGACATAAAATAGGGATAAAGGGTTTGATGACCTACAGACAGACATCATGCTTGTTGCACTTGTCTCCGTTCGTTCTTTATCTGTTATCAGTTCTTGATGTATAAGGGATAAGGGATTTCATCTGACACCATTATAGAAGGGAGTTGTGGGAGGCATCAGGCGATGTATTTGACTTAATCTTTTGCCTTTTGGAAACATTTAGGGAATCCGAATACTATTTTCTTGCATGCATGGATTAGTCGTAGTTTTAACCTATTTTGTATCCCCTCCAATTAAAGTTTGTGAAGAAGGGTTCGGCTAATGCCTGCATCCGTTCGACTGGAACAACCATGTGAATACTGCATGCTACTGTTGCTTGTTTTACCTATCTATGGACCTGACATATAATGTTGATAAATATTAGCTATTTTGTATCTGTCTCTAATGTCAATATATGCTTTCCAGATTGAGAGCTTTGTAAAGGGTTACTGGATTTCATGCCAAGCAGCTGTTTGGTCAGATACAAAGACACATCCTGATAGAACAGAGCAAGCAGCAATTGACTCAGGCTCCTGTAGTTGAAATGATAAAGTAACTGTTGGCTGTTAGATACAGATTTAGAAGGTACTTAATTCCTTGGGAGAGTTTGCATCCCATTTTTGGATGTCTGCACCCATTTTTTTTCCTCTTGCAACTGGTTATAATCATAGTTTGAAGTATCTCCTGATATACCGATATGGCCCATACGGTCCATACGGCATGTTCGGATTCGATACAGACAGATATTCTATACTGACAGATACTGTCAATTCGGCAAAAAAAATTGATACTGTCAATTCGGCAAAAAAAATTGAACGAAAATGCCAATTAACAAGGGGGTAAAAGCTAGTAAGGTTGTAAAAGATATAAAAGAAGAAAATTTATGTAGTGCATGTATATTAGTCGACAATGATGACTACTATTTCAAAACTACTAAAAAGAAAAATACTTCAAATTATATCTAAATGAATAAAATATATTTTCTAAAATATTAATATTTTATTAATAATTTTTTGCTTTTCAATAGCAAAAAATTTAATACTCCAATCTGGAACAGCCTATACATTCTTAGGAATGGTCAATGGTCTGATACTGCGAACTTTGGTATAATGTGACCAAATGAGACAGAGGAGGATATCAACACAGGTTTATGTGCAAATTACAAAGTGATCAACTGTCCTAGTTTCATGTACTAGGGAAATTGCAAGTATCAGTTTTAAGTCAATATTGTTGCTGACGCCATAATTAGTCTTGGAGATCTTAGTGCATGTTGGTGTTCCATATGACATATGTTTTTCTTTGTCCAAAAAATCAATTCATGCTTCACTTTGGAAAGCTTTTGTTCTATGTAGGCTGCTTAACGTTTGGTTCCCTTGAAGATGCTCTAAGAAAGATGTAGAGATTGTTTAAATACTAAGGGAGGGAGGGAGGGAGTGGCGAGGAAGAGTTTGTACTAGCTTTTTACATATGCATGAGTTTTTCTTTACCTCATTTACAAAGGGAAGTGATTCAATCATATCGCAAAGTGTTTGGCTCGTCGGATTTAAGAATACTTTCATGTATTTGGTTAGAGAATTTGCAGATAAGATTTACTGTGATTTGACATGAACAATAAATCTTGTTTGCCATGAAATCGAATTTTTTTCTTCAAATTGGAGTGAGGAAGTGGAAAATCCCAATTCTCACTTCACGTGTTTGGTTGAAGATTTACTTCCTCTCTACTTTAACAAAAAAAGATATAATATTCATGTCACTTCAACAAAAAATTACATTTTTTTACTCACATGAACAACCAACAAAATACCAAAATTTAGGATTTTTTTACTTCTAACCTCCACTTCTTCAAAGCACCCAAACGAAATATTTTCTACTTCTTTTCACTTCACTCCACTTCACTGCAATACGTACGCAAAATATCGATTTTCAGATTTTTTTACTTAGTTCCACTTCTCCTAACCAAACAGCCGAAAGCGAGATTGAGAAGGAAAATGTGTATACTTATTTTTATGACTAAATTGCAACTTGATATCCTCAACTATTTTAGTTTTTAACTTATACCCTAAATATTTTTACTCGATAACTTGTTACCATCAAATATTAAATATTTTTAACTTGGTACAAAAAAGACGAAACAAACCCCTCCCCCATCCCGCCCCCTCCCCTGGCTGCCCACCCCACCCCCCCTTTGTCCGTGCGTGCTGCAGCAGCTGGTAGCGGAGAGAGGGAGAGGGGTGGGGTGGGGTGCGGAGGGCAGCCGAGTAGAGAGGCGGGATAGGGGGGGGGGGGAGGGGGGGGATCAAAAATAGAGGGTGATGGCCGAAAGTAATTTCGTCTTTTTTAGAAAATTAAGTTGACGCATAATATGTTATTCCCGAGGTTAAATCAACGATGGAAAACCGCGTGGTCGAGATTAGAGGTTCACAAAAAAGTTCTAACTTTGACTATTCTCGATCTCCATGAAGAACTATATATAAGGATCCTGTTACAACCTTCTGTTACAACAATAACCAGAAAAGGAACCTCTCGTTCTTTCTTGCAACCCCAGTTGCAGACGAACAGAACAGAGTTACAACTCACAGAAGAGAGGAGGAAGAAGAAGAGACTTAGCTTGCTGGGGTGATAAAGATCACCGTTGCTCAAAACAAGATTCGCTCCCATACGATCTGCTTCCAGGAACCAGCAAGTTCACGAAGAACTTTTTGAACGCTCGCTGTCACCTCTGTTTGAACTCGCTGGACTCCAATGGTGACGACAACAACAACTCTCTTCTTCTCCTAATTTTCGAAGTCTATTCTCAAAGAGGCACGAAGAGAGTATTTATAGAGAGAGGGTGAAAACCCTAGCCGCTCACCAGTTACGGAAAGATAGGAACAAATTAATTACGAATCCCTAAAAGATAGATACGAATTAATTTCAAATCCCACAAAAAACGGATCTGAATAACAGACAATATCTTTCCATAACCGTTCAAATATATCCGCAGCAGCAGCGCATGCGGCAGTCCATACGACAGCCCATGCGGCCAGCACATGCGACCACACATGCGACCCGCCCATGCGGCCCGCGCATACCAGAGCGCATGAGAGCGCATCAAATGCACATAAGTGTTAGCGCCGATGCTGACGTGCTAAGTACGCCAACAAAGTGCCACTTTGAGCCCGAGTCCAAGAGCATGACAAAAAGCAGAAATACTTTCAGAGGAGTTAATCTTTTTTTCTTCTAGAAAAATACCCCCACATGGCACCCATGTGCCCCACCATATACCATGTGCACACCTCAACTCATACAAAGTATTATATTGAGATACCCACATGGTGGTGTAGCCAATGTAGGACTATTTTTACTAGTACAAAGAAAACAACACCAATAATTCCCCACATATCTTAATATATATAGGTTGAGCATTCCCTACAGTGACTGTCCATCATGCATTAGAATAGATGTCGCTTCGACTTGAATCTTCCTGCATGGGTCGAACAACAGTATGATACAAGAATGGACTAAGCCTTGAATTCTGCACCATAGCTGCAATTCTTCTCACTCACATAATGACATCAGTTATGCTTCCGGTTGCACATTAAAGGATCTGTGCATGCCTGGTTTTGGTGTATGTATTTGGGAGTCTACAAATTTTTTCTCAAGAGACGGCCTATATCTTTTTCCATACACTCTAGGTGAGTTATTGTAAAGAGTCATTGGCATGAAGTCTCGAGCTTCTTTGCGGTGCTACTCCTCTATAACATGGCCCAGAGCCGAGGCTATACCTCATCGTGGTGTTATACGACTATAGCATGAGATCCCAACCTCTTTGTAATGCCAAACTATCCAGCATGAAGCCTTGCGTTTCCTTGCGGTGTTACGCCGATGTAACATGGCTCGCGTAGCCGAGGATTTATATCTTTTACCTCTATGGTGTCACATTACTGTAACATGAGGATACTGGCCTCTTTGTAGTGCTGCCTACACTCTTTATTCTACAGCATTAGGCTACCTGCCTATATGCGGTGCTACGCTGCTGTGACATGGCTCGCGAAGCCAAGGCATTATCCTTACCGAGGAACCTCTTAGTGGTGTCACCAACTGTAGCATGGAGACCATACATTCCTTTGTAGTGCTGTGCTACCGTGCTTCCTATTAAGCATACCAGACATTCAAAATGCTTGAGAACTCATTAAGGCGTTTAAGCCATCCTCCCACAGGACTTGTTCTACACAAAAGAATAATTAGTAGACAACAGTGGTTCTGGGTCTGTAATCCCTCAATGTCTCAAAGGACTACCCACTGTTCCTGATATTCTCCCAGTCAATGATCCTCCATTGAACCAGTAGCTAGATGCCTAATAGATTTCTCTTTGAACAAATAACATAAAACTAAATAGTAGGATTACAAAGTCACAATATCAGAATGTCTTCAAGTCCATCTTGATTGTTGTATCCTCGACCAGCTGGCGCTTAAGACCTTTGGCGAACGGATCGACCAGATTTTTTTGGCTCCAAACATCAATTACGGCAATGACTCCAGTCTTGATAAGATCATTCACTGCCCTGTGCCTTAGTCGCATAGTCCTCTTCTTCCCATTAAAGAGATTATTTGATTCTACCGCTGCAGTCGCTTGGTTGTTGCAGTAAATCGGTACCGCCAGAATCAGTGCACCCACCACTAAAAGATCATACATGAGCTTCCAAAGCCACTCTGCTTCATCTGCTGCAGCTGTCAGTGCATAGAACTAATATTCCATTGAGGAATGAGAGAGCATTGTCTATTTCTTTGACTTCTATGATATAGCAGCTCCACCCATAGAGAAGACGTATCCTCCTGTGGACCTTTCGCTCTCTACTTCTGAACACCAGCTTACATCACTGAAGCCTTCCACCACTATCGGATAACTGCTGTAGTGCAGTGCATAATTCTGAGTCCTCTTGAGATATCTCATCACTCTCTTCACAACTTTTCAGTGCTCCACTCCTGGATTGCTCGTGAATTGACTCAGCATCCCCACAGCAAAAGCTATGTTAGGCCTAGTGGCAGTTGTTGCATATATCAGACTCTCGATGACGCTTGAGTACTCCAGCTACCTGACACTTTCCCTTGGATTTGGCTTCAGCTTCTTGTCACACTTGTACGGAGTATCAATCCGTAGAAGATCCTGATATCGTGTGAGCACTTTCTCGATATAATGAGACTGTGACAGCGCCACTCCAGTGTTTGTCCGGATAATCTTTATCCCCAGGATAATATCATCTTCCCCTAAGTCCTTCATACTGAACTTAGACGAGAGAAACTTCTTTGTCTCAGTGACACGTGCTAGATCCGTACCCAGGATTAGCATGTCGTCCACGTATAGACAAACGATGACTCCTCTTCTGTCAGCGAACTTAGTGTAAACGCACTTGTCTGTTTCACTGACCCTGTAGCCGTTTGATCTTATGACTTTATCAAACTTCTCATGCCACATCTTGGGAGCTTGCTTCAGACCGTATAATGATTTTACCAACTTGCAGACTTTGTCTTCAAGCCCTTTGATGATAAATCCTTCTGGTTATTGCATGTAAATCTCTTCGATCAATTCTCCTTTCAGGAATATTGTATTAACATCCATCTAATGAATGACTAGCTTGTGAATTTTACTTAGAGCAATCAACATCCTGATGGTCGTCATCCGTGCTACTGGATAATATGTGTCGAAGTAGTCGATCCCCTGATTCTAAGAAAACCCCTTAGCAACCAGTCTTGCCTTGAACTTGTCAACAGTTCCATCAGCCTTCATCTTCTTCTTGAAGATACACTTACATCCGATCGGTTTTGCTTCTTCAGGTAGATCGACCAACACCCAAGTATTGTTGGAGGTTATTGAATTATACTCATCATTGATAGCCTCCTTCCAAAAGATAGCATCTCTGGTCTTTATCGCCTCATCATAGGTAAGTGGATCTGCTTCCACATGATAGGTGACAAAATTATCTCCGAAGTCCTTGTGTCTTATTACTCGCTTAGATACCGGCTCTACGAGTTCTGGTTCGAACGTTGTCTCTGTAATGACAACTTCTTCTTAGACTACATCTTTATTAGAAGTGTTGCTCTTCTGTACATTCACACTATTCTCTGGAATGTCCGCGATAACAATGTTCTTGTGTCTTGCAAACTTATCTTCAAAGAATTCTGCGTTGCGAGATTCGATGATATGATTTGACTCAATATCAAGAAACCTCCGAGCATCACTCTTTCCAACATATCCCAGAAAGAGGGTCTTTGATGTCCTCGTACCCAGCTTATGAATCTTCAAGTCCGGAAGCTTCACATACGCCAGGCACCCCCACACTCGAATGATATTCAAGTTGGGTATGACTTTAAACCAGAGTGCATGAGGAGTAACATCGAAAGTTGCGTTCGACACTCTGTTCAAAATGAATGTAGCCGTAATCGCAACTTCTCCCTAGAAGCAGTTTGGAAGACCTGTAGTTAACATCATTGAGTTCATCATCTCTGTCAACGTCATGTTCTTCCTTTCAGCTACTCCATTTGATTGAGGAGAATATGGAGCAGTTGTCTCATTGACAATTATATGTTCTTTGCAGAATAATGTGAATTTTGACCTATACTCTCTGCCTCGATAACTTCTGAGTCTTATGAGTTGTTGCCCTGTTTGACGTTCAGCCTCAGCCCTGAACTCCTTGAACTTCTCGAATACTTTATATTTTTACTTGAGCAGATAGACGAATGCATACTTTGAGTAGTCATCGATGAATGTAATAAAATACTTTATCCTGGCCTTTGTGGAGAACCATTTGAAGTCACAGATATCTGAGTAAACCAACTCCAGAAGATCTATGCTTCGGTTAACCCGTTTGAACAATTTTCTTATGATCTTTGTCTGCACACAGACCTTACACTTCTCTACCTCCTTCTTGTGATCTTGCGATCTTTGTCTTCTCGATATAATAAGATAAGCCCTAGACTAGACATCTTGTTTATCCTTTTACAATAAACATGTCCTAGTCTATTATGCCATAACTCAAGAAATAACCAGAAGAAGAGACTGTATTATTATTGTTTGCAGGAGTTACAAGCTGAAGTTTGAACATCCCTTCGGTACAAAATACCTTTTTGAAGTATGTTCCTTTGTACGACATCACCATATGTCCAACATTGATGTCCATCCTCAAGCCTACGTTATAGAGAAGACTTTTCGAGACCAGATTCTTGGCTATTACCAGTACCTACTTCACATCCTGAAGCGTCAGTGACTTCCTCGAAGTCAGATTCAGTACCACCGTTCCGATCCCAAGTACTTCAGCTTGTGCCTGGTTTTCCACCATAACCTTCTCATTTGTAGGCTTGTAGGTGATAAACAACTCCTTCTTTGAGCAATTATGGCAGGATGCGCCAGTGTCCACCCACTAGTCAGTGTCAACACAAGCCATCATAACCTACACAATCATAGTAACCTTATTAGGCTCACCTTGCTCTGTTTGTTTGGGTTTAGATCTGCAGTCTCTCCGGTAGTGGCCCTTCTTGCCACAGTTGAAGCAAGTCACTTCTGACTTGGGCTTTGGCTTCGACTTGAACGAAGCCGACTTTACCTTGAGATGGTTGAAGTCCTTCTTCTTATATTGATAAGCCTTCTGCTTCCTTTTGGAGTCGTCAGCATGCACCAAGTTGGCTTTTTCCAACTGCTTGGACAACATGTCCACTTTGTTTTGAGCCATCAACTCATCTTTAACATGATTGTTGTGCAGTAGTTGATCAATGCTAATATGCATCTTCTTTATGTACATGACCGAGATAAAATTGCTCCATCCAGACGGGAGCTTGGCCATAATACCCCCCACGACAAAGGCGTCGTTTAAGGGCATGCTATCATCCTCAAGTTTTTGACGTAACTTGAGGAACTCCTTGACTTGAAGCAACATAGTCTTGTCGTCTTCAAATCGCATGTTCCAGACCTTTTTAGTCACATATATCTTATTGTGGTTCTCATCCGCCTTATAATGCTTGTCTAGAGACTCCTAGATGACCTTAGTATGGTCAGTCTTATTGTATGACTCCGCCAGAGTATCCTTCATGGAGTTCAGAATTAGCAGCTTGCAAAGGTTGTTGTCTCTTCTCCACTTGTTCTGCTTACCAATTACAGAAGCAACTTCTCGAATAGTATCATATTCACCGTCTGGAACAACCGGCTCTGGTTCTGTCAGAACGTAGTCTACCTCTGCGAGTTGAAGATTAAGACAGACCTTCCTCTTTCAAGCGTTGTAATGATCTCCGTTAAACTTCTCAAGTTTGTTAAAACTTGTATCGAGAAGTTTTGCACGATTGTTCTTTATCTTTCTCGGATCTTGCTTTAAGATTGTTATTCCCGAGGATAAATCAATGATGAAAAACCGCGTGTTCCAGATCAGAGGTTAACAAAAAAGTTCTCACTCTGACTATTCTCGATCTCCACGAAGAACAATATATAAGGATCCTGTTATAACCTTCTGTTACAACAATAACCAAAAAATGAACCTCTCGTTCTTCCTTGCAATCGCAGTTGCAGACGGACAAAATAGAGTTACAACTCACAGAAGAGAGAAGGAAGAAGAAGAACAGACTTTGCTTGCTGGGGTGATAAAGATCATCGTTGCTCAAAGTAAGATTCGCCCCCACACGATCTGCTTTCAGGAACCAGCAAGTTCACGAAGAACTTCTGGAATGCTCGCTGTCACCTCTGTCTGAACTCAATGGACTCCAATTATGGCGGCAATAATAACTCTCTTCATCTCCTAATTTTTGAAGTCTATTCTTAAAGAGGCACGAAGAGAGTATTTATAGAGAGAGGGTGAAAACCCTAGCCACCGATCAGTTACGGAAAAATAGTAACAAATTAATTACGAATTCTTAAAAGATAGGCACGAATTAATTTCAAATCCAACAAACAACGGATCTGAATAACAGACCATTTCTTTCCGTAACAGTTCAAATATATCCGCAACAGCAGCACATGCGACCACGCATACGCATGTGACTCGCCCATGCGGCCCGTGCATACCCGAGCGCATCAAATGTGCACAAGCACCGATGCTGACGTTCTAAGTGCTAAGTGCGCCAACAAAGTGACACTTTGTACCCTTGAGTCCGAGTTGCTAAGCCCCTTTGGGGCTTAGCTCCTATGAAAATAATTCCAAGAGCATGACAAAAAGCATAACTGCTTTCATTGAGGAGTTAATCCTTTTTCCTCCTAGAAAAATATCCCCACATGGCACCCATGTGCCCCACCATATCCCATGTGCACACATCAACTCAGACAAAGTATTATATTGAGATACCCACTTGGTGGTGTAGCCAATATGGGACTATTTTTACTAGTCCAAAGGAAACAACACCAACATAATATCTAGTTGAAAAACTGGAATAGTTGAGGGTATCAAGTTAAAATTAAGTCATTACTGTAAGGAGCTCTTGAGAAGATCTTCAATTTTTAATTTCTAATATTCAAGTCTAATTTTCTAATATAATTGCTTATGTGCATGCAAAGTTTATTTGAATTGCAGAAACTTAAATCAAGGTTTTATAATTTACTTAACATTGTCTTAGTTTGGCCATTTGATTTATTTTTTGAAATATCACACTTGTAGAAAAATAAATAAATGTACCATAATATTTAACTGAGATACAACCTCGTTAGCTTACTAAACTTGTTCATGGCTTGAGGACTTGATCTCTACGGGATGAAGAGGGGAAATAGATCAGTTCTTATGACAGCTTTAGAAATATCTCCAATAACTAATGATTTGAGTACATAGTCTACTAATATTTCTAGCAGTATATACCCCAGTCTCCAACTCTTCCCTCCAATATTTTTATTACGTTCTAACCACATCTTGTTGGAGTGGGTGAGATTCTCAACCTATGTGAAAAATACTCGGAGTGCGACGATCGTCATCCGTATGTCAGAGAAACTTGGAGAGTGCATCAAGTGTCGTATATTGGAACATATATGGTAAGCAAATATATGATTGTATTTTCATCTATAACTTTGATTATATATTTATGATTGAATCTTTCATATATTGACTTTCCATATAATTGGACTTCCAATTTATGGCAAGCCAATAAGTGATTGGATTTCCAAACATTTGGCCAGAAATATATGATTGAATATAATTAGATTTCCATATATATTGAGTTTTCATATATAGACCCTAATCTATGTAAGGGTTTATAAACATGTTCATGCAATACAACAAAAAAGGTGGCAAGAGTGCTTTGCATTATTGGGAGGAGAACAGAGAGATCCACGACTATTTCGAAGAGGGATGTTTCAGATAATTCTATTTTTTATCGTCTCTGTTCTTCGTGTGTAAGTGATCAATTTTCTATTCCAAAGAGTTATGATGATCTGTGTTGGATCAGTGAAGAGTTTGTAGAGGGTGTAATATTATATTCTAATAGTGGAGGCTTTTCAGGGTTGGACTCCGATCGTCCCGTAGGTTTTTTATCTAAAATTTTTACGTAAAAATTACTTGTTCCTGCATTTGGTTTTCTGTGTGATTTTGACGTTTGGTTTGTGTTGCTTTTCTTCGGTTCTCATGCAGGCTCTTTGGTTTAGGGGAAATTTTTTTGCGTTGCATTTCCAATACGTGGTATCAGAGCATTAGTTCTATTCTGCTGATACCAACCCGTGGTATCAGAGATTTAGGTTCAGAGTAGTGTCGGGAGTTGATAATTAAACCAAGGAGAAGAGATGGATGCGAAGCCGATGCGCATGGTAAACCTGAATGGTATCAACTACCACTACTGGCGGAATAAGATAAAGGATCTACTATTTGTCAAGAAGTTGCATCTGTCACGCCCCGATCTCCCGCATGATTGGCCGTCCCTGCTAGGCGTGAATCACCGTACCAGTGCTCCCGTAGGACAATCGTTCCTATCATGATGGGATGCCGCGCAAGCCAAGATGCGCCCGCGCAAGGCCATACATCCGAACAGGCTAAGAAATAACTAAGCCACAGAGCCACACATATAGTTCGAATGCAGCTGAATAATAAATCAAACAGACGATAGATAACAAGTTTATTAAGTCTTCATAGCAGAAGCATTGAATGGACACAAGTATAAAACAATAACAAGCTCTTTATTGATAATCAAAAAATATTACAAGCGACGCTAGGCTGATATTACAAGTCGCTCAAGCTCTCTTTCTCTCTCTTTCTTAAAATAATAAAGGCATACCAAAAGGCTTACCACATGGAATGATATATAGGTGATGTTCCAACATTATGTCCCATATATGTGCTTCAGCTTCGGACACAACACTCCAAGGCTCCAGAGTGAACTTCACGCCTTAGCGCGCACAAGGGGATACTCTGCACCGAACGAGGTTCTCTCGTACCCTGCAAGAAATCTGGTGGGTTATCAGTACTTGAATGCACCGGTAGGCAAGCTTCTCGCTCGTTCAAATAAATCCAAACACATTATATTTGTTCTTTGCACAGTCTATTAAGTTATTTTTCTAGTCTTGTCTTAGGATCAGTTTCATGGCAATAATATAAAGCCTAACTTGTGTGGCGGTACGCCATGCGATTCAAGAGAAACACGATAAAACTTACCAACTTACCATTCGTCCCTTTATGTCTAAAGATAAACCATGTTAAGCCAAGCACAAATATATATAATAAAATCCACGGAATCGTATAACTAAGTACAGGGTGTCGCGAGCGGATTTTTGACTTAGGTGAACGATATATTTAGATATGTAATACTCAGGTTACTTTATTACTTCGATTGTTCAAATACATGATACTCAGTTCATTCAAGTGTGTTATATTTTGATTACTTATTTTAATATAATGACTCGCACATGGATTATTGTGATCGAGCTTAACTTAATATATATGAACAGAAGTCGCTGGCCTGAAAGCCATTGTGGACAGTAGTCCTGGCGGACGACTGTCGTGGTAGTGCGGGCTGATTTTGCTGGCTGACTACCCAATTATTCCAGACTAGGTCTGATGTTGCTGGCTAACTACCCAATTGTTCCAGCCTAGGTCGACACGGGTCCGATGTCAAGGCAGTCGTTCGCAGGAACCAATAACCATACCTTGTGCACAAGTTGTCCGCGACTATGCAAGTCTCTTTTATTTATCTTTAATCACTTATCTTTTCACTTCTTGTTCTTAAAATGCGATGGTGGTAATACGACACGAGCCCTCTACGAGCCAACCCGAATGGCGATGGTGGTAATGCGGTACGAGCCCGCTACGAGCCACCCCGAACGACGATGGTGGTAGTGCAGCACGAGCTTGCTACAAGCCATTCCGAGAGATTCTTGTTCTTATTTACTTATTAGTACAATTCAGTTCATCTACTTTCTCATTCATTTATTTTCTTATCACTTCTTGCAATCTTCCATTATGCAGTTCCCAATATGGAAAACCGCCTTGGCGACCTTATGGTCCCAAAGCCTTTCGATGTTTTCCTTACTTGGCTTGGAATAACTATTTTGATAGTCTTCCTGCCTTAGGTAAGTGAACTATGTTCTATGTGTGCTCTAGACCGTGGCACGAATCTACAAGATAAGCATGGGATATATACATGTGAAACACTATACTCGATAATATAGAAGTCTACTGGAAAGATAAGCAGTATGACTTGCACGAGCGTGAAGGTGTCGTTGAATCGCGACATAACCTTTAAGATGAGTGGTGTAACCATGTGAAGAATTATACTACAAAGAGTATAAAATAATCTACTCAAAGCATTAGCGGAGTCTACTTGCACGAAGCTAAGGTAGTGTGAGCACCGTAATTTTTATAGGATTATTTTAGTAATTAGCAATTAATTTTTTTATTTATTTAATTTAAATATTTATTTGACAATTTATTGAACTATAGACACTTTTTGCCATGGTCTTGAGATTTTAGTACAACACTAGCTTTTACCTTCTGACAAACTTTGCATACTAGACTTAGACGAGCCAAATTAGATTAATGGATTGAATTTCACTCATAAATTCGTTATCACTATGCTTCATTTTTGTTGCACAACTTTCACGACGTAAAATTTAGATATTGATAATTTAGCACTTTATCATTGCGTACGATTTTAATGCGCAACATCAATACTTTCATCTAACCAACTTCATATTTATGAGCCTAACTAGACCTAACATGTTCATATTAAGGGTGTTCCATTCATTTAAATCCCTACATGCTTCATAAATATCACATGGTTTAAATCCTAGTTTAAATATGCAGTTTTTTTATTTTAGGAAATCGCATCTTGCATATCTTTTGTGCACTTTATTTAAATTAAAATAATTAATTATAGAATAGGCCAAGAATCATTAGAAGCCTAACAAACCCTCATGGACCCTTAAACATATGTCCCTTTTGAGCCCAACACAACTCCAAGCAACCAACACCCAAAAGCTCAACCAACAAGTATATATAAACATGCAACCCTCTCCTCTACCTAGCCCTAGTCGCATATCCTCTCTTATGAATGACAACAACAGAAGACCCCTACCTTTTTAACATCTCTTCTTCCTTCTCTCCCTTTCCCATACCTTCATGGACCCCTACGAGCACCCCAAGGCCGATCCAAAGGCCAATACTTTACCTGAACGCCCCCATATTTGGTCGGCTTCTACTGCTACTTATTGCAGCTATAAAAAGCAACCAAAACCCCTCCAAAACCCTATTTTCTTAATCTATTTGAAGTTTTCTAGCACCCCATCAAGTGGCACAAAGTTTGGATTCTGTTTGGTACTCCGTTTGGCCATAGTGGCGAAGAAGGTCCCCGCTGTAATCGCGTACGCGTAAGTTTTCCAACTTTAAATCTCCTTCCTATATTTTAATGCATGTGAAACCATATTTTTATATATAAAACTATCCCTAGTTGTTAAATAATCTAGACACGGACACAGTGCATCAATACTAGTTGTAGTTCATTGAAGGTTGCCATATTTTGACATATTTTGACTATGTAAATAAATTCTAAAATTTAATATATTATTTTATTATTTATTGATTTTTTTGATACAAATATGGTAGTTGCATGCATAAACTACGTAGCGTAGTTGCTAGGAATCATTAGTTGTCGTCCGTAAAGACTTTTTGCATGCAATGATATTGGGTTGGTTATTTTCATATAATTATAAATAATTTTATAATTAATAGTTTTTAATAATTATTAATTAAATAAATAGTTTTGAAAATGTTTAATGACTAGTAATATTCTTGTGTGTAGCTATTTGCATGTGCAACCAATGTAGAATTAATAACTAGATAATAACCTATTTTAACTAGAAAATTAGAGTCTAATAATGTAATAATTAATTGGTAGGTGTTCGAGACATTTTTGTGGAGAGCTCTGGACCGGACTTGTTGTGCTCGCAGCTTGGCTTGGACGACAAGTAAACCTTGCGTGATTGTATTGTTCAGTTTACATTATGCTTAATTTTATTTGTCTACTTGTGCGCACACGTCTTAGAGTAGCAGACTTATCTGGTATATTATGATGGTACGTGGTATCTTCTGACCTGACACTTGTTCAAAACGTTCACTGAGTGAGAGAGAGTGCACGGACTAGCGTGTTGATTGGACATTGATACGTGAGTTCGCGTCTTGTGTTAGTAGTTGATGTTAGTTTAGTTCCTAGATTTCATTGACGTTATTGTATTATGTCTGCACCACGTATACAGTTCGAATAGTACATTGGGAGGGAATAATCTACTAGTGAGCGTATGAGATTTTTGTTTCTTACTGTGTAAATGGTGTACCCTCGAGTTCTATTGAACGCCTGGTGGGATGACTGGTTCTTCTATTTTTTTCCCCTCATGCGCCACTAGAGATGTCTCGAGTGCATTTCATATAGATGGTTTAGTTACCCTATTTATTGTTTATTATTTTACTTTTATGTATGTCAATTTCTTGTGTACTTGTTATGTCTCTCTGAGGACCGGCATATTTTTGCGATCCAGATGAACATTTGTACCCTACGAACTACGGAGTTGGATATTTTGCTGACGAGGACCTGGAGGTGGAGCCACATGAGTTTCCCTGAGCGTTATGGATGATAGTTGCTTAGTGTCTTGGGTGTTCTTATCTAGTTAGCTGGCACCTGGACTATTTTATTATTGTCTAGTTGTATTTTCTTTCAATATTCTTTTATACTTATATTTTGTGGATTGTTCTCCACTAAAGTTTATTTGTAATGGATTATGAGACTTTATTTATTCATTTAGTTTCCTATTCGGTGATATTTGTGGATGAGACTAGGTTATTATCTGCCTGAGATATTGTGACTTAGTTATATTCTACAGCGTACTACGACTGGTTAGGTCCATTAAATTGGGTTCCTATACTTGATCGTACAGCTATCATGTGTACGTATACCTGGTCCTACATATTTTGGGACTGGAATGTGACATGGTTTTAGTTGTGGCTTATGCAGGTCGAGAGCATATTGTTTCGGTTACGTCACTGTACCGAGTAAGCCCGCAACTAGGATTAGAATATATGATCCCATCCACTTATTTGACTAACTTTCTTGATTTTGTTCCAAATTCTTTGAACTCGACTACCTTCCTTGGCCTTCAAAATTGTATTATCTTAATTTTCATGACGTCACTATAACCATTTCTTTACCTCTCCCTATTTGGAGGGTTACATGTACTCCTCTAATTGTTCCTTGAGTATAGGCCTCTGCCAGAATATAAAAATTCTTGTTGTTAGGTTTAGAAGATAATTATGATAGCATACCTACTAAGAAAACGAACTAGAATATTTACAGCTCCCAAAAGTTTAGTATACCTAAATAAGCCCTAACATCCAGTACCTGTAAGTTGATTGACCATTATCCCTTGTTGTATTTAGGTATGACTTGAGCGTAGTATAAACTACTAAGGTTAGTTAGAAATTTGACCATATTATTTGACCCTAGTATTGAGGAACCAGCAAAAATTTATTGTTGGATTTTAGGACTAAAACTAACTTCCATAGTGAGATAATATATGAGAATTATAAATTTAGATTCTTGTCTTGGTATTAGCAGAGCAGTATCTTAGGAAACCAAGAGGAATGAACCAATACCTTAGTAGGAGCAAGGGTACCCTATCTTTAACCTAGCAGATCCCCTAGAATCTATGATCATCGCTGATTCATATTTGAGTATTCCTAAGTCACCGATAGTGCCATATCATCCAACCTTGGGTAACTATCTTTCCTTTATTATAACTTCCTTGCCATTACTTTAAATATCTAACCATTGCAAGTATTTGACTCTATTTTTAAATTGTGCCAACCTAGGAGACTATCATATCCTTGCGAATATCATATCCTCTTAGGAAATATGTTATCATCCAACTATTTATATACTTTTCCATCTTGAGTTAACCATCCACCAATTATATATCAATTGTCATAGCTCTTTAAATAATTGAACATAGTAAATGATTAGAACTTTTTTTTCTTGACCATACCCTAAACATGGAGACTAGCATATCACCTTCTCTTAGAACACCATGATATTCACTTACATTACTTATCCCTTCTATCAATCATAGATCCCTTGTCATGCTCTATAATCGTTTGCACCTAGAAAATAATGAAAATCCTTCCTTAATCATACCCCGAACTCGATAACTTGCGTACCATCTTCTCTTAACAAACCACGTTATCATCAAGAGTCTTATTTACTTTTACATCTTGTTTTCTTATAACCTTAACTTTGATGTTCGTTATTTTGTGCGATGACTAAAATTTTCTTTCATCTTTCAAATCGTGCCACTTTACCCCTCAAATTTTAGGCCAAGTAATTTTTTTATGATAGGATTATAGTTTGATAGGATTATGGTTTGATTAAACTTAAATTTTGATTTTGTTGATAATTGTTAGAACTTGATAGGTTGACCGTTGAGTTGTTCATTTAGATTAGAATATAATTTTGTAATTACCCTTTAGTTCCAAATCATATAACCTTCATCAATATATCTCAATACATATTATATTCTACCTCACGTTGTGAGCCAACAACTTCTCCATTCTCAATATTAACACATTTTCTTCTATAAGCACTGATTATAAGTAAGAGTTAAGGATGGCCATTATCTTATAAAGTTTTATAATGCACTAGGATACCCTAATAGTACCAAGATCTTTTTCTTATATACATTAATAAGAGTTTCTACTCTATTTATAATAACAAGGCTATTTTGTAGAATCTCTATAAAGCAATTACAATACTGGTTGAATCTTTGTAAGTTGGGTAGCGTGTCTTAGAATTCCATAGTTATTAAGCTACACTAATAAGATATAATTGAACGACATCGAAATATATGCTAGCATAAGGAGATGGTGTTTGCCAAGACTGTAGAATCCTAGCAGTCTGAACCCTAATTGGTCAACCATAGACTTAGACAAGAAGTTAGTATGACAACTGTGGAGACACAAACACCGGACGAGCCTTAGATTCTTGATGAATTTGAACTATTTGTACTTTAATTCATCATAATCTCACGTACTTATATTTTGGACTATATTAACTTATGCCCACTATTATAACCTACTTTTGCAAGATTATTCTTTTATCGAGATTGTTTATGACATATGTGTTATTGGGGACGCCCACTAATACATTATCTAATTAGAATCAATGTATTATGGTCGGATCAACCTTAGTGCACTTGATTCGCTCTTTGTATGACTATTTTGCGTGGATTGAGATATAGTTGACATAGCTTATTAGACAAATATACTTGCCCCTTAGACAGGTCAGAGCATATCGTATTGGTTACATAACTATACTGATATGAGCCTGCAAATATGAATATACCAAGATAGGAACTCAATCCATAACTGATTTAACAATTTTCTCATTGAATTCGATTATCTCCCTTGGCCTTCGCAATTGTAATAGTTTATTTCCCTTGACATCACTATCATTGTTTTTCGTCTCCCCTTATTTTGGAGAGATGAACACCCACGCTTGGTATAAGTTAGAAAATTGTTAGAAATAAATATTCCTTGGATATATTGCATTATTAGTTGCTTGTTATATTTTTAATATACTTTTGAAGATGGGGAGAAGTATATGGATATGCTAAAAAAACTATAAGTACATAGTTGGATTGAAAGTTTTCGAGAATAACTGATATTTGAGGAACTTATGAAAATTCTTTTGGAAGATAAAAAAATCTTGTGAAAACTGAAAGTTTTGATATAGTATTTTGTTCTAAGGTGGGTAGAAGTTGTAGAAATCATAAATAAAAAATTCAAATTATAGTAAAATTTTTTTATATTGCAGGTGAAACTCTTAGATTGTGATTAAGAAGGCAATTAAGAATAATATGATAGAGAGATTTGAGTGCTTTTGTGCTTAAGTTTTTTTTGAAAAAAATTAGAATTTCTTTGAGATTATGTGAAGAAAAAAAAACTTAAAGATATAGATTTGACTGTATGGATAAGCGTGTGGGGATTGAAGATTGAATTTATATTTTTATAGGATGAATTTAGAAGAAAAAAATTAATTAATTTGAGGATACGAGTTAAAGTTTAAATTTTAAGAAATAAATTATTAAATTAGATTTTAAGAAATGTAAATTTAGTTTAAAATTTGAAGACACGAAGTTCAAAAAAAAATTAAATTTTGGAATAAGACTAGATTGAATGAGCTTTGGTTATGTAAATTTTTGAGGAGATAATGATAGATCAAATTTAGATTTAAATTTAGTTATTTGAATTTTAAGATGATTATGATGTATTGAATTTAAATTTAAATTTAAAATATTTGATGAATTAAATTTTTTATTTATTTTAGATTTCTAGGATAAAGATGAATTTAAATAAATATTTGAGAATTTAAGATTATGATATGCTTGTAATTGTGTTTAAATTTTAAAGAGATTATGATGACAGATTTAAATTTAGATTTGAAGTAGCTTAAAATAATTAAATTTTGTGAGATTTAAATTTTTTAGATTTTGATAAGTTTTGAGTTAAAATTTAAATTTAAGGATTTTAATAAAATTTAAACGAGTAGAATAATAATAATTTTAAAACTGAGAATTGGTTCTAAATTAAATTTGAGGAGTTTAAATCTTAAAAGTGGACAAATTTTGAAGATTTAATTTTAAAATTTTAAGTTTTGAGAAGAAAAGTTAATTTTTAGGATCTTTTGAAGTTATAACCAATGATTTGACCCCTTGATTATATTATTTTTTTGAGTTCAAAGTTGATAAATTTTTTGTTATTGAAGATATTAAATTTTGAGGACAAAATTCTTTTAAGGTGTGTAGATTATGAGCACCCTAATTTTTTATGGTTATTTTGGTAATTAGTAATTAATTTTATTTATTTATTTAATTTAAATATTATTTGACAATTTATTGAACTATAGACACTTTTTGCCATTGTCTTGAGATTTAGTACTACACTAGCCCTTACATATCAACCAACTTTGAATACTAGACTTAGACGAGCCAAAATAGTTTCATGGATTAAATGACACTCATAAATTCTCATCGCTATGCTTTGTTTTTGTCACACAACTTTCGCGACGTAAAATCTAGATATTGACAATTTAGCACTTTTTCGTTGCATACGATTTTAATGTGCAACATCAACCCTTTTCATCTAACCAATTTTATATCCATGAGCCTAACTAGACCTAACATGTTAATATTAAGGGTGTCCCATTCATTAAAATCTTAAATGCTTCATGAACATCACATGGTTCAAATCCTAGTTTAAAAATCCAGTTTTCCATTTTAGAAAATCGCATCTTGCATATCTTTTGTGCACTTTATTTAAAATAAAATAATTAATTATATAATAGGCCAAAGATCATTAGAAGCTTAACAAACCCTCATGGACCCTTAAACACAAGTCCCTTTTGGGCCCAACACAACTCCAAGCAACCAATACCCAAAAGCCCAACCAACAAGTATATATAAACATGCAACCCTCTCCTCTACCTAGCCCTAGACGTCTCTCCGCTCTTATGAACGACCACAACAGTATCCCCCTCCCTTTTAACATCTCCTCTTCCTTCTCTCCCTTCTCCACACCTTCATGCACCCCCACGAGCACCCAAAGGCTGACCCCAAGGCCAATCCTTCACCCGAACACTCCCATATTAGGTCGGCTGCTACTGTTGCTTATTAGTGCTATAAAAAGTAACCAAAACCCCTCCAAAATCCTATTTATTCATTTATTTTAAGTCTCCTAGCACCCCGTCAAGTGGCACAAAGTTTGTAGTCCGTTTGATACACCGTTTGACCATAGTGGTGAATAAGGTCACCGCTGTAATCGCGTATGTGTAAGTTTTCCAACATCAAATCTTCTTCCTATTTTTCATAAAATAAAAATCATGTAGAACAATGTTATTATTAGGTAGTGATTAAAAATATTTTAATGCATGTGAAACCATATTTTTATGTACAAAACTACCACTAGTTATTGAACAATCTAGACATGGACACAGTGCATCATACTAGTTGTAGTTCTTTGAAGGTTGTAATATTTTGACTATGTAAATAAATTCTAAAATTTAATATATTATAACTACATAATATTTAATATATTATTTTATTATTTATTAATTTTTTTGATGCAAATAGGGTAGTTGCATGCATAAACTACATAGCGTAGTTGCTAGAAATCACTAGTTGTCACCCATAGAGACTTCTTGCATGCAATGGTATTAGGATGATTATTTTCATATAATTATAAATAATTTCAGAATTTATATTTTTTTAATAATTAATGATTTAAAAATGGTTTTAAAGATGTTTAATGACTAGTAATATTCTGGTGTGTAGCTATTTGAATGTGCAACCAACGTAGAATTAATAACTAGATAATAATCTAATTTAACTAGAAAATTAGGGTCTAATTAGTGTAATAATTAATTGTAGGTGTTTGAGATATTTCTGTGGAGAGCTCCGGACTGGACTTATTGTGCTCGCAGCCTGGCTTGGAAGGCAAGTACACATTGCATGATTGTATTGTTCAGTTTACGTTATGCCTAGTTTTAATTATTTAGTTGTGCTTACGCGTCTTAGAGTAGAAGACTTACCTGATATATTGGGAAGGTACGTGGTATCTTCTGACCTGACACTTGTTCAAAACGTTCACTGAGTGAGAGAGAGTGCATGGATTAGCGTGTTGACTGGCTATTGATTCGTGATTTCACGTCTTGTGTTAGAAGTTGATATTAGTTTAGTTCCTAGATTTTATTGACGTCATTTCATTATGTATGCACCGCATATACGGTTCGGATAGTACATTGAAAGGGGAGAATCTACTAGTGAGCGTATATAAATTTTGTTTCTTACTGTGTAAATGGTGTAAATGGTGTACCCCCGAGTTCTATTGAACGCCTGATAGGATGACTAGCTCTTCTATTTCTTCCCCCTCATGCGCCACTAGAGATGTCTCGAGTGCATTTCATATAGATGGTTTAGTTACCCTATTTATTGTTTACTGCTTTACTTTTATGTATGTCAATTTCTTGTGTACTTGTTATGTCCCTCTGAGGACCTGGCACCTTTTTCAGATCCAGACGAGCATTTGTACCCTACGAACTACAGAGTTGGAGATTTTGCGGACGAGGACCTTGAGGTGGAGCAACATGAGATTTCCTGAGCATTATGGATGATAGTTGCTTAGTGTCTTGGGTGTCCTTATCTAGTTAGCTGGCACCTGGACTATTTTATTATTGTATAGTTGTATTTTCTATCAATATTCTTTCATACTTATATTTTTTGGATTGTTCTCCACTAGACTTTATTTTATAGTGGATTCTGAGACTTTATCTGTTCATTCAGTTTTCTATTCGATGATATTTTTGGATTAGACTAGATTATTACCTGCCTTTAATATTATGACTTAGTTATATTCTACATCGTACTACAACTGGTTAGGTCCATTAAATTGGGTTTCTATACTTGTTCGTACAGCTAGCATTTGTACATATACCCGATCCTACGTATTTTGGGAGTGGGGCTTGATAGGCAGAATGCGAGGGTCCAACTATAAGCCAAGTTTCATTTTCATATTCTAGCACAAGCAATACAAGATATGATTATTCCCTTAGCTAGGTGCGTTGGGTGTCCTTATCTAGTTAGCTAGCACCTGGACTAATTCATTATTGTCTAGTTGTATTTTCTTTTTCAGTATTCTTTTATACTTATATTTTATGGATTGTTCTCCAATAGACTTTATTTTATAGTGAATAGCGAGACTTTATCTATTCATTCAGTTTCCTATTCGGTGATATTTGTGGATGAGACTAGATTATTACCTACCTGTGATATTGTGACTTATTTATATTCTACAATGTACTACGACTGGTTAGGTCCATTAAATTGAGTTTATATACTTGTTCGTACAGCTGCATGTGTACGTATACCTGGTCCTACGTATTTTGGGACTGGGGCGTGATATGTAGCATTCGAGGGTCCAACTATAAGCCAAGTTTTATTTCCATGTTCTAACACAATCAATACAAGATAGGATTATTACCTTAGCTCGGTGTGTTGTATTCTTATTAGCATGCAATGGGTTATTAGACTAGAGGCTATCATGTATCGTCCATATTTTTAAGTATGCAGGCTAAGAAAAGACAGGTTTATCGTAGCCACCCACCTTAGGATTGATTCACCTCGGCCGAGCGGTACTCTGAGTGCGCCTTTGAAAGTCTAAGTCTGAACTCCTGAAGGGCCAAGTTTGAATTCTTTTGCCTCAAGCGAGTCTTTTCACTGAGCAAGACGGGATGGGTCATTGCACTTATACCGTTTGAATCAGCTATCTGCATTGATGTGGAGCGGGTTATTACATTATATACCACTTAGAACAAGTCTCGTCCTAGAGACTTCCTGAGCGCAAATTATTCCATCACGCACTATCGAATCTAACTCAAGAGTTTTACTAAATTTCCTCAGACCCCTTCGAATACAAGTTCCTACTCATTTTCCATGTTTCATGTTGTATGTGTGCTGGGTCTGTTTTATTGAATGAATCTATCATTCAATACAAGCTCTGACTCGGCCTCTATTGCGCATTAGCGTGAAACATATATCGCTTAACGTAGGGCATGATCTACTGTGTACGGAGATCTTAGACTGAGGCTGACTTATCCAAATTATTATACGCCTCCATGCGAATCTAACATATTCACTTGCACTAGCAGATCAGCATATCGCGAGTCTGGATCATGCATATATTCAAGGCGTCTCCCAAACATATGCATGTCAATCAACTTAGCGATAGCGAAGTCTTTACACTCGAGTTCAACATATCACCGAGGCTTGGATCGTGCATACGTTCAAGGCGTCCCTTAAACATCTCCATTCAACCAAACTCAACGATAGCAAAGTCAGACAAGCTACTAACAAAAATCTCAAGGGTTCTCGTCTTATGATTCACAATGATTTCTCAAATGGGGTCAATCAAAATTCGAGTCATTTCTAATCCTACTCAAATTAAGTATTTTAGAACCAACAAGCACGATCTTTCTGATCGACTAACTAGCGTCCAAGTCATATCATCCAGTTCGTTTGTGTTAAACATCAACTTCTAGCACACACTTATCATTTTAAGTCTAACTCTAAGTCTTGCTGCCCAGTTCTATGGCTTGTCCAAGTAATACTCTAAATTCGATCATACAAGTTCTTTCACTCGGCATAGGGTCGTCTGCCTAACCGTTAGGTTGGTTCACAAAGTTATAGGTACAATTCACGTTCACGATTCTCATCGAGCAAATTTATTGCATAATACTCGCCCCAATTCCTAAGGTCAAACTATTATTCTTTCGTACGAGGTATTCTATACAAGCTTATTTTATTCAGATTTCTAACCATCAAGCACAGATCATCCTACTTATATCAACTCATTCGTTTATACCGGGTCTGAGTTCGTTCAGTCAAATTCATTCCAAATATACGTCCGTTAAACTGAATCCACGATATCTCCATGTTGCACGTCAAGCCTAGCGATTCGTATAGTCTATCTCCTCAAACATATTGATAGAACCCACCTGTCCATTCTAAGTCTAGACTACCGAGTCATGATTCAATTCTAAATCTTTGATGTCAATCATGATTCACGTATCCATTCATGAAACCATCAAACGTGTCTTACATCATGTTCTAGACTAATTCATCCTTGAAAAACTTTTGATTCACTTGCATTCTTAACTCGTCTTATCGTGTCGAACTACAAGTCAGGACGATCCTTCAATTGTCACACTCTGATCTTTCGCAAGTTCAATCATCATTGCTGGACGTGAGATCACCATGCCAACACTCCTGCTGGATAATCGTCCTAATCCGGGCGTGACGTATTTGCGAGCATGGAGTTGCGCTCGCACAAGACAAGAACATCAAACGTTATGGTTATCATCAAAATAATCAAGACACCTTATCGTTATACTTTGTTCCATCCAAGTTATATATATCCATCAAGTCATGTTCATCTAATAATTTTCATGCCGTGATCTTAATTTGTCTAGCCAAATCGTCCAACTTTAATGTTACCGTTTGATAAATTCATAGTCTACTTCTAGCATTCCTCAAACAACTAAGTTCAATACTCAAGCAAAGTCTATCTACCTTGATTATGTTCTATTTCATCGAGTTCATCTGAATAATCATCGAACATGTTCTCGCGAGTTCGATCATCCCCGCTGGATGTGAAATTACCACGCTAGTGCTCCCGCGGGATAATTATTCTCAGTCAGGCCTGATTGTCGAGTGTTATCCTTCGAACTAGATTCAAGATCATTCGTCCAATTCAAGATCAAATTCGTTATCGTTAACCTCTTTCATTGAACCACAATATACTTTTACTTGCATCAATCCGTGCTATCTTCAAACTATCGATACTATATCGAGTCTATTTATTCGAAACTACAATATCCATACTCAAGCTAACTTCTATCGAGCGATATCCTACTCAAGTTTTAATCTGCTAGATTTAATTCGAAATCGCACGCACGATCCACCAAGTTTTCTCGACCAAGATATTGATTTTATTACTCTGAATTCCAAATCGGTATAAGCCTTATCTTCTGTTTAACTCATTCTAACTCGTTCGAATCAAATCTTGCCCGATTTCTTCAAATTCTCTTTGCTAGGCATTACTTATACTAAGGCTTTGCACAATTATGCCACTTGTTGCTAGACTTCTTTGCTATCCCGGAATCCTTAATTCGCTCAAATATTTTCAAAATGATCAATACACCACTCAGGGTCGAGATATACTCTACGAATCTTCAAATCGCTTATTCGTTCCTGAGCTATCGCATACACCACTCAGGAATCGAGTCATCCAATTAAATCCTCAATTGCGTTCACATCAATCCATCCAACTCGTTCCTTAAAAACTCCTGCGCGATCCCTATGCATCACCTCGATAAATCTTATTTTCGTATACACCTCTATCAATAGTCATCCACGCAATCTATGTTTGAGTCATAACTTATCGATATAAATAACTGTTTCTAACTATTTCTCGGAATCCAGGAATGATTCCCTAGATTCGCCTTAATGATAGTCCTATAATATTTCTATCGATAGCCATTCTAATTCTGACTTGTCTTATCCGAATAATATCCCGATCTTGCTCGCAAACTTGCTCGCACCAAAGGTTCTTGGCATGCGATACTCAACACAACTTAGTCGAAAGGCAGTGTGCATAGCTATCTGTCTGAATGAAATTCTATGTCACCCACTAACCCGCTTGGTAATCACGTATAGGTATTCGGGTTCGTACATAACTTGCAAATTTCAAGCATGAGTCTATTCCACGAAATCTGACTCAGTTCAGCATAAAGGCCTTCCAATAACAATCCCGATCAAACAATCATATCATTCACATGCACTTTCAAAAATATTTAGACTCATTGTATGGAATATCCAGTTGGAATATTGAGAGAGAGAGAGAGTATATGTAACATAACCCATGAATGAGTTTTCAAAACTGAGAGAATCGATACAAAGTCAGTTGGACCCGTCCAGAGCCCTATTATAGGAAGTAAGTTCTTTTTGCAAGTATCTATAAATGCGAAGCTTAGAATACCGGGGGGCAACTTCATAGTTGCTTTCCTAAAATGCTCTATAAATTCACGAGCGGATTTCTTCTCTTTTTTCTTGATGTTAATGAGCGGTGACATAGTCATGTACATGCCTCCCTCGTAGAATCATGAAAGGAAAAGATATTTTATGTCATCGAAGAGGATATTCAGTTATCAGGCAGACTGCGATACCAATCATAGGCTATGCCGGCCAAGCATCCCACGAACAACCTCGTAAGAACAACGTCCACTTTTTGTAAGTGAATCATCATCATATTAAAGTAGTTGATATATTATCTTGGCGATATCTTGCCTTTAAAAAATACTATCGATTGGGGTTTGTATTTATGAGGGAATGGAACATTATCCCAATGAGGAGGATAAGGTTGTTTCACTCCCAACTTATGGAGTTGGCATTTGTTCTTTAAAGCATTGAATTCCAAACTCAACCGTCGGATGGCTTCAAGAGGATCTTTCGGTTGGAGTGGTGGAGCTGACTAGAAAGATGCTAATTGAATAGGTATTACTACCGACGGAAGTCCACCCCCAATATTGGGAGGGTTAAGAGTCGGTGCTGCTGACTCTTGGTTTGGAACCGTCTCTAGATTTATATTGCCTTGAGTAAGCATTGTTTTAGGAATAGGTTGTGCGGGCATGAATGCAGCCACTTGTACAGGAGCTGGCATAGCAGAATGTTGGATTGCCATCATTTGATGCATGTTCTGCTTCATGGCGTGCAAGTCTTTGATTGCTGTAACCTCCGATTTCTAATTTCCGAAATAATTAGATTTTTAATTTATTTTAAATACCAAATTTATAAAATATTTCTCCTTGAATTCTTGTATTTGATTTTTGAGCAATGTTTGATTTTAGAGGGTAATTTAAAATCTTTTATAAAAATCATTTTTTCTAAATGTCGATGTATTATAAAATAAATAATAATAATAATATATATATTTCTCTAGCTTCAAATATTTATTGACTTGAAATCATAAAATTATTTATTTCATAAAATTATTTAAAGGACTAGTTGTTTTCTTCATAATAAATTTTTAAATTCATTTGGGATAGTAAATAAATAAATTACATACTTTCTAATATTTTAAAATATGAGTTTAATTAGTAGCTAATTAATCAGTTAGCTTTGGAAGCCTCTTAAAACATTTTCTTAAATTATATTTTTCTATTAAATTTACCAGTTTACCGTCTCCCATTCACACCCTCATTTTTCCCACATGAAGAACTTATTCATGTATAATCTGGGCCATTCATTATTTGGGCCAATCCTCACCCTTTATCCCACAACTCTCTTCCTATTTAAAGTCTCTCATCACCATTCCCAAGAAACCCTAGCTAGCCCTTACAAATTCCCACAAGCCAACAACCACCACCATTTTGTGTGCTCGTATCCGTGTGTCCAGCATTACTGTGTCAGCCGTGTTGGCCTCGAGTCCGACCCCGGGTGTTCCACCGTATCCATTCATTTCCTGTGTCCAGATTTACAATATTACAACCAGATTTTGTGTCCGACACCGTCTGGACACAGCCACCACACCACAGTACACCATCCCTGTGTCCAACACCCGGACACGTCCATAGCAAACACCCAACCCTGTGTCCAATACCCGGACACGTCCACCCCACTGTGCAGTACATCAACCGCGGTGTCCAGCTCCGGACACGACCCCGACACATACAGAATTCAAACCCTAACCCTAGATTTAGACCTCGTCGAGCCGGTGGCCGCGGATCTCCTCCTCCCGAGCCGAGCTTCACCGCCGACCTTCGACCGGACGCAGCCAGATCCGCCGCCTCGGATTCGTCGACCGCCGCCTCCTCGAACCGAGCCGTGGCCGCCTCGATCAGATCCGCCGCCTCCTCGAACCTATCGCTGCTGGCCGCCGCGTCTTCCCTCCATGTCTTCGAGCTCCGCTGCCGCGTCGAGCTCGAGTTTCCGCCGCCTCGGATCCGTCGACCACCGCCAAGTTCGACAGCCGCCGCCGCCTGGAACCGAGCACCCGCCGCCTGGAACCGAGAGCACCCGCCGCTCTCGAGCTTTGACCGCCGCTTCGAGCCGAACCCCACCGCGCCGAACCCGGCGGAACCCCACCGCGCCGACGACGAAACCCCATCGTGAGCCTCTTCTTTCCCTCTCCCCCTTTCTTTCGATTTAGGAACTGTACTGAATAGTGGTTATTAGTTTAATTTATAATTAGATTAGTTAATTATTCTTAATCAGTTGATTAATTTTATTAATCATTAGTTATATAATTAATCAAGTTAGTTAATTATTAATTTGTAGTTAATTATTAATTAGTATTAGTAATATTTAATTTGTTTAGTTTTTATTTAGTTAGTTATGTAATTAGTTTATTAGCTATATAATTAGTTTATTAATTATATATAATTAGTTATTAATTATATATAATTAGTTTATTAATTATATATATTTAGTTTTGTAATATATATAATTAGTTAGTTAATAATAATTGGTTCAGTATATGTAATTAGCTAGTTTTATGCAATTAGTTATTTTTATGTAATAAATTAAAATGGTTTTGATTATGTAAAATATAATAAATTTTTGGGGTTTATATTATTAGTTAAAAATATAGTTTCAATAATAAAAAAAAAATTTAGTTCAAAATTATTATTTGGACTGGTGACCAATTTTTACCATATATAATAATATATGATGGCTTTTACATAAATTCTAGATTTCTATAAATAAACTTTTATTTGTAATTATTGTTCAAAATAATTTCAAAATGATTTTCATTAAATTTAGGTGTTACCTTAATAACAAACAAACGACCCTTTCTCTTTTTAGCTAAACTTGTTAACCCCCGCATATTTTCTCTATGTATTGAGGACTCGGTATCCTTATCTCGATTTTCGTGCCGAACTCCGATCTTGGACTCCTTTATATAGTTTCTAGCTATTTGGACTGCTCCGGACCCATTGGAACTAACTACTATTTCATTTGGGATCACCTTGAGGAGGGTGGCATTATATACATTCTTTGATTAGTTATATATATATATATATATATATATAAAATGTTTGATTGATATATATATACAAATATGTATTTTGGTATAAAAATATATTTATATACATCTATTAGTGTATATACACGTATACGTATTTTGTACAAATTACTAATACACTTATATATATAAATTATACACGTTTTATTGGTGTATACTCTGAGTGTAAATGTGTATTTATATACGTATCCCTACTAGATGACCCTAGTTGACTAGAGCCATGCCTGGCATAGCCCTGAGGCCAGTGTATTTCTATTGTGTGTTAGTGTAGCATCTGATACAAGTATTATTTTGATATGTCATTAGGACTGTGGGTTCCTCCAGGTGACACTCTGGAACAGGACCTCGGTATTCATCAGCTAAGGACCAAAGGCGAGTACATTATCTGATTAGTTTCTAATTTATGATATCTCCTATGTTCACTGTATCTAGTGTAGATATCCATGCTCTTGACACGTTGGTTACACGAATTGGTATACACGGATCTCGTCATGAGATATTATTCCTTATTCATGGTGTAGCTTGTACAAGACTTGTTTCCTTGTTATCTTGTGCATGTACAGACACTGATTTCCGGGGAGACTTGCTACCTCCCTAGGGAATCCCGTGCCATAGCGTACCATGATTGGATCCACTATACCAGTCGGGGGTGGAGAGTATTTTAGTGTAGATATGTGATCATACCTGACCTTACATGCATCATAGCTCACCCCACATCTCACGTCGGGTGCGGCCTAACCATCTCCATGTTTCATAGCTGTTACGTATGATTAGCCTGACCTCTACATGCATCATAGCTAACCAACGGTTAGCCTGACCTTACATGAATCATAGCTAATCACATGTAACCAGCCTGATCAAGTTTCCAAGTCGATCACATGTTAAAGCTAGTACTCATACACTTGGTCATAGGTTCTTGCTCATGGACATATTGTTTCTTCTCCTGCATTTACTTACAGTATGTCCATGAGCAAGAAACCTATGACTTCATAGTGCTTTTGAGTCTCTAGCCTATACATGCTGATTCGATCTTGGAAACTTGATCAGGCTGGTTACATGTGATTAGCTATGATTCATGTAAGGTCAGGCTACCCGTTGGTTAGCTTACTGTGACCTTAGTAGACTGGTTTCTGACACACTTGAGGATTGGAAGTTAACGATTGTAGGTATGATTATTTTGTTGTTAGACTTGTCTTATATTTCTTGTTTGCCTTGATATCTCATCGTGCTTTAGTTTATGTGATTGAGTATTTCTAACATTATTTTATGATATCCACGTCTCCTTATGGAGTTGGATATTCACGTGAGTTGATTAGATAGTTACATGACCTGGACGTACCCACGCATTCGTGCCCCTAAACCGGGTGCGGGTCGTGATAATTGCAGCCTCTAATGAGTTGAGGCATTTCTCAGTACTTTCTGACAGAGAAACATCTTGTTCGTGGCCGACGGCGTAGATACTGACCTCTCTGTATACTACAAAGAGGCTCGTGGAAAGAACTATATAGTTGGAATCCACACTGTCAGTTTCAGACTAAGGGGTATTGCTACCCCCACCCTCATATTTTGAGGAATGGAGTTTTTCATGAAGGGAACGCTCTTGTCTTCGACAACGGGTATTTTTGTATACCCCTTAAAAGGAGTCAACGAGTTGATCAAACCTCTTCTGACTAGGTGTCCTTGAAGAACTTCGTCTTGTATGCCTTCTGCCAAGAGGAAGATGCGTGGCCAAGTATACTGGAGCAAAGGGTAATTAATCCTTGTCATGCTCCTGGTTTTTGGTTCACTTTGCGTGTCAGAATTTAGGAGACATAGAATAAGTCAACTGGTCAAACACAGACCATTTTACTGGTACACATCAACATTCAATTATAACTTTGTGAGAACTGCAATGATGTTCGTTAGGAAACACCATTGTAAGGTCGGAGGGATCTCTCTCCTTATGCTTTTGTACAATAAATTTGTGTAAGTCAGAATAGGGAAAGGAATAGGAGGGGGAGAAAAGACTTTGCCTTCTTACATGGGATACATTAAACCTCCTATACACCTTTTTAGTTTCGTGCGTGTAAAGTAAGGTGCTGATTTGATTAACGTACGATCCATCATCTTTTGTAGTCTTGTTCTTCACAGAGGAGGAAAAATTATTCTAACTATTCTTCGCATGTACACGCGCACAAACAGTTCATCGTAAGGATGTGGGTCCTGTTTGGCATGCATTTTGTGGCGTAGGAAGAGTTGGTGTAGTTTGCCTACGTGTATTTAATTTTGTACGCAGGTCTTGGCTTGGTGCACCAATAGCAGGTTCATAATGAGTAACGCATAATTTTTCCTCAATTGTGCACTTGACCATGATAATAGGGAGATAATTTTCCACGACTAACATTTATTAGTGCGACTGTCATTGTTTTTCTCCTGTTGGCATGGATTCTGGAAAAACTTTTGTCCATCTTTGTTGAGGGGCTTAGAGAGTGCGCCTGTACGCATATTGGCTTAGACTGTAGTATCCATGATTTTCTTGCCCCGCTCATTGTAACGAACGTGCGAGGACTCAGAAGCTCGGGTGTGTATTACCCTTTGCTTGTTATTGCGCAAGTTGCACGATTTACGTCCCTTGGTTAACACAAGGTAGTTGTCTCTCAAGTCATCGACTGGAGCTTGTTTGACAAGTTGAAAAGAGAGTTATCTTCGGTCAGAATACATCTTCCCTTGTTAACAAAATCTTCAGGATATGTATGGCGAGGCTTGCACACCCACACTTATAGGTCTTCTTCGTCTTGGGCACTGATGAGGGGTGAGCCCTACCCCCAGAATGTTACATCTCTTCATATGCTTGTTGGTCAAATTTTACGATAAAAGTCTTCTGCGTCGAACCGATCAATGCAGCGTAATATTGAGCTATTACCCTCGTTGGAGGAGAAAGTAGTTCCCAGCAGAGTTTCCATCTTGTTTGTGATAAATAAAAGTTTTATAAACTTTGTATTACAATTTATTAAAAAGAAAGAAATTATACAAAAGTTCCTAGACAAGAATCTAAGTACAATTAATTCTGGGAAAGTATAGATATAGAGATCTGATCTGCAGGCGATCACTTTTTACCTTGGACCACACGACAGTGAAGAAAAGATGCAAGAGTGCTACGAATAAATTGAAGAGTCGGGCAATGAGAAAGCCTTGGCAACAATGGCACCGCAAGCTTCTGTTTCTTTTCTTATGTTCTTGAATATCAAAGACTTAAAATTCTCCCCTTTTAATGGACATAATGTTCCTATATTTATAGGAGATGAGAGCGGTTATGACCGTGCGTGCGTACTTTGGATAGTCTGCACTGTATTGCCATTTTGCGCACACTTTTAATGGTATGACACCCCATGATATGGTGAGTAGATGCACAACTTAATGCCTTCTTGACACGTGACTTCTTATACGAGGAAAGCATGGATCATGGGATAATTATTTGTGCATGTTTCACAAGAAATATGGCATGTAATAAATTAGCCATATGGCGCACTTTTGAAAAAGTTGGTCATACGACGCACTTTTGAAGAAGTTGGCCTTGATGGCGCAATTTTGAAGAAGTTGTCCCTGATGGCGCACTTTTGATGAAGTTGGCCTTGATGGCGCACTTTTGATGAAGTTGGCCTTGATGGCGCACTTTTGATGAAGTTCAGACGGATGGGTCATTAAATGACAACCTGGTTCTGCGTGTCGAAGATCATCTGCAATCTGCAATAAATGAATTGATCTTTTCAGTTTCTGCAACTGTCAGCTGTCAGACTGTTGCATTAAATTCTGAGAGCGGGGTATGGCCTTTGTGCGCCAATCTTTGTAGCATTAAGATAGTGCACCACGTTAAGAAAGTGAGTGATAGTGCTAAGAACTAAGAAAATGTGCCTTTTCTGTTGGGCTCTTTGTGGAGAGTGCGCCAAATGTGTAGGCGCACATTTTTTTATGCTTCTACAATAACATAACCAACTAATACTTTTCCATTTCTCCTGACTAGTATAATGGATCCAAATCATGACATGTCATGATATGTAGATCACGATGCATGGTCTACAATACGAGCACGATGATTCACGGTCTATATAATCACGAACAAATACAAGATAATCACGAAGGAGTAACATCTCATGACGGAAATCCAAGATATACTAAATCGTGTACCATCTTGTCAGGAGTCAAGTATAACACTACTAATACATGTATTACAGTAATCATCAAATAAAAAAAACTGTCAGAGAATGTACACGCATGTGGCCTGAGCAAAGAATGCAAATCGGTGGCCGAAATAGAGTCACACTGACCTATATATGAAATTTTATGTCAATTGGTGTTTCAGATTCATAATTATGGTTAAATATATTTAAACTAGGTTTCTAGGTCAAAATTAGGTTTTCACGGTCAAACTAGTTTCCAAGTTGGTTTCTAGAGTCATACTAGCTAATACTAGGGGTTACTAGGTTAACTATAGGTATCTAAGTTGTTTCGATAAGATACTAGCTTTATATACTAATGTCTATATCAATACTTATTATATATGTATATACCATGGCCTATAGATATTTACCTTAGCTAGTATCCAATACCTTGGTCGTATCTCTAATACCTTAGCTAGTTCCAATACCTTGGTTATAAGTCAATACCTTGACTTTGAGCCAAAACCTTACCCCGTATCCTATTACCTATCCAGTATCATGATATCTAGCCTGTATCCCTATATCCTGTTTCGTATCATAGTATTACCCCGATACCTTGGTATTATACCTAACCTATACCAAATCCCTCCACCAGTGCACATCTGTGCACTGCTATGCACTACCATTCTGTGCAACAAGCAGCAAGCCTAAGCAGCAGTAGTAGCAAGTATATATGTGCGTTGGTATATGTGTTAATGTGTAAGGAAGTAGAGGATTCTTTGATGTGGAGTAAATATGACTGAGTATTAGATTAACTGGGGGCCTATGAGAGTGAGGTATCATCAATAACAGTTGGGTAGCTCACTTTGCAGGCAGTCATTATAATAGGTATAAGTATGAGTGTTGTAGTATGGTTAAGTTATGTGTGAACTCTTAGACTCGAGAGCAGCCAAGTGGAGGGTCTGATCTCGTGTGTTAGAGAAAGGAAGTCGATATGGCATAATAGTAAGGTATTAGTAAGATAGTAGCAGTAGCTTACTGGTTAGTATATTGCTTGTGGGATTGGCACCGATAACATCATGTAGGCTTGAGCAGGTTGGCATAAGAGAGTGTTCAGGAGTGAAAGAAAGAAAAAGTGAGGTGAGAGCAGTAGCAATGATGGCATCAAGGAGCAATGCTCGAGCACCTTACTGCAAGAGCAGAGCAGATGCAAGTTAGCAAACAGAGATGAGAGGTTGGCAAGTATAGTGTTGCATTACAGTAGAGTGCAGTTGGGCATTGAAAGAGATAGATGTCACTACCACATTTTAGGAAAGGGTATTTTAGTCATTTCCTATTTAATTAAATATTGTGCATGGTAAATAATTATTTGTTATATTATTTAATTGTTGTTAGTTATTATTTAATTATTTTAGACTTATTTTAGTGGACCCAACTAGTTTAGTTTGGACCCATGGACCAACATGAATTAATTAGTTAGACTTGGCCCATTTAGAAAGCCCATAGTTAAGGAGATGGATTAAATTAATTAAATGATTAGACTAGAAGCTTCCTTCCTTAATTATTTCTTCATGAGAGGCCCCAAGGGGTACATTGGACATTTTACAATTGCTTGGGGGAGGGGCTATGGCCGGCCTATTAAAGAGGGGGGAGAATTTCTCTCTCCTCTCATCTCATTCCAAATCTAGATCTAGAATTCTCCCACTACCAAATTCCCTCCATTCCCAATCCAATTCCCTACCAAATTCATTTCAAATTCTTCCCAATTCACCATTAGAGAAGGAGGAAGCAAGGATCTAGAAGAAGGAAGCAAGGATCTACAAAGAGGAGCAAGGATCTACAATTTGGAAGCAAGTTCATCTCAATTGGAGGTTTTATTGGGAATCCATCTCCCAATAGGTATAATTCAGATTTTTCCATTTAAATAGCTTCTAAATCTGGGATTTAATCATGTAAAATCAACCTATATGTATGTAGTACCCATAGGACTTTGTTTTGTGTTCATAGGAGACCCATGGAGAAAGTTATGGTGCTTTTTGTGTCAATTTTGTTGGAATTCCGAATTTATATTTTGTTGTGTGTGTCAATTGATCCTATAGATCAATTGAACATGAGATTTGTGTTTGAGGCTAGTGTTGTGTCCATATTGGGATACTTGTGGTTCGTATCCCAACTATTTGGTGATACGTGTCATTTGGGGGTTTTCCTCCGACACGGGGCTTTGAACATGTCGTATTTTGACACGGACACATAGATCTACTTTTGACGCTTTGATTTGTTCATAAATATTATTTGTGATTTGTTTGTGTCCTTCGGGGTGCATTTGGTTGTGTGTTGGACTCGTGTCGCATGCGTATCCTAGATCTAGTGGGATACGGTGAGATACTCTCCAATTGTGTGTATTTTTGCATAGATCTAATTAATTGTGGTTCAATTCTTCATTTATAATTAGTATATATATATGGATATTAAATATTTATTTTGTGTATTTATTATAGTAATTATTGTAGCATAGATCTATATTTTGGGTGTGCTAATATAATGTACAATATAATATGTAGCTTTCTTGCATGCAAATATATATGTTACTACTTGTTAAATAATATAATTTATACATAAAATATTTTATAAAATATATTTGTATGTTTAATTGTGTAATTATATTATTTATAATTATTATGTAATTATTTGGATATTAATGTAAATATTTTAGGTGTGCTTCTAGCCATGTAAATTATATGTTCTTTGTTAAATATTTGAAGGTATAAGTTTATGTGTATATTAATATATATATGTACATTTTTGTATTAATGGTTTATATATATATATATATATATACTGTTTTATATATTCTGTTTATATATATATATATATATATTGTTTATATATTCTGTTTTTTATATGTATAATTATATATATACAACTTGTTTTAGTGACAGTGAATTAATGACAGTAAAAAACTGTCATTAATTAGCCGACTAATAGCAGCCGCTGTAGCCTTCGGGCAATTAATGACAAACCTGTCATTAATTGCAGCAGCGGAAAACAGCAGCTTTTCTGCGACGCTTTTCTGCGACAGTTTAACTGTCAGCGAAAACCAAAGCAGTGGCAGTTTATTATTTGGGTTTCGGTGACAGTCCTTCGGTGACAGTCCCGACTGTCACTATTTAAACTATTTTGATTTAATCCTATTTTATTCACTGTTTTTCAATGACGCTTTGACAGATTTAATGTATATATTATATATTATAATTGTATATATATATATATGTATATATATATGTGTTTTGTGAGGAATAATAATTGTAATAATATATTATGTTATTTATATAAATGTTGGGTTGTATATATATTATTTTAGGGTATATATTAATTATATTATTAGTATACTTTGTGTGAGTTCTTTTTGAATCTAATTTGATTCCTAAATTATTGTAGTTTATCTCTATATTATTTTATAGATGTCTTGTGAGGTTGACTTTGGGTTTGACCATGTTTGACTTTAGTGGACTTTAGAGTTGACCATAGTTGACTTTTGCCTTAGAATTGAGTTATTAACCTAGAAGTTGTCTAGTTTGACTTGTTCTCTTTCCGGGACCTTGTTTTAATGTTGTATTCCATATCTAGGTCTTCGAGGCACCGAGTCAGACATTTGTGAGACTGTTCATTGGACTTCAGGCGAGTACATTCTCTGATAGTTTCTCATTTATGATATCCTCTATGTTCGTTGTATCTAGTGTAGATATACATGTTCTCTTGACACTATGGTTACACGGATTGGTATATCCGGATCTCGTCATGAGATGTTATTCCTTGGTATATGGTGTATATGGTGCAAGTATTGTTTCATTGGTTATCTTGTACATGTACAGACACCGATTCTCGGGGAGACTAGCTATCTTCTTGGGGAATCTAGTGCCATAACGTACCGTGGTTGGATCTATTATACCAGTCGGGGTGGGGAGTATTTTAGTGTAGATATGTGATCATACCCTCCTTGTGCATGTCTTGTTCCTTGTGAGTGTTGATCATACACCGCACGTATAATCAGCCAGGCCATTATACTCTTGTGCAAGTTCCTAAGCCGATCACATGTTAAAGCTAGTACTCACACACTTAGTCATTAGTATTTTTGTTCTATCAGCATATTGTTCATTATTGTATTTCTTTCCAGTATTTCCTTATTGTCTCTACATTCTTGTCTCTATTTATGCATCTTGTTTATCCACAGCTATTTACTGTTACATAGTTTTTATCATTGTTTGAGAACTGCTGTTAGGGTTGTACTCTGCTCCTTTCCTGACTGGATATATTTTTCCAGATGACACTGAGGAGTACCCTACCTATTATGGACCCCAGGATGTTGTGGGTTTAGATTCTGAGACCCTGGCTCAAGAGGGACTTATCCCAACTGAGACAGTTGACCCTGGAGTTGTAGCTTTATAGTTTTGTAGTATTCTTTTGTACTGGATTTGTCTCCAGCATATTTCTGTATTTTTCTTCAGACTCATTGATGTATTATTTTAGACTCATGAGTTGTATTGTGACTATTCTATTCTTATCTGATTCGTGTTCATTCTATCTTAGTTCTGTGATTGAGTACACTATCTTTTGGTGGTTCATTATATTAGATAGACTTTCTAGACAGCGTTCTACCGCCGATTCTGCGGCGTAGGCTGGGCGTTGTTTCCGACTAGTACCCTTACCCCGGGTGCGGGTCGTGACACGTTTTTGGTGGTGGCCCATGCAGGTCTAGCTTCACAAGTATGTGATGTCGTGGTAGTGCGACAACTTAGTTGTACTACTGCGAGCCTGCGATAGGATATAGGATATAGGCTGAGATACTCAATCACATCTAGGAAAATTCTTTTGATTCAACTATTCTCCTTTGACGTTGATACTTGATCTCTTAAACTGTCCTTTCCTTGAATATCTTACATCTTGTGCCATATTGATTCTTTCTTTCGCTTTGTCTCAGGATGCCGCCTAAGACTAGATCACAGCAAGAGAGAGCAGTTTCTGAGAGGTCTGCGACATCCCGAGGGCCTGCACCAGTCACTTCTCCGGTGATTGGAGTGTCAGCTGCTTTCGGAGGTCCACCACCCACTCAGAGGACTGTGCCAGCTGTATCTGAGGGGCTTCCACCTCCACCTCCTGTGCCAGCAGAGGCGTCACAGATGTTTACTCTGTTTCGTGAGATGCTCGAGGCACAGAGGGCTCAGTCGGAGGCACATCAGAGGCAGACCGACGTTCTACGGCAGGGCATCGAGAGTGCTCATCAGCTTGCTCGTGCTATAGTTGAGAGAGAAGTTCCGGTCCAGCAGCAGGTTGTTCCTCAGGTTGCTCAGCTTCGGCCAGGCAACATTCAGGACTTCAAGAAACTGGAGCCTAGGGTTTTCAAAGGGACGGAGGGCATCGTCTATGCTGATGATTGGCTCGAGGACATTGAGCGTCTTATGAGGGTGTCCCGTCTTTCTGAAGATCTGAAGGTTGAGGCGGTAGGACTTCAACTGTTCAACGTCGCTCGTACCTGGTTCAGGAATGAGCCGGTTCTAGTTGACGCAGGACAATCTTGGGAGGTATTCAGGGACCTTTTCAAGAAGAAGTTTTTTGCCCGGATAGACAGGCATGACTTGGGGAGACAATTTGAGAGTCTCATTCAGGGAAGCATGTCTGTGGAGGAATACGCTGCAGAGTTCGGTAGGCTGAGCCGATTTGTAGAGTATCTGGTGAGGGAGCCGGAGGTTCGAGCTATTCGTTTCCGAGAGGGTCTAAACTGGGAGGTGAAGATTCTCATTCCGTCTTTTTATGAGACATACTCGGAGATACTTGCGGAGGCACGCAAGGTTGAGCGGGATCTGGGTTTGAAGACCAAGAGAGACCGTGATTCTTTTCTGGGGGCCAACGGCAGTGCAGTATCTGCCAAATGTCCTCATTTCCAGTCCAGACCTTTCCAGCAGCCACAGCAGAACCAGACTCCAGCTAGAGCGCCTTTTCACCAGGCACCTCAGCAGCAGAGGCAGTTACAGCAAGCTCTATGCAACTTCTGCAAGAAGCCCGGCCACATCTGGGAAGTTTGCAGAAAGAGGCTAGGAGTTTGTTTGTATTGTGGTACTGAAGGGCATCAATTGAGGGAGTGTCCTCGTCGTGCAGTTCAGGGAGCAGCTCCAGCTCCGAGGGCACAGATAAGACCACCTGCAGCACAACCGAGGGGACCGCTTCTGACACAGCAGCAGCATTTTGTCCAGCATCAGCAGCAGGGAGGTGCTCGGCAGGGACGAGCGTTTGCTATGACAGTCGAAGAGGAGGAACCCACAGGAGATGTCATCGCAGGTTCTATTCTTCTTGATTCTATTCCAGCTTTAGCTTTGTTTGATAGTGGTGCTTCCCATAGTTTTGTATCTGTTTCTTTTGCTCTAAAGCATGGTTTGGTAGCTGAGTCTTTGCTTAGGACTTGTAAGATCATGACCGGGGGAGGCATTATCCTGGTTAATGATATTTGCAAGGATCGGAGAGTTACTCTGGGAGGCCGGGAGTTGAGTGCGTGTCTACTTGTAATGCCACTTCCGAGCTACGACATTGTACTCGGGATGGATTGGTTGAGTAGGCACCGTGCTAGCATAGATTGTAGAGGAGGTAGAGTTTTGTTTGGTCCGCCAGGAGAGCCAGAGTTCGAGTTTGCTAGAGGAACTGCGGAGCAGGAAGAAGGCATTATTTGTGGAGCTATGGTGGAAGACAAGGAGTTGCCGCATCCGTTGATAGCAGAATTTTTGGATGTGTTTCCTGAGGAATTGCCAGGATTGCCGCCAGATCGAGATATTGAATTTTCTATAGACTTGGTGCCAGGTGCAGAACCGATTTCGCAGCATGTCTATAGAGTAAACAACAGCGAGCTGGTCGAGTTGAAGAAGCAGGTGGACGAATTGCAGGATAAGGGGTTTATCAGATCGAGTTCTTCACCATGGGGAGCCCCAGTATTATTTGTACCAAAGAAGGATGGATCGGTGCGTATGTGCATTGATTACAGGGCTTTGAATAATCTCACTATCAAGAATAAGTATCCTTTGCCACGGATTGATGATCTGTTTGATCAGTTGAGTGGTGCGAAGGTGTTTTCTAAGATAGATTTAAGATCAGGCTACCATCAGGTGAAGGTGAAGCCGGAGGACATACCGAAGACTGCTTTTAGAACTCGGTATGGTCAGTTCGAGTTTATGGTGATGCCGTTTGGTTTGACTAATGCACCGGCGGTATTTATGAACTTGATGAACAAGGTGTTCCACCAGTACCTTGACAAGTTCGTGGTGGTGTTCATCGACGACATACTCATATACTCGAGGACACCGGAGGAGCATGAGGAGCATTTGAGGATTGTGTTGGATGTGCTGAGGAAGGAGAAGTTGTATGGAAAGTTGTCCAAATGTGAGTTTTTCTTGGACAAGGTGGAATTCTTGGGGCATGTTGTGACTGGTGATGGTATTTCAGTGGATCCAAAGAAGATTTCAGCAGTAGAATCTTGGAAGACTCCGAGTTCGGTAGCAGAGATCAGGAGTTTCTTGGGATTGGCAGGCTACTACAGAAAGTTTGTGCAAGATTTTTCAAGGATTGCCGAGCCGATGACCAGACTCACAAGGAAGGATGTGGAGTTTGTTTGGACGGAAGATTGCCAGGCCGCTTTTGAGGAGTTGAAGAAGAGGTTGACGTCTGCTCCTATTTTGACATTGCCATCAGGGTCCGGAGGTTTCACTATTTATAGTGATGCATCGGGAAAGGGTTTAGGTTGTGTTCTTCAGCAGCATGGGAAAGTGATTGCCTATGCATCCAGGCAATTGCGTCCTCATGAAAAGAACTATCCTACCCATGATTTGGAGTTGGCAGCTGTCATATTCATCCTGAAGTTGTGGAAACATTATTTGTACGGAGAGCGTGTGGAGATCTTCACAGACCACAAAAGCTTGAAGTACGTTTTCACGCAGAAGGAGTTGAACATGAGGCAGCGTCGGTGGTTGGAACTGATGAAGGATTTTGATATCTCTTTGCAATATCATCCTGGGAAGGCCAATGTAGTTGCCGATGCTTTGAGCAGGTATTCGGTAGCTATGTTCTTGACGCAGGATCGATATTTGTTGGAGGACTTGGAGAGCTTGGGCATTGAGGTGATTGTTCCGGGTGGTGCTATGCAGATGTGGGGATTGCAGATACATTCAGATTTGATGGATAGGATCAAGGCAGCACAGTATGATGACGTATCTTTGAGGAGTATCAGAGCTCAGGTGAGAGCAGGATTGGAGGATGATTTCACTATTGCAGAGGATGGATCTTTGAGGCATGGAGTTAGATTGTGTGTGCCTAGTGGGGAGTTGCGAGAGGAGATATTGCAGGAAGCGCATCGCTCTCAGTATTCCATACATCCAGGTGCTAACAAGATGTATCGGGATATGCGAGAGAGTGTGTGGTGGTATGGCATGAAGAGGGAAGTGGCACAGTTTGTATCCAGATGCTTAGTGTGCCAGCAGGTGAAAGCCGAGAGGCAGAGGCCAGGAGGTTTACTTCAGCCATTACCCATTCCAGAGTGGAAGTGGGAACACATTACTATGGATTTTGTGTCCGGACTACCACGATCTCCAGGAGGGAAAGACGCGATTTGGGTCATTGTTGATAGATTGACCAAGTCGGCCCACTTTTTGCCTTTCAAGGTGGGTTTGTCTACGGAGAAGCTGGCAGAGATGTATGTGAGGCAGATCGTTAGGATACATGGAGTTCCCGTCAGCATAGTCTCAGATCGGGATAGTCGTTTCACTTCTCATTTCTGGAGGAGTTTGCAGGAGAGTTTGGGCACTCAGCTCAAGTTCAGTACTGCATATCATCCCCAAACAGATGGGCAGTCAGAGAGGACTATTCAGACTCTCGAGGATATGTTGCGCACTTGTGTACTAGATTTCGGGGGTTCTTGGGAGGACCATCTCCATTTGGTAGAGTTTGCTTACAACAACAGTTACCAGGCCAGTATAGAGATGTCACCTTTTGAAGCTCTATATGGTCGGAGGTGTCGTACTCTTTTGTCTTGGGACGATGTTGGAGAGAGAGTTTTGCTTGGGCCAGAGATGGTTGTGGATGCAACAGAGAAGGTTCAGTTGATCAGAGACAGACTTCGAGTGGCACAGGACAGACAACGGCATTGGGCCGATAGCCATCGGAGACCCTTGGAGTTTGAGGTATAGTTTAGATTTTATTTTGTGTGCTTGTTCTTGGTTGTTTGTTATAGATAAGTTCTTAAGGTGGTATTTTGTTCTAGGTGGGTGGTTTGGTGTTTCTGAGGATTTCTCCGACACGAGGCACGATTCGCTTCGGTGGAGGCGGAAAGCTTAGTCCGCGATTCATTGGACCTTTCACTATTCTAGAGAGGGTCGGTGCAGTTGCTTATAGACTAGACTTGCCACCTGCATTGGAGGGAGTGCACAACGTGTTTCATGTGTCGCAGTTGAGACGATACGTGGCAGATCCTAGTCATGTATTGGATCACTCAGAGATAGAGGTGGGCCCTACTCTTAGCTATCCAGAGCAGCCAGTTGGAATTCTGGATCGGAGAGAGAAGGTGCTGAGGAACCAGACTATTCCTTTGGTGCGTGTCGCATGGAGGCATCACTCTCCGGGGGAGTCTACCTGGGAGAGAGAGAGGATGAAATGCGAGAGCGTTATCCTTATTTGTTTGTACCTTGAGGTATGTTATTCTCTAGTTATGTTCTGTTCATTGTTATGTTCTGTTCATTAGTTAGTTGTGATTCTTTAGTTCTGTTCTGTGATTTTCTGGGGGTAGTTTTCGTCTTTGAATTTCGAGGACGAAATTATTTTAAGGAGGGTAGACTTGTCACTACCACATTTTAGGAAAGGGTATTTTAGTCATTTCCTATTTAATTAAATATTGTGCATGATAAATAATTATTTGTTATATTATTTAATTATTGTTAGTTATTATTTAATTATTTTAGACTTATTTTAGTGGACCCAACTAGTTTAGTTTGGACCCATGGACCAACATGAATTAATTAGTTAGACTTGGCCCATTTAGAAAGCCCATAGTTAAGGAGATGGATTAAATTAATTAAATGATTAGACTAGAAGCTTCCTTCCTTAATTATTTCTTCATGAGAGGCCCCAAGGGGTACATTGGACATTTTACAATTGCTTGGGGGAGGGGCTATGGCCGGCCTATTAAAGAGGGGGGGAAATTTCTCTCTCCTCTCATCTCATTCCAAATCTAGATCTAGAATTCTCCCACTACCAAATTCCCTCCATTCCCAATTCACCATTAGAGAAGGAGGAAGCAAGGATCTAGAAGAAGGAAGCAAGGATCTACAAAGAGGAGCAAGGATCTACAATTTGGAAGCAAGTTCATCTCAATTGGAGGTTTCATTGGGAATCCATCTCCCAATAGGTATAATTCAGATTTTCCCATTTAAATAGCTTCTAAATCTGGGATTTAATCATGTAAAATCAACCTATATATATGTAGTACCCATAGGACTTTGTTTTGTGTTCATAGGAGACCCATGGAGAAAGTTATGGTGCTTTTTGTGTCAATTTTGTTGGAATTCCGAATTTATATTTTGTTGTGTGTGTCAATTGATCCTATAGATCAATTGAACATGAGATTTGTGTTTGAGGCTAGTGTCGTGTCCATATTGGGATACTTGTGGTTCGTATCCCAACTATTTGGTGATACGTGTCATTTGGAGGTTTTCCTCCGACACGGGGCTTTGAACATGTCGTATTTTGACACGGATACATAGATCTACTTTTGATGCTTTGATTTGTTCATAAATATTATTTGTGATTTGTTTGTGTCCTTCAGGGTGCATTTGGTTGTGTGTTGGACTCGTGTCGCATGCGTATCCTAGATCTAGTGGGATACGGTGAGATACTCTCCAATTGTGTGTATTTTTGCATAGATCTAATTAATTGTGGTTCAATTCTTCATTTATAATTAGTATATATATATGGATATTAAATATTTATTTTGTGTATTTATTATAGTAATTATTGTAACATAGATCTATATTTTGGGTGTGCTAATATAATGTACAATATAATATGTAGCTTTCTTGCATGCAAATATATATGTTACTACTTGTTAAATAATATAATTTATACATAAAATATTTTATAAAATATATTTGTATGTTTAATTGTGTAATTATATTATTTATAATTATTATGTAATTATTTGGATATTAATGTAAATATTTTAGGTGTGCTTCTAGCCATGTAAATTATATGTTCTTTGTTAAATATTTGAAGGTATAAGTTTATGTGTATATTAATATATATATGTACATTTTTGTATTAATGGTTTATATATATATATATATATATATATATATACTGTTTTATATATTCTGTTTATATATATATATATATATATATATATATATATATTGTTTATATATTCTGTTTTTTATATATATAATTATATATATACAACTTGTTTTAGTGACAGTGAATTAATGACAGTAAAAAACTGTCATTAATTAGCCGACTAATAGCAGCCGCTGTAGCCTTCGGGCAATTAATGACAAACCTGTCATTAATTGCAGCAGCGGGAAACAGCAGCTTTTCTGTGACGCTTTTCCGCGACAGTTTAACTGTCAGCGAAAACCAAAGCAGTGGCAGTTTATTATTTGGGTTTCGGTGACAGTCCTTCGGTGACAGTCCCGACTGTCACTATTTAAACTGTTTTGATTTAATCCTATTTTATTCACTGTTTTTCAATGACGCTTTGACAGATTTAATGTATATATTATATATTATAATTGTATATATATATATGTATATATATATGTGTTTTGTGAGGAATAATAATTGTAATAATATATTATGTTATTTATATAAATGTTGGGTTGTATATATATTATTTTAGGGTATATATTAATTATATTATTAGTATACTTTGTGTGAGTTCTTTTTGAATCTAATTTGATTCCTAAATTATTGTAGTTTATCTCTATATTATTTTATAGATGTCTTGTGAGGTTGACTTTGGGTTTGACCATGTTTGACTTTAGTGGACTTTAGAGTTGACCATAGTTGACTTTTGCCTTAGAATTGAGTTATTAACCTAGAAGTTGTCTAGTTTGACTTGTTCTCTTTCCGAGACCTTGTTTTAATGTTGTATTCCATATCTAGGTCTTCGAGGCACCGAGTCAGACATTTGTGAGACTGTTCATTGGACTTCAGGCGAGTACATTCTCTGATAGTTTCTCATTTATGATATCCTCTATGTTCGTTGTATCTAGTGTAGATATACATGTTCTCTTGACACTATGGTTACACGGATTGGTATATCCGGATCTCGTCATGAGATGTTATTCCTTGGTATATGGTGTATATGGTGCAAGTATTGTTTCATTGGTTATCTTGTACATGTACAGACACCGATTCTCGGGGAGACTAGCTATCTTCTTGGGGAATCTAGTGCCATAACGTACCGTAGTTGGATCTAATTATACCAGTCGGGGTGGGGAGTATTTTAGTGTAGATATGTGATCATACCCTCCTTGTGCATGTCTTGTTCCTTGTGAGTGTTGATCATACACCGCACGTATAATCAGCCAGGCCATTATACTCTTGTGCAAGTTCCTAAGCCGATCACATGTTAAAGCTAGTACTCACACACTTAGTCATTAGTATTTTTGTTCTATCAGCATATTGTTCATTATTGTATTTCTTTCCAGTATTTCCTTATTGTCTCTATATTCTTGTCTCTATTTATGCATCTTGTTTATCCACAGCTATTTACTGTTACATAGTTTTTATCATTGTTTGAGAACTGCTGTTAGGGTTGTACTCTGCTCCTTTCCTGACTGGATATATTTTTCCAGATGACACTGAGGAGTACCCTACCTATTATGGACCCCAGGATGTTGTGGGTTTAGATTCTGAGACCCTGGCTCAAGAGGGACTTATCCCAACTGAGACAGTTGACCCTGGAGTTGTAGCTTTATAGTTTTGTAGTATTCTTTTGTACTGGATTTGTCTCCAGCATATTTCTGTATTTTTCTTCAGACTCATTGATGTATTATTTTAGACTCATGAGTTGTATTGTGACTATTCTATTCTTATCTGATTCGTGTTCATTCTATCTTAGTTCTGTGATTGAGTACACTATCTTTTGGTGGTTCATTATATTAGATAGACTTTCTAGACAGCGTTCTACCGCCGATTCTGCGGCGTAGGCTGGGCGTTGTTTCCGACTAGTACCCTTACCCCGGGTGCGGGTCGTGATAATAGAGATACCTGAGATTGCAAGTTTGAGTTTCAGTTATGTATTCAGTTGAGGGTGTCTTAGTATGGGTGAGTGGGTGTGTGATACACAAGTGTGTATTAGTGGTTAGTGATTGCATAAGAGTATACCAATGGGTAGATACCTAGATAACTAAGTTAAGTAAGGTAATAAGCTCATAGTTAAGGTATATTAGTTATACTAAGGTATTAAGTTATGAGATACTAGAATAGGGTAACACATGAGATACCGAGTATAGGCGAATGTAATAACTCATATGCTAAGGTAATACTAAATAATAGATATAACTTGTATACTTAATAAGTTATAGATAGGTATTTAGTAATATTAGCTAGTATAGATAATACCTTTAGGTGTGGACCTAGAAACCTAGTTGCAGCCTAGTATCACCTAATATCAACTAGTTAGCCTTGTAATCAACTTATAAAATCATATATTAGTGCATTGTAGGTTATTTCTCATTCATTACACCCAAATGGCATGATATTTCATATATAGGTATGTGTGACAATAGCTTAGATACCGAGATATACCATTTGCTCAGGGCCACCAGCGAGTACATTATCTGATAGTTTTTTATTTGGTATTATGAGACTCGTCTCACAGTATCTGTATCGGTATATGAATATGTATTTTATGATTTGTACTGTTCTTTATAGGATCTCTTAACATCACAAAATTCTCTCAAAATTGTAACTTTTCTCACTGAACGGATTACCGTCGGCATTCCACGACATACCGACGAAAAATCTGTCTGGCGGATAAAGTTTCACTTTTGAGATATTTTTGAGATATTTTCATTAGATATTTTTGTAAATAGTGTTCGATGCTTTCTTTTATCCATTGGTTTCTTGGTTTTTATTGGACGGTTACGATTAAATCACCTCTTCTATATATATAAAATTATTTTCTCTCTCCTATCCCTTTTCTTTTTTCTTCACTTTTTTATTTTCTCTCCAATTTCTCGCGAAAGCTAGGAGCTTGGTCTTGAGGCCTTAGAGTGTGGTTTCTGAACTCCTCTCAGTGGTAGAGTTGAAGGTTTAGGCTGGGGGCTTAGCTTTAGGCAAGTACTTCTTACCAAAATACTGAACGACATGGTTTATTGCAGTTTTTATTTTTTTGAGATTTTTTGATTAGAATTTTATGGAGCTTGTTTTGTTAAATATGTTTCTCTAGTGATTCTCAACCTTGTGCATATTTTCGAAAATGGTTTCGGCTTTGCTTTGACTTTTTTTGTAGAAACCCTGGTATTTACCTGTTAGAAAACTCGACATCGAAAATGATAGCCGGTGTGATTACCAAGAGACTTAGTTTATGTGCTACTTGAGACTCGTGCCTTATTTCTATTTTGGTGGTTTTGAGGTTTGTGGATTTCGAATAAGGTTCAATTTTTTTCGTAAATCACTTGTGCCGAATTTCTCGGAATCAATTTCTCAAATCTCAAAGTTGGTAAAATCGAATGTCCCCATGCTGTAGGAAATTTGATCTTATACAATTTTAAACTTTGAAAATCCAAATTCCGAGTTAGAACGGAGTTTTTACGGCCCAAAAAAGTCTCGAAAATATTCCATGTCCGGGTTTTTGTGACCACTCGGATGATCCGACGGTGATCCACGACAGTCCGACGGATGGTCCAATTTTTTGCCAACAAAATTGCTGTGACCAATCAGATGATCCGGCGGTGATACGCGGTAGTCCGACGGATCATCCGAATTGTGGTCCATTACTTGCCGTGACAGATCAGATGATCCAACGGTGATTCGAGGAGATCTACCGGATAATCCGAATGACCCTATTTTTTCCTAATTTTTTCTTTTTCTTTTATCTTTCGTATGTGATACTTTCTTGGTATAACCCGACACATGTATATATTTCCCTGCGGTACTTCTCGGCTCTACTTATTTATTTTATTGACCTTCCCATTGTACCCAGTCCCGACTTAATGTATAGTTTTGTGGCTACTTATCCACTATATACCTGCCATATAGAGCTTTGGGGACACCTACCCATTATATATCTGTCAGACCTCCCCTGTATTTGCCTGATAGTGACCCGTAGAGGTGCACTCCTGATTCCTGACCTGTATATTGACTGTTGTGGCTTGTTATAGCGTACGTTCATCTTACCTATAATCGTATGGTTGTATTCCCGTATAGTCTTGTGATTATGCTTCTCAAAATATTGTCTTGTCTATTTTATCACTGTGAGGAGCATCATGTCTAGGATAGATTCTGCGGAATGCCATACCCGAAATCCTAAAATAAAATGTTAAGGATTAATAACTAGTAAGAATAATTAGAGCATTGGGGGAGGATCTCCTGGTTGTATTCAGTCTCGTGGCCCAACAACACTTATTGATTGATAGACTTGTACCATGTTATTGAGTAGTGCACATTTCCAGCTCACCGTTGTGTGGGGCATATTATATTGACTTACTCAGGTTCACCTTTGTGTGACTTAGATTAGGAGCACATCTCTTCTGGGGATGGTGTATCCACTATTATTTACTTTACTATCGTCTGACGTTTGGGTATCTTGGACAGTCTGCAAGGCATACGATCGTATAGAAATCCTAAATTATATTTGTTAGTAATTAGGACTTTTGATAACCCTAGTTAGCTAATATAGAAGCCGTACTTCTTGCTTGGACGTGATTGATGGATGGAGTCTATTATTTGTCTTGTCTTATATTGTCTTGCTTGTATGATGGTGACCCGGCGTAGTGCACTCATGTCTATTATCTTGTACGATCTTTATCTTATATTCACTATTCCTTACATGTTCCCCTTGAATGCTTTCATCACTGTACTAGTTCTTTTCTCATTATTTTTTCTCTTCCAGTTTATTTATATGCTTATGTTCACCTTGCATGATCCCGTATACGTTCACCTTCAATAATCCCGTACATGTTTTCGTCCAGTTTTCTTTACATGTTACCTATTTTATTTTCTTATTTCCTGATGCACCTTATTTTATTCCTTGTAGTACATGTTGCTTAGGATATTGTAGCTCTGTGTTATATTTTTGGTTTTAGTTCATAGTTTGGTCTCCTTTGTGGTATTTGCTATTTGGTGTCTGACCCCACTGGGGCCAAATCCGATAGCAGAGCCAGAGGATCTTCCATTACTTCCTGAGGATGGTGACCACGTAGAGCACCAGACCGATTGAGTGAATTCTTATCTGTTCTCCCACTTATTTTATATATTTTTTGTGGTATTTAGTCTCGAGCACCTGTTAGCTCGTATTTTGGACTTGTTATATCGCCTACCAAGCATGACATGATTAGCATATTCTAGACTATAGCTAGAGTTGATCTTGTATGACTTATATTATTACTAGTTCTTCATTTTGTAGTACTAGCTTCATGATCAGCTATGTATATATGGTTTGGGACGCTTTACTATTTTTCTTATGATGATCATATTTTCTTGAACATTATGATTTCCTGCTTGTGATTGAGACACTAGGATTGCTTGACCTAGGTTGACTGATGGCTTATAGTATTAATCTCCATGTCTATTCACAACTGGGACCGAATCTCGGGTTATTGGAGTACTCTGGTATACGTAGCTGGCTTTGTCAGCCCCCATTCTCCAATACTCTAGGCCTGGGGCCTCACAAAATTTTAGTGGTGGTCCATGCAGGTATGGTATTCAGACGTGCTAGGGTTATCAGGGATTAGAAGTCTCAATCCTATTTTTTACTCCTTGATCTCTTTTCAGATTGCCCTATATCTCTAATCTTTGGACTGATATTTTCTTTCATCTTTGCTCTATCATGTCCCAAGATTTTGATTTTTGTGTTCTTCGACTTTCAGGGGCACCGTTCCTAGTCCTTCTGATCAGATCGTTCGGGTTCAGACGATGGCAGATCTGCATCACGTTGTTCAGTCGATTCCTGGGGTTAAACCTCAACATTCAGGAGAAGAGTCGAGGATTGATCCTGAGCCAGAACAATATGTTCAACCTAATCCATCGGTAGTACCAGTGTAGCCGGATCATCCAGAGTAGTCAGATATTGTTCTAGCACTGATGGACATTCTGACAGGCTTTATGGTGACTCACCAGCGACAGAGTGACATTCTCACTCAGTCAGTCCAGACAGTCATGGAGAGAGGTGGTTCTCAGATCGATAATTCTGCGAACAGCTTTAGGCGTCTGCATCCCCTATACTTTTATGGTAAAGAGGATGTGATTGCGTCTAACGCATGGCTCCAGGATGCTGAGGTCATACTCGAGGCAACAACAGTTCCGGTTAGGGAGTGATTAGTAGTGGTTAGGCTGCAGCTACTGGATTTGGCCCACGACTGGTAGGCAGCTCAGGAGGTTTCGTTGACGGTGTCGATTCTATAGGCAAACTTCAGCGAGAGATTTTAGATCCGATTCTATGATGCGGTATTGTATTATGACTTCTAGTAGAGGTTTAACAACCTCAAGCAGATGAGTAGGACCATCAATGGCTACGCGATGGTGGTTTGCAGGCTCAATCGGTTTGTTTCTACCTTGGTGGCGACCGAGTTGGACCAAACGAGGAGGTTCCAGCATAGACTTCATCTAGAGATCATATTGGCATTAGAGCAGCTTGAGTTCCAGACTTTAGACGCTGTAATGAAAGCGGCGAGGAGGCACGAGTATACCTCCCAGAGGATAATCGACAGAGTTGGGGGCCAGAAGAGGCCTCATATTCAGAGGGGATCTTCTACACAATCTTTGGCACCATCTCCGCTAGTTTGAGCTTTATCGATCGGGATATCTGGGAGGATAGCTTCGGTTTAGCAGACTTTTCAGACTCGTCTCCAGCAGCAGAGGAAGTCATCTTCAGTCGGGTGTTACCACTGTGGGAAGCCAGGCCACGTCTTCGCAGAGTATCATAGGGAACAGGGTTTGTGTCTAACATGTGGTGGAGCAGGACATTTAGTTATCACTAGTCCCGGGAGGGCTTCAGCTGGATCATTATCAGTCCAGTCAGCAGCTCCGCAGTCCAGGGCACCAGCGCTGGGACAGCAGCAGCAGACCCCGAGGCCTTTACCGACGCAGTGCCAGACGTTCCAACAACAGAGGCCACAACAGTATTCTCAGGCCCAGGCTTAGGTCAGGCAGAGAGGCCAGCAGCAGAGGGGACCAGCGTCCAAAAGACAAGGACAGGATTTCGGGATGTCTTATGAGGAGGCACTAGCGGCTGGAGAGTTGGTTGTAGGTACCATTCTCTTACATTCGTATTTAGCTTCAGTATTATTTTATTCTGGCATATCGCACTCGTTTATATCTGCATGATTCGTGACACAATTTGGCTTGGAGTCCGAGTCCTTACCTGTAAGGTTGAATATACTTACTGGAAATGGTCTTGTGAGAGTAGATAGAGTTTATGCCTTGTGTCGAGTCATACTATGAGGGAGAGAGATTTTTGCTAGATTGATAGAGTTTTCTATGGGCGACTACGATTTAGTCCTAGGAATGGATTGGTTAAGTGTGCGACAAGCGATAATAGATTGTCGTATCGGCAAGGTTATCTTTCGTGTCCCTGGCGAGGAGGACTTCTCATTTTTGAGAGGCGAGGTGGAGTCTTCGTCAGTTATCCCGAGGATGGCAGTAGACGAGGAAGTACAGTTTCCCAGATTTTTCTACGAGTTCCCGGACGTATTTTTTGATGAGCCTCTAGGCATGCCGCCAGTTCGAGATATGAAGTTCTACATTAATTTGATTCCAGGGGAGGAGCCAATTTTTTAGAGAGTCTACAGGATATCACCATCATAGTTGGAGATTCTGTACCAGATAATAGAGAAGTTGAGGACCAAGGGACTCATTCGTCCAAGTGGATCACCATGGGGATCCTCCTTACTTCTTGTTAAAAATAAGGATGGTTCATCGTGTCTGTGTGTTGATTATCACACCCTAAATACGGTGACCATTAAGAACAAGTATCCCTTGCCCAGGATAGATGACTTTTTTGATAAGCTTAGCGGGACAGATATATTTTCTAAGATTGATTTACAGTCTGGGTATTATCATATCATATTTAGAGAGCATGATATACCCAAGACGGCATTCAGATCTAGATATGGCCATTGCGAGTTCTTTGTTATACCATTTGGAGCGACCAATGTGTCAGCAATATTCATGGATCTCATGAATCTGTCATGACCCACACCATGAATAAGGGCACGAGTAGTGAGCAACGCCCAGTCTACGTGACAGCATCGGCGGTAGAATGTTGTCTGGTCAACCATACTATCTAACATTCACACATATGTATAAAGTACCAGTCAATGTTATCTCAACTCCAAACGAAGGAACAATATGGTATATGATAATGATAAACTATACTCAATCATAATACAAACTAAGAAATATAAAGCACGAGATGGAATAACGAAGGAAGAGAGTCACAATACATCCACAAGTCCAAAATAATATATACATGCCAATAACCTCAATAAGTTTATACAAGTCTAAAAAAATAATCTAAGCCTCCTCGGCCTCTAGTAGTAGATCCTCCTACTCTAAAGGAGTATCCTCTAATGGTACGCCGTCCTACGGCCTGTAGTAGGTGGGACACTAGTCCACAAGCCAATCATCTGAAAAATATATCAAGTCATGATTGGAGCGAAGTACATACCTCTGAAAGCAGTTTCAAATATATAATCGAGAATATTTAACAAATAATAGAAAAGAATACAAGATAACTAAATATCAGAAATAGAGTGAACTAGAGTGAATAGATAATGTACTGGAATAAAGAACAGACAATAGAACTACTGCAATATAATAGAAATAAATAAAACTAGCAAATGTGCCATAGAATACAAGTTCATTATCTGATCGATTTGGGTTGAACACGAATACAATATGGTAACTCGATTACACGTGTGATATATAATCGATATGTACACGAATACACTTGGGCTTGATCACATAATCAACTCCTACTCCCCCATCCCCAACCAATACCAATGGATCCAATCACAACATATTACGAACACGAATATTGGCACACTGAACATGAGTAGTGTGTGAACACGAAGTACACTAAAATCAATACCTAATACACACGATAAAATATATGTGAAGGAGTACCCGCTGAACATGGTAAGGGATAACATCTCCTGGCATAATCTATATAGTACCAGTCTGTATAACCACTGTGTCAGAATCAAGTATACAGTTTTAGAACATACGATATATAAACTATTATGAAATAAAAACTAACAGAGAAATGTACTCGTCTCTGGTCCTGAGTAAGGTGTGTCTCTCGATGCACAAGCTGGTGCCATATAATCCTATTTAGAAAATATTAAGTTAAATTGTGTAATGAAGGTTAAATAAGTTAAAATATAATGCACTAACATGGTTCTAGGTCAATTCTAGATTAATTTGTCTAAATTGGCCGTTAATTACCTTATATTAGTTATACTTGGTCTCCTACCGACAACTGATACAATGTCTAACTGATCTAATTATAACTATACTAGCCGTCAACACCATCTACTAAGGATAACAAATACACTATCTAGCTAACTAACTTACACTAACTCACCTACTTTACTATAACTAACTGATAATTACTAATTGATAACCATATACTAACAAACATTCCTATGCATATACTAACTTAACTTATTGTCTATGATTCTAACAGACACACTAATTTATACTAACTAAAATTTGAACCCTAACTAACTGATACTAACATGTATAACTGACTAATACACTATTGTATTAACTGATTATAGATATACTAATTTCTCTGATACACAACTGGTATCCTACCCCAACTTGCAACTGATACTCAAATATATCCACAAACCAAATCATCATATAATGTCACTACTATGTACCTGCCTATTTGTAGCACACAAGAGCTACCATGACCCTCCAAACTGTCCCCACTCTTCCTACACTTAAGTCATAAATCACCAATAGCCATCACTATCTCACATACACTCAAGTTTACACAACCCAAGCCTCAATTCCTGTACACCTACCGAAAACTTGTATAGCTGCTACCTTGCCACAAGCAGTAGCTACAACTCTTCATAACACCTAGCCCAAATACTCAACCAACTTCACAACCCAACACCCAATATTTGTACATAAGGCACAACTATGTTCATGCTGCTGCACTACCTGCTCATGCTGCTGTTGCTGCTGCAACTGCTATGCTCATGCTGCTGTTGCTGCTGCAACTGCTATGCTCATGCTGCTGCTACTAATACTTGCTCATGTTGCTGTTGCAACTGATATGCTCATGCTGCTGCTACTGATACTTGCTCATGATATTGTTGCAACTGTTTGCTCATGTTGCTGCTGCAACGGCTATGCTCATGCTGCTACTGATACTTGCTCATGCTGCTGCTGCAACTGATATGCTCATGCTGCTACTGATACTTGCTCATGCTGCTGCTGCAACTGCTATGCTTATGTTGCTGCTACTGATACTTGCTCATGCTACTGCTGCAACTGCTTGCTCATGCTGTTGTTGTAAATGCTATGCTCATGCTGCATAAAACCCGACACCTGCACTACTACTGCTGCAGAAGTGTGCACATCTTATATTGAGCTAACCTTTTTCCCCTAACTTTCTCGACACCCACACACACAACACCAAACTCATAACTGCACTAAACTTGACACTCACTGATACATGAGGGTATACACAATCAGTCACAGAGGTCACAACATCAAAACATCTATGTATCAAATATATATATATATATATATATATATATATATATATATATATACACACACACACACACTTATATAAACACTCTATATCAAATATATGATATATATATATATATATATATATATATATATATATATATATATATATATATATATATATATCATATATTAGAGATATTGAAACAAACACCTAGAGTGTGTATTTGAGAAAATTCATGATACACACCCAAGTGAGAAACCATAATCACAATTTTCCCACAATAATTATTCTTATATATATAATACATTACAATACCACTAAACTAACTTGCTACAATGAGAATTAAGGAGTAATTACACAAAACACCCAAATATGGGCTTCGTGTCGCACCGTATCACAAAATACCATGATACGGCCTACACGTATCCATTTGTAGACGCGTACCTAGTCCCATAACCCTGATCTAAATCTAATTAGATCTAATTAGTCTCATGACACATAATTTATGTATCAGTCTCGTAATTCCCCCAACATGCACATAAAATACCATATTAAACTCACAATACATAGCCAATTAGCCTAGAACTTGTTCTTATAGGTATCCCTATGCCATGGGATCATTCCTAATGGTCAAATGCATGATTAAGAAGCTATAATGAAGCAAAAATTCAGAAATTACCAATTGGGAGATAGATTCCCAATGAAAACATAATTAGACACAATCCGAACATGATCTATAGCTCCACAGCTTCTCTTCCTTGTTCTCCTTGCTTCTCCAATCTCCTAAGCTCTAAGAGTGAAGAATTTGAGAAGAAAATGAAGGTAAATTGGTGGAGGGAAGAAGAAATTGGGGATCTATGAATTAAGATTCAAAATGAATGAACAAATGAGAGGAGGAAGAGAAGAGAGGCTCTTATGGCCGCCCCCTATTTCCCCCTTCTCCAAGTCATTGTCAAATGTCCAATATGCCCTCTAATGGTTCATTATGAATAGTAGTTAAGAAGGGTATATTAGGAAGGGTTCCAACTAATCTAAATTAGCTCTAATACACCTAATTAATAAATAGAAAATGGGTCTATTGGGCTCGTGTTGTCATGACAATTCTAGTTGGGCCTACAATTTGTTAAGTCTAACTATTGGGCTAGTCCCTAACTATAAATAAGTTAATACCATTCACTAAATAAATATATTATACTATATTAATAAATAAATAATACAAGCACCCTAATAATATTATAGTACACAAATATTAATATTTATTCCTAAAATTAAATACCCATGCCAAATTACCAAACTACCCTTAGCTGGAAAAGTGAGGGTGATAGAATCGCAACTTCAAACCTCACCTAGACCAGTTTGTGATAGTGTTTATTGATGATATCTTGGTCTACAGTCGGACTGAGGTAGAGCATGAGAAGCATCTTCGCATAGTACTTCATACTCTTCAGGAGCATCAGCTATATGCGAGGTTCGATGAGGGCAATTTCTGGTTGGATCGTATTTCATTCTTAGGTCACATCATTTTTGGCGGAGGTGTAGAGGTGGATACCAAGAAGGTGGAGGCTATCGAGAGTTGGCCAGTACCTAATACAATCTCAGAGGTGCACAGTTTTCTAGGATTAGCAGGCTACTACAGGCAGTTTATGGCAGACTTTGCTAGGATTTTTATACCCTTGACACGGCTGATATGTAAGGACCTGCGCTTCGAGTGGTCAGATGCTTGTCAAGTTTATTTCGAGCAGCTCAAGCAGAGTTTGATTTTGGCTCCTATTATGACACTTTTTGATGGACCAGGTGGGTTCACGGTTTACTGTGATGCATCAGGCATTGGGCTAGGGTATGTCCTTATGCAGTATCACAACCCGCACCTGGTAAAGGGGAACGAGTATGTGGGTACGTCCAGCCTAGGCCGTAGCATCAGTGGTAGAACGCTGTCTAGGTCAACTATACTATATAATCATCTCATAAAATATAAAATCTGCCAATAATATCTTAACTCTAAGAAGGAGGGCAATATACTTAATGCAACACAATACTCAATCACAAATCTATAACACGATAAGATATCAAAGAAGCCTAATATAACTATGCAGTCTAAATATAACAACGATAAATAGAACAATATTCAAGTCAAAAATATACGTCAAAAATAAATTCGATACCAAAATGCAAAAGAAAACTAACTATGATAACTAGTGATTCTGGCTAGATCGTCTAGCAGTCACTACAAAACTAGTGGGTCTATGTCTGCACCATCTATCGGTCGAGGTCCGGAGTAGGTCGGACACCAATCTCCCTGATCCTCAAAAAAATATTATTTAGTCAGGAATGGAGCAAAGTACGACCTAATAGCAGTTCCAATTAATTGACAAAATAATAAAATAGTAAAATAGGGAATGCTATAAACGATAAGAATATAATTGATGATCTACGAACAATGAAGAAACAAGCAAAACTAGCAACATAAATATAAATCAATGCGTACAAGAATGAAGGAGATGAACTATAATGTTAGAAATAGAACAGGGTAATCTATGAACTGAATATGGAATCTATAATATACCATGTGTTTGAGATACTAACTAAATATGTGATCGGCTTGGGATATTCAATGATTACACTAAGAAGCTAACTCAACCATACGTGAAGTGTATGATTAGTTAGTAGCCAATGATTATACTACTATCCGATAGTTGATGATCATATATTTAATTAGTTTTTCTTCCATCGCCTCGATTGATACGATGGATCTAATCATGACACGTTACTAGCCAATGTATCCAATCTTTAACCTATAATATCTAATGTTATCCAATACCAACAAGGAACAATATTCGATACCATCTCGATAATCAAGATAACATCTCATGACTGACGATCCAATAACAATACCAATCCGTGTACCAATGTGTCAAAGAATCGTAAGTAACATTTCTAAATACTTGAATTATAGTAGTATTCAAATAATAGAAACTATCAGAGAATGTACTCGCCTGTGGTCCAAAGCAAATAATGTAAATCGATGTTCGAACTAGTGTCACACTGACCTATATATGGAATATTGTATTAATACAAGGTTTTGGAATAAAAAAAAGTTAAACTAGTTCAATTCTAGGTCATAAAGCCATTTCTAAGTCAAAATAGTCAAACTAGATCAAGAACTCTCTCCTACTCTCCAATGACCATCCACCCATCACAATTATAATAGAAAATACATATAACTATATAACTATATATATATATATATATATATATATATATATATATATATATATATATATACATATATATATATAACAACTATAAATACAATACTCTAATAGCTATAACCAAGGTAAATTAAATTAGAATGCAAAGTATGAAACACGTGGAGTGCACCGCACCCGTATCACACTCAATTTATGATACACTTGCGATACGGCTCCACCACATCACCAAACGTATCCCGAAGGACACGAGCAAGTCTAGAATCATAATTAGAAGCAACATGAAGTGGTAGCTACTTATCTACGTGCCCATGTCAAAATGTGACATGCTCAAACCCTCGTGTCAGAAAAAACCCCCCAAATCAATCAGTATCGCCAAATTGTCTGGATACGGCCTACATGTATCCAATTATGGATATGACACTAATTACACACAACCAAACACATATCAATTTGGTCTAATTAACCTATTGACAAACACATGATGTGCCAATCTCAGAATTCCCCCAAAATTGATACAAAATACCACATAACTTTCTCCATAGGCCTCCTATGAACCTAATTCTAATTTCTATGGGTAGCCTTAGTACATGGAAGGGTTACTAATGATTAAATTATAGATTTAGATTCTAATTAGAGAAAAAAATTGAATTATATCTATTGGGAGATAGATTTCCAATAAAAATCCTAAACGAGTGTCAAGAGCCTTCAACTTGTATATTCTTGCTTCCTCCTTGTTCTAATAATCTCTAATGATGAATAGGAAAGGAATTGGGAAGAAATTGGGTAGGAATTGGTGTAGGGATGAAGGAATTTGGAAGGAGAAATTCTAGATCTATATTTGGAATAAAAAATAAAGAGAGAGAAAGAAAGAGACTCACCCCCCTTTATGGCCGGCCACTAACCCCTCCTCCAAGATACTATGAAATGTCCACAATACCCCTTGGGGCTTGTCATGAAGGAATTAATTAAGGAAAGAAGATTCTAGTCCAATTGGTTTAACTAATTCATTCATCCTCTTAATAAATTAGGCTTGTGGTTGGTCTCAAGTCTAACTTAACTAATGTTGGTCCATGACAAGTCTAGTTGGGTCTAATAGGTCAACTAACAACTAATATAACTAATGGCTAATAACTAAACAGTAACTAAATACAATACATAAATATATGCAACTATATCAAATATTAAAATATCACAAGCTAAAAATATCTATACTAGTTATAATAAAATAAGATATCAATCAAATAATAATTTTTAAAATACCAATATTCACAATATTACCAATATTTAAAAAAAATACCCCTATTCGGAAAAAGTGGTACTGCCAGGTCTACCACCCTTGGAAAAAATTTTTCCTCAAAATTTAAGGATGATCGTACTCCTTCTAGGTCAAACTCCCAACAATCAATGTCTTATCTAAAATCACACAAAAAATAGTCCTATGCAAAGAACAACATGCATGGTCATGGTCTTCGTCTGTCTTATTACTGTTGTTTATGTCAGGGTATTCTATTAGCTATATTAACTATATAACACAAGCGTCCAAAAAGGTACTAAAGAAGCAATCAATTAAAATAGATGGAAGAAACAGAAAGAAAGAACAGAACTCGTTAACCCATCACCTGTAGTATCAGTCTCCTCGACCGTCATTACAAATGCTTTACCCTGTTGTGGTAGCTCCCTCGACGGGTGATGAGCAATCTGTGATACTACATGTGGCCTATATCCACCTCTTTGTACTCGATCTGTACCCTAGCCTAGACGATGAAGGGTCAAGAGACAATCATTCACCATATGCTCCGTTGATCCACAATATAAGCACGCTCCAAGTTTCTTCTGGCACATCTCCTAAGTGTGCCCAGTCCTCTTACAATAGGTGCATTGAGGAGCCTGTTGCACCCATCTCTGAGGCTGTTGTGGCATCCGCTGTACTAGAGCTTGTACTAGGGAAACAATTGGCTCATGCATCTGATATTGCTGCTGTTAAGCTTCGAACTGTACGAGAAACTGCTGTTACTGGAGCTGATTAGCCCCCCGATACTGTTGCTGGAACTGTGGCCTCTTTGCCAGTCCCGCACTGCTACTGGCACCCTCAAACATATTATGGTCCCTCTTCGGCTTCAAGTTCCACCTCCTCTCGACCTTGCGTGCCTCTGTAAGTATCTCAAAATATGTCACATAGAAAGATGGAATAAGGATCTTTACTTCCCAATTCAGACCCTCGCAAAAACGGATAGCCCAAACTTTTGGCTCCCTCACCAACTTTCTTCCTAATTCTAATCTGTCCATCCGAGCAAAGAACTTATTCTTGAAGAGGTCCTTGAACACCTCCCAAGACCGCCCCACATCAGTAAGAAGTGGCTCATTCCTGAATCAAGTGCAGGCAACGTTGAACAGTTAAAGTCCTACCGCCTCAACCTTCAGATCCTCAGCAAAATGGGACACCCTCAAGAAACGCTCGATATCTTTGAGTCAATCGTCAGCAAAGACTATACCCTCTGTCCCCTTAAAAACCCAATGCTCTAGCTTCTTGAAATTTTGAATATTGCCCAGCTCGAGCTGAACATCCTGTGGCTGTGGAGGAGCCCCTCTCTGAATTGCTGCAATAGCTACCTGATGGGTATTTTTTATACTTTGTCGCATCATATCTGACTACATGTACTAGGCCTCTATCTATGCCCTATGTAGCTCCATCATCTCTCTAAACAGTGCAACAGTCGGTGTCGCATCTCCTGACAATGGAGATGGTGGAAGTACCTCCGAAGCAACTGGGGTAGTCCTCGAAACAAGGGGAAGAGAACCCCCGAAGGAAGCCGAGACACCTACGTGAACTGATATCGTAGGAGTTACAACCCCTACTGTCTGAGTGGGAGGTTGAGAGGTGGCAGACCTTGCAGAAACTGCTCTCGATCGATGTGATCTGGTCCTCGACGGCATCCTGAAGACAGATCAAAACAAAAGAGATCAATTCGAAACAAGATAAGATATTATCAAAGAAGGACAATAATATTCAAAGTATTCAGTAGGAATCAAAAGTAGCAATTTTAAATCAGATTGGAATTTCTAGTGGTGATTGAGTATCCCTCTCTTATCCTAGTGTCCTATGTCCTATATCCTATCGCAGGCTCGTAGTAGTACAACTAAGCCGTTGCACTACTACGACTTTACACAAATTGCAAAGTTGGACCTGTTTGGGCCACCACAAAAATGTGTCATGATCCACACCCGATGAAGGGGCAGGAGTACGTGGGTACATCCAGCCTACACCGCAGGATCGACGGTAGAATGCTGTCTAGGTCAACTATACTATCTAATATAAAATCTGCCAATAATATCTTAACTCCAAGAAGTAGGGCAATATACTTAATGTAACACAATACTCAATCACAAATCTATAGCATGATAAGGTATCAAAGAAGCCTAACATAACTATACAGTCTGAATATAACAACAACAAATAGAACAATATCCAAGTCTCAAATATACGTCGGAAACAAATTCGGTACCAAAATGCTAAAGAAAACTAACTATGATAACTAGTGATTTCGGCTAAATCTCCCGGAAGTCACTCCAGAACTAGTGGGTCCATGTCTACACCATCTATAGGTCAAGGTCCGTACTACGTCGGACACCAATCTCCCGGATCCTCTAAAGTATATTATCTAATCAGTAATGGAGCAAAGTACAACCTAATAGCAGTTCTAATTAATTGACAAAAACTATAAAAAAGTAAAATAGGGAATGCTATATACGATGAGAATATAACTGATAATCTAAGAACGATGAAGGAACATGCAAAACTAGCAACACAAATATAAATCAATGCATAGAAGAATGAAGGAGATGAACTATAATGTCAGAAATAGAACAGGGTAATCTATGAACTGAATATGGAATCTATAATATACCATGTGTTTGAGATACTAACTAAATATGTGATCGGCTTGGGATATTCAATGATTACACTAAGGAGCTAACTCAACCATACATGAAGTGTATGATTAATTAGTAGCCAATGATTACACTACTAGCCGATAGTTCTTGATCACATATTTAATTAGTATTTTCCCCGCCATCTCGACTGATATGACGGATCTAATTATGACACGTTACTAGCCAATTTATCTAATATTTAACCTATAATATCCAAAGTTATCCAATACCAACAAGGAGCAGTATTCGATACCATCTCGATATTAAGGTAACATCGCATGACTGGCGATCCAATAACAATACCAATCTGTGTACCAATATGTCAAAGAATCATTAGTAAGATTTCTAAATACTTAAATTATAGTAGTAATCAATAATCAAACCTATCAGAGAATGTACTCGCCTGTGGTCCAGAGCAAATAATGTAAATTAGTGTCTGAATTAGTGTCACACTGACCTATAAATTGAATATTGTATTAATACAAGGTTTTGGAATAAAAATAAGTTAAACTAGTTCAATTCTAGGTCATAAAGCCATTTCTAAGTCAAACTATATCAACTCTAGGTCAAACTAGTCAAACTAGCTATTTCTAGGTTGTATGAGTCCATCTCTAGGATATTGGGTCCATACACTATGTAACTAGGTTATACTAGCTATACTAGAATACTAGTATACCAACAAAATATCGTATCATAAGATACGTAAGTTATTAGATATGAAAATACAATAATATATATACAAGATAAAAATATATAGTACTCCTAGCTAAACTAATGCTACGTGGATACCTTTGCTTTGAACCAAATATGGTATCACACCACCTACACACCCATCTTGATACACAAACCCAATACCTTGAGTATAAACCAATACCTTGATATTACATTGGTATCACAAGGTAATTCAATATCTAACATATAACTAAATACACAAACACTTTACTATACACTAATATGCATTTAAACTTATAACAATACTATACCAAACTAACATACTAACATACCCCTTGATATTTAATATCCGTACCCAAGATACCTCAACTCTCATTACCTTGGTATAACTCAAGGTAATCTAGAAATAATACTAACTAATTCTAACTAGTGTTTATATATATATATATACACACACACACACATATATATATATATATATATATATATATATATATATATATATATATATATATATATATATACTTAACTCACTAACAATATATGTAAAACTAATTATCAATATAAACTAACTTAGCTTATTAACTAGCTTATCTTAGCTTATCAATAATTTAATTTCTAAGCATTCAAGCTACTGTTGCTTATTGTTACTGCTTCTGCTTATCGCTGTTGCTGCTGCAGCTTACTGCTTATGATTATCGTTGTTGTTGTTGCTGCTGCTGCTTACTGCTTCTGGTTGCTGCTGCTGCAGCATACTGCTTCTGCTTGCTGCTGTTGTAGCTTACCGCTTTTGCTGCTGCTGCAGCTTGTTGCTTCTGTTGCTGCTTTATGCAGCTTACTGCTTCTGCTGCTGCTTCTCACTGCTTTTGCTGCTGCTTCTCGCTGCTTTTGCTTCTGCTTATTACTGCTTTTGCTTACTGCTTTCTGTTGCTTATTACTTTTAATTCTCCTCTCTAGCTCACATGCACACTGCACACATCTAATACATACACACACACACACACACACACACACACACACACACATATATATATATATATATGTGTGTGTGTGTGTGTGTGTGTGTGTGTGTGTGTGTGTGTGTGTGTGTGTCACCACATAACCACACTAGTGATGCACATACACTCTCCTATTCTCCCATGACCACCAATACATCACAATTATAATTAGAAACATACATATAACTATATATATACATATATCTATATATCTATGCTTATACATATCAACAATAATAGTGCACATGAACTCTCTCCTACTCTCCAATGACCACCCACACATCACAATTATAATAGAAAATATATATAACTACATATATATATATATATATATATATATATATATATATATATATATATAACAACTACAAATACAATACTCTAATATCTATAACCAAGGTAAATTAAATTAGAATGCAAAGTATGAAACATGTGGAGTGCACCACACCTGTATCACACTCAATCTATGATACGCTTGCGATACAGCTCTACTACATCACCAATCGTATCCCGAAGGACACGAGCAAGTATAGAATCATAATTAGAAGCAACACGAAGTGGTAACTACTCATCTACGTGCCCGTGTCAAAATGTGACATGCTCAAACCCCCATGTCAGAAGAAAACCCCCAAATCAATCTGTATCGCCAAATTGTCAAGATACGGTCTATACGTATCTAATTGTGGATACGACACTAGTCACACACAACCAAACACATATCAATTCGGTCTAATTGACCTATTGACATACACATGATGTGCCAATCTCAAAATTCTCCCAAAATTGACCTAAAATACCACATAACTTTCTTCATAGGCCTCCTATGAACCTAATTCTAATTCCTTTATGTAGCCTTAGTACATGGGAGAGTTTCTAATAATTAAATTACAGATTTAGAGTTTAATTAGAGAAGAAAAACTAAATTAAACCTATTGAAAGATGGATTCCTAATGAAAATCTCAAATGAGTGTCAAAAGCCTTCAACTTGTAGATTCTTGTTTACTCCTTATAGATCCTTGCTTCCTCCTTATAGATACTTGCTTTCTTCTTATTTTAATAGCCTCTAATAATGAATAGGAAAAAAATAGGAAGAAACTGGGTAGGAATTGGTGTAAGGATCAAGGAATTTGGAAGGAGGAAATTCTAGATCTAGATTTGGAATAAGAAAATAAAGAGAGAGAAAGAGACTCTCCCCCCTTTATGGCCGACCACTAACCTCTCCTCCAAGCTACTATAAAATATCCACAATACCCCTTGGGGCTTGTCATGAAGGAATTAATTAAGGAGGAAATGTTCTAGTCCAATTGGTTTAACTAATTAATTCATTCTCTTAATGAATTGGGCTTGTGGTTGGCTCAAGTCTAACTTAACTAATGTTGGTTCATGACAAATCTAGTTGGGTCCAATAGGTCCACTAAAAACTAATCTAACTAATGGCTAATAACAAAACATTAACTAAATACAATACATAAAACATATGCAACCATATCAAATATTGAAATATCACAAGCTAAAAATATCCATACTAGTTAGAGTAAAATAAGATATCAATCAAACAATAATTTTTAAAATACCAATATTACGAATATTTAAAAAAACAAAAATACTCCTTTCAGAAAAAAGTGTAGTAACATGCAGCATGGTAGGGTTATAGCTTATGCGTCACGGCAGCTTCGAGACCATGAAAAAAAATACCCTACCCATGTTTTAGAGTTAGCCACAATTGTGTTGTTACTCAAGCTCTGGAGGCATTATATGTATGGTAAGCGGGTAAAGATCTTCACAGATCACAAGAGCTTGAGGTATGTATTCAAGCAGAAGGACCTCAATATTCGGCCGAGAAGGTGGCTCGAGTTATTGACGGACTATGATCTCGACCTTCAGTATCATCCAAGGAAGGCCAATATCAAAGCAGATGCTTTGAGCAGGAGAACATGAGCTTACTTCTTGAAGGAGCTGTGTCACATCCTAGAGGATCTTCAGGAGATGGGCATGGAGGTGATGTTACCTGGTGATACGGTCTTGATAGTGAGATTGCTGGTGCAGTCTACCATAGTAGAGAGGATCAGGGCAGCACAGTCAGGAGATGCCAGGCTATATCGATTTAGAGCAGAGTGTGAGGAAGGACGTCGAGCAGAGTTGAGCGTTCACGAGAATGGGACTCTCAGGTTCGAAAGTCAACTTTGTGTGCCTATTGGAGATATCTGGCACAAGATTATGTCAGATGCCCACAGTTCCCAGTATTCAGTTTATCCGGGAGGGAGGAAGATGTATCATGATATTTGATAGCATTTTTGGTGGAATAGGATGAAGAGTGAGATAGCACGGTTTCTCTCTCGGTGTTTAGTCTGTCAGCAGGTTAAGGCTGAGCATCAGAGACTGGACGGATAACTCCAGCCTTTACCGATTCCAGAGTAGAGATGGAAGAACATTACTATGACTTTGTGACCTGTCTACCTAGATCCCCTACTGGTAGAGATAGTATTTGGGTGATAGTAGATCGACTCACAAAGGTTGCTCACTTCCTACCATTCAGAGTCGGGCAGTCTACGTAGCAGCTAGTAAAGATGTACATGAGGCAGGTTATCAGACTACATGGAGTGCCAGTTAGCAATATCTCAGACAGAGATTCCAGATTTACGTCTCATTTCTAGCAGAGTCTTCAGCAGAGTTTAGGCACCCATCTGAGGTTCAATTCTGCTTATCATCTATAGACAGATGGTTAATCAGAGCGTATGATTCGGACATTGGAGGATATGCTTCGATCATGTACACTGGACTTTGGTGGTTTATGGGAGGATCACTTGCACTTAGTGGAGTTCTCCTACAATAATAGCTTCCAGAGGAGCATTCAGATGGCACCCTTCGAGGCATTGTATGACAAGAGATGCAGATCACCCTTAGCTTGGGTTGACATTGGCGAGAGACAGATGCTTGGTCCCTAGATGATAGCTCAGTTAGTTGAGGTTATCAGGCAGATCAGAGAGCATCTCAGATTAGCTCAGGACCATCAACGTCATTGGAAAGACTCGTATCAGCGATATCTTGAGTTCTCTATCAACGACCACGTATTTCTTAGGATTTTGCCAACCCATGGAGTTATCAGATTAGGAGTACAGGGAAAGCTTAGTCCCAGATTTATTGGTCCATTCGATATTCTCGAACGCGTGGGAGATGTCTCCTATAGATTATTTCTTCCATCGTCGCTTCGCGAGGTACATGACGTATTTTACGTATCTCAGTTGCGTTGTTATATTCCGGATCTGAGGCATGTCCTAGATCATTCAGAGTTGGTCGTTGGTACCGACCTTTCGTAAGAGGAGCGGCCCATATCTATTTTGGACCGGAGGGAGAAAGTTCTCAAGAACCGGAATATTCGACTAGTTCGAGTTTCTTGGGGTCATCACTCACCGAGTGAGTCAACATGGGAGCGCGAGGATGATATTCGTGCTCGTTACCCATATTTGTTTGACTCAGGAGGTATACTTATTTCGTGTCCTCCGTAACTCATCATGTTTGTGTGTGGTAGTTGTTTGCAGTAGTTAATTGCTTTTATATCCCTTGTTCCCTTTACTTGTTTGAATTTAATAGTTATATGAGTTTCCTTCTTAGTTCTTGATAGGATGCTTTCCTGGTTTTTATTGTTGGGATTTTGAGTCTTAATGAAATTTTGAGGACAAAATTTATTTACGGAGGAAAGAATTGTGAGACTCGTCTCATAGTATCTGTATCGGTATATTGATACATATTTTATGCTTTGTACTGTACTTTATTGGATCTCGTAGAATCTTAAAATTCTCTCAAAATTGTAACTTTTTCTTACTGATCGGATTACTACCGGCATTCCACGACATGCCAACGAAAAATCCGTCCGATGAATAAAGTTTCACTTTTGAGATATTTTCAAGATTTTTTATTAGATATTTTAATGAATAATATTCTTTGCTTTCCTTTATCCATTGGTTTCTTGGTTTTATATTTGATGGTCGAGATCAATTTGACTCATGACTTGGATCGCTGACGTGGCGGATAGGACGGTCATGATTAAATCACCTCTTATATACATATGAAATCATTTTCTCACTCCTCTCTCTATTCTTTCTTTCTTCACTTATTCATTTTCTCTCCAATTTCCCGCAGAAGTTAGGAGCTTGGTCTTGAGGCCTTAGAGTATGGTTTCTGAACCCCTCTCGGTGGTAGAGTTAAAGATTTAGGCTGGGAGCTTGGCTTTAGGCAAGTACATCTTGCCAAAATATTGAACGACATGATTTTATTACAGTTTTCATTTTTCTTGAGATTTTGTGATTAGAATTTCATGGAGCTTGTTTTGTTAAAAATATTTCTTTAGTGATTTTCAATCTTGTACATATTTTAAAAATTGGTTTCGGCTTGGTTTTGACTTTTTATGTAGAAACTTTGGTATTTATCCATTAGAAAACTCGTATCGAAAATGCTAGCCGGTGTGATTACCATGAGACTTAGTTTATGATCTACTTGAGACCCATGCCTAGTTTCTATTTTGGTAGTTTTGAGTTTTGTAGATTTCAGACAAGTCTTAGTTTTTCCCGTAAATCACTTGTACGATATTTCTTGGAATCGATTTCTCAAATCTCAAAGTTGGTGAAATCGAACATCCCCAGGCTGTTGGGAACTTGATCCTATACAATTTTAACATTTAGAAATCCAAATTCTGAGTTAGAACAGAGTTTTTACGGCCCGAACAAGTCTCGAAAATATTCCATGTCCAAGTTTCTGTGACCACTCGGATGATACGACGGTGATCAGCGACAGTCCAATGGATGGTCCAATTTTTTGCCCACAAACTTGTTGTGACCAATAGGATGATCGGACGGTGAGCCGCGGCAGTCCAACGGATGATCCGAATTATGGCCCATTACTTGTTGTAATGGATTGGATGATCCGACGATGATCCGAGAAGATCCGTCGAATAATTCGAATGATCCTATTTTTGCTTGTTTTATCTTTTTCTTTTATCTTTCGTCTATGATACTTTCTTGGCGTGACCCGACACATATATATGTTTCTATGTGGTACTTCTCGGCTCTACTTATTTATTTTATTGACCTACCCATTATACCCAGTCCCAGCTTAATGTATAGTTTTGGGGCTACTTACTCACTATACACCTGTCGTGTATAGCTTTGGGGACACCTACCCATTATACATCTGTCCAGACCTGCCTTGTACATATCTGATAGTGACCCATAGTGGTGCGCTCCTTATTCTGCCTGGTATATTGACTGTTGTGGTTTGTTATAGCACACGCTCGTCTTGCCTATAACCATATGGTTGTATTCACGTATAGTCTTATGATTGTTCTTGTCAAAATATTATCTTTTCTTGTTCATCCCTGCGGGAGCATCATGTCTAGGATGGATTCTGCAATTGCTACACCCAAAATTCTAAATTAAAATGTTATAATAACAAGAATAATTAGAGCATTAGGAGAGGATCTCATGGTTGCATGTAGTCCCGTGTCCCGACAACTTTAACTGATTGATGGACTTGTAACATGTCGTTAAGTAGTGCAGATTTCCAGCTCATTATCGTATGGGGCATAATGTATTGACTTACTCAGGTTCACCTTTGTGTGACTTAGATTATGAGCACATCTCTCATGGGGGTGGTGTATCCTCTATTATTTACTTTACTATCGTCCGACGTTTGGATAGCTTGGACAATCTGCAGGGCATACGACCGTATGGAAATCCTAAATTGTTTTTTAGTAATTAGGACTTATGATAACCCTAGTTAGTTAATGTAGCAAGCTGTAATTCTTGCTTGGCCGTGATTGATGGATGGAGTCCATTATTTGTCTTGTCTTATATTGTCTTGCTTACCTAATGGTGAAACAGCGTGGTGCACTCCTGTCTATTATCTTTTACGCTATTTATCTTATATGCATTATTCCTTATATGTTCCCCTTGAATGCTTTCATCACTGTACTAGTTATTTTCTCGTTACATTTTCTCTTCCAGTTTACTTATATGCTTATGATCACCTTACATGATTCTGTATATGTTCACCTTGCATGATCCCGTATATATTTTTGTACAGTTTTATTTACATGTTACCTGTTTTATTTTCTTGTTTCCCGATGCACCTTATTTTATTCCCGGTAGTACATGTTGCTTAGGATATTGTAGCTATGTGTTATAATACTGGTTTTAGTTCATAGTTTGGCATTCTTTTTGGTACTTGCTATTTGGGGGTTTGAGCCTACTGGTTTTGCTTGGCCAGATCCGGTAGCGGAGCCAGAGGATCTTCCGTTACTTCCCGAGGATGGTGACCACACGGAGCACCAGACCGATTGAGTGGTTTCTTATCTTGTTCTCCCACTTATTGTACATATTCTTTTCTGGTGTTTAGCTCCAAGCACTTGTTAGCTCATATTTTAGACTTTTTATATAGTCTACTGGGCATGACATGATTAGCATATTCTAGACTATAGCTAGAGTTAATAATGTATGACTTACACTCTTGCTAGTTCTTTATTTTGTATTACTAGCTTCATGATCAGCTATGTATATATGGTTTGGGACGCTTTACTATTTTGCTTCTGATGATCGTATTTTCTTAAACATTATGATTTTTTTCTTGTAATTGAGACACTAGGATTAATTGACCTATATTGGAAGGCAATGAGTTGAGTGTGTGCTTACTCGTAATGCCACTTTTGAGCTACGGTATTGTACTCGGGATGGATTGGTTGAGTAGGCACCATGCTAGTATAGATTATCGTGGAGGCAGAGTTTTGTTTTGACCGCCAAGAAAGACAGATTTTAAGATTGTCAGAGGAGAAGCAGAGCAGAGCGAGGATACCATCTGTGGATCTATGGTGGAAGAGAAGGAGTTGCCATATCCGTTGATAGTAGAGTTCATAAATATTTTTCCAAAGGAGTTACCGGGTTTGTCGCCAGACCGAGATATTGATTTCTCTATTAACTTGGTGCAAAATGCAGAGCTGATATCTCAGCACGTCTATTGAGTCAACAATAAAGAACTGGTAGTATTGAAAAGTAGCTGGATAAGTTATAGGACAAAGGCTTCATTCGATCTAGTTCATCACCATAGGGTGCTCCGGTATTATTTGTACCGAAGAAGTATGGGTCCGTACGCATGTGTATCGACTATAGGGCTCTAAACAACCTCACTATCAAGAACAAATACTTAATGTCGAGGATTGATGATCTATTCGATCAATTGAGCGGAGCGAAGGTATTTTCGAAGATAGACTTGAGGCCAGGCTACCACCAGGTGAAAGTAAAAAATGAGGATATTCCGAAGATAGATTTTTGGACTCGGTATGGCCAGTTTGAGTTCATGGTGATTTCGTTTGGGTTGACCAATGCCCCGATGGTAGTCATGAATCTAATAAACAAGGTGTTCCAGCAGTATCTTAATAAGTTTGTGATGGTATTTATTGATGATATTCTGGTGTATTCGAAGACCCCGGAGGAGCACGAGGAGCACCTGAGTATAGTTCTGGAGACTCTCAGAAAGGACAAGCTTTATGGAAAGATTTTGAGGTGTGAGTTCTTCCTTGACAAGGTTAAATTCCTTGGTCATATGATTACAGGTGACGGGATCTCAGTGGACACGAAGAAGATTTCAGCAGTGGAGTCGTGGGCTACTCCAAGTTCAGTGGCAGAGATTAGAAGTTTTTTAGGGCTAGCAGATTATTACCGAAGGTTTGTATAGGACTTCTCTAGGGTTGTAGGGCCGATGATTAGGCTGACCAAGAAGGATGTGGAGTTTATCTGGACATTGGAGAGTCAGGCCACTTTTGTGGAGCTAAAGAAGAGGTTGACGACAGTTCCAATATTGACGTTGCCATCAGGATCAGGTGGATTCATTATTTATAGTGATGCTTTAGGAAAGGGTTTGGGCTGTGTCTTGCAACAGAATAGGAAGGTGATTGCCTATGCTTCCACACAATTACGTCCTCATAAGAAGAACTACCCTACCAATGATTTGGAGTTGGCAACGATCATTTTTGCTCTAAAATTGTAGAAATACTATTTGTACAGAGAGCGTGTGGAGATCTTCACAGACCATAAGAGCTTGAAGTGCGTGTTTACCCAGAATGAGATAAACATGAGACAGCGGTGGTGGTTGGAGTTGATGAAGAATTTTGACAAATCATTGCAGTACCATCCAGGAAAGGCTAACGTAGTCGCTGATGCCTTGAGTAAGTATCTAGTGTCTATGTGCTTGACTCCGGATAGACATTTATTGGCCGATCTTAAGAGCTTGGGCTGGTACCTGGTATCAAGATGCAGATGTGGGGATTGCAGATACAGTCTGAGATAATGGCCATGATTCGAGCTACGCAGTATGATGATGGGTCTCTAAGGAGCATCAGAGCACAAGTTCGGATGGGATTATCCAAGGACTTCACTATTGCTGAGTATGGATCATTGCAGCATGGTACTAGGTTGTGTGTGCCAAGTGGGATATTGCGCCAAGAGGTTATTCCTGAGGTGCATTGATCGCAGTACTATATGCATCCAGGTGCCAATAAGTTGTATAGAGATCTGAGGAAGCATATATGGTGGTATGGTATGAAGCAGGAGGTGGCGTGCTTCATATCCAGTTGTTTAGTGTGTCAGTAGGTAAAGGCAGAGTAGCAGAGGCCAGGTGGTTTACTTCAGTCTTTACCCATTCAAGAGTTGAAGTGGGAGCATGATACCATGGATTTTATTTCGGGACTTCCGCGTTCTACAGGAAGAAAAAAATATGATTTAGGTCATCGTAGACAGGTTGACCAAATCGGCCTACTTCTTGCCATTTAAAGTGGATATGTCTACGGAGAAACTAGCGGGGACATATATGCGATAGATTATCAGATTGCATGGAGTTTCTGTAAGCATCATCTCGAATCGGGATAGTCGCTTAACATCCCACTTCTGGAGGAGTTTGTAAGCTAGCTTGGGCACCCAGCTCAAGTTTAGTACCGCATATCACTCCCAAACAGACGGACAGTCGGAAAGGACTATTCAGACTCTCGAGGATATGCTTCGCACTTGTGTTTTAGATTTTAGAGGCTCTTGGGAGGATCATCTCCATCTGGTAGAGTTTTCTTACAACAACAGTTACCAGGCCAGTATCGAGATGTCACCATTCGAGACTTTAAATGAAAGGAGATATCGCACTCCTCTATCTTGGGATAATGTTGGTGAGAGAGCCTTGTTGGTACCGAAGATGATTGTGGATGTAGCTGAGAAGGTGAAGCTCATCAGAGATAGACTTCGGGTGGCACAGGACAGACAGCGACATTGGACCGATAGCCACCGAAGACCTTTGGAGTTTGAGGTATAGATTTGTTTGTATTTCTTGTAATTACTTTATTTTAGATGGAATGTTAAGGCTGTGTTTTGCTCTAGATTGGCGATCTAGTATTCTTGTAGATTTTTCCTATACGGGCCACGATTCGCTTTGGTGGGGGCAGGAAGCTTAGTCGACGGTACATCGGACCCTTCGGTATTCTTGCAAGGGTTAGTGCAGTGGCCTATAGACTAGACTTGCCACCGGTACTGGATGTCACCATCACTTTTCCAACTATGGGTAGTTTAGTAATTTGGCACGAGTATTTATTTTTAAAAATATAATATTGAATATAGTGTGATGATTATATATATATATATATATATTATTTAATTAAGTTGAGCTATGATTGTTATGACTAGTATTAGTTAGTCATTAAAGACTTATGTTAATAAGTTAGTTAGAGAGACTAGACAATAATTAGACTTGTCACTTATGGACCTATTTAAATTGTTATGACAAATAGTGAGTCCAACTTGGACCCAAGCCCATTAGTCATTCCACTAATTAAATTAAGAAGGATTAGTATAATTATAATTAGTTAGAGACTTCCAAATATACTCATCCTTAATTATTTCTCATAATAAAATATGTAGGGGCAACTTGGACAATTGATAATGCTTGGAGAAGGGGGAAGAGGTCGGCCACATGAAAATGGGGTTCTCCTCTCTCTCTCTCTCTCTCTCTCTCTCTCTCTCTCTCTCTCTTTCTCTTCATTTGTATTTTATTTTATGTCCAATTTCTAGATCCCCAATTTCTCAAATTCCCTCCATTAAAATTCTATACCATTCACCACCAATTCCTTTTCAAATTTATCATTCTTGGAGCCTTGAAGCTTGGAGAAGCAAGAAGCACAAGGAGAAGAAGCTTTGGAACTAAAGACTGTGTCTGAATCATGTCCAATTATATTTTTATTCGAAATATATCTCCCAATTGATAGTTTCTGAATTTCTCTCTCATTGTAGCTTTCTAATCATGCATTTGACTATTAGAAATGACCACGTAGCATAAGACTACCTATAGGACAAGTTCTAGGTTTTTTGGCTTTGTATTATGAGTTTTATGTGATAATTTTTGTGTATGTTGGAAAATTACGAATTTGACACATCAATTGTGTATCATGAGGCCAATTTGATCTAATTAGACGTAGATCGGGGTTATGGGACTAGGTACGTGTCCACAAATTGATACGTATAGGCCGTATCACGATATCTTACGATACGGTGTGATACATGGTCAATTTTGGATGATTTACATGATTTCTTTTCATTATATATTGTAACAATTTCTAATAGTTGTAATTATATATATATGACTTAAGGGAATAATCAATTGTGGATAATGGGAAGTTTGGTACCTCAATGAGTTGAGTATCATAGGTATCCTAGTTGGTGCACTATAGGTATTATTTTAAATGCTAAATATATATATATATATATATATATATATATATATATATATATATATGTGTGTGTGTGTGTGTGTGTGTGTGTGTGTGTGTGTGTGTGTGTGTGTTTAGTGATATATTTATATGTGTGGGGTAGGTATAGTGATCTATATATATGTATGTGTGTGGGTGTCTAACTGTGTGCAGGGAGTGACTGGGTAGTCGGGTTTTGTTTGGTATTAGCATTGTGCAGTAGCAACTAGAAGTGCATCAACTGCAGCATTGCCAGCATGCTCGAGTGCATCAGAGCAGCAGGAGCTAGCAGTGTGCGTAGCAGTGCATCTACTGCAGCAGCAACTAGCAGTGCATCAACTGCAGCAGCAAGCAGCTCGAGTGTAGCAGCAGCATAGCATGCTCGAGTGCAGTAACTGCAGTTAGCTATTGTGCTGTAGCAGCATTTTTAATGGCACAAAAAGATCTGTGCAGCTAAGTATCAGTGCAGTAAGTATCAGTGCAGCAAGAGCAGTGCAGCTAAGTATCAGTGCAGCAAGAGCAGTGCAGCAGCAAGTAGCAACGTACAATAGCAGCATTAGCAGTTTACAGTAATAGCTAAAAGCAGTGACAACAAGTAGGGTATGAGAGATTGGTACACAAGTTGCTGTGTAGAGGAGTAGTATGTGCATAGGTGTATGCATATGGGAATGTAGTGTATGAGAGTATATTGATCTGAAGGAGTGTAAGAGTAGTGCAAGTGCAATATGTGAGTGAGCGGTGTACTAGCGATGAGTGAATGTGTTGAGAGTATTGAGTGTCAGTGAGATTTGGAATTTTTAGACCCTAAGGTATTAGACATCATATAGTTAAGTATTAACTAGTATACTCAATATAGTTAGTTGATCCAGTTAGAGTATAAGGTATCAGCCAATACTAAGGTAATATTATATAGTAGATAATTAGTATATGCATAAGTTGTATTAATACTATATCAATTAGTGAATGTATACTAGTTATTGGTATTAGTATATATAGTATCCTAGTACCTAGTGACAGCTAGATTAACTATCACTTTCAAGATTATAAACTTAGAAATCCAACCAAGACCTAGTACTCACTAGTATACCTTGGTAATCAACCTAGAACCTAGGTATGAAACCAAAATCAAGATATAGACCTAGAAATGGCCTAGAAATTCATTTTAGTGCATTTTAACTCATTTATCATCCGTTACACCTAAATGACATTAATATTATATATATAGGACTGTGTAATACCAGTTTGGGCATCGAGAGATACACCTTGCTCAGAACCTCAGGCTAGTACATTTCTCTGTTAGTTTTTATTTCATAATAGTGTATATATCTCATGTTCTAGAACTGTATACTTGATTTCGACAAAGTGGTTTCACGGACTGGTACTACATGGATATTATCCCTTACCGTGTTCAGCGGGTAGTCCTTCACAAGTATTTTATCGTGTGTATCGGGTATTGATTTAGTGTACTTCGTGTTCACATACTGCTCGTATTTAGTGTGCCCATATTCGTGTTCGTAATGTGTCGTGATTGGATCCATTGGTATTGGTTGGGGATGGGGGAGTAGGAGTTGATTATGTGATCAAGCCCCAGTATATTCGTGTACATATCGATTACATACCACACGTGTAATTGAGTTACCATATTGTATTCGTGTTCAACCTAAACCGATCACATAATGAACTTGTATTCCATGGCACATTAGTTAGATTTCAATTATTTATATTATATTATAGATATTCTTTTGCATATTCTTCATTCCAGTACATTACATGTTCACTCTAGTTTATTTTATTCTATTATTTAGTTATCTTGTATTCTTTTCTATTATTTGTTTTATATGCTCAATTATATATTTGAAACTGCTTTCTGAGGTATGTACTTCGCTCCAATCTGACTGAATATATTTTTTAAATGATTGGCTCGTAGATCAGTGTCCCAAGTAATACGGACCGTAGGGCCCTTGAACTCGCTAGGGCCTATTTACCTGATGCAGCGAGTCGGGCTAGAAGGTTTGAAGGCGGTTTGCGCCCTGCCATTCATGGGCACGTAGTCGTTCATCAGTACAGGATAATGCGTGAAGTAATGAATCACGCCCTATCACTTGAACCACAATATCCTCATGTTTCTACCGGCGCTGTGCATACCTACAATCACAAACGCCATAGCGACGAGAGAGAAAATACCTCTACAAAGTGCTGAAACAACGGTGGTCAGCAGAGGGCAAATGCTAACCAAATATCTCTCTTCTGTAAAAGATAGGGGCATGCCGTCAACCAGTGTCGGAAGAAACTCGAGCTATGCCTTATTTATGGAGACCCAAATCACACAATGTAAAACTGTCCGCTCTACTCTGCTAGCCATCCTCGACATCCAAATCCCTAACAGTTGATTCTATTCCTAAGTTTCGGGACGAAACTTCTAATTAGTTGGGTAGGATGTAGCGCCCCGTTCTCCCGGTACGGAGAGCGCGGCTAAGAAACACAAGACGGTATCGTTCGATCGGGATAGATTGAAACAAGAACTCGTCCTCGTTATGGATTTGTTTCTTCGGAATCGATTCCCATATTCAGTGGACCGTGCCCCCGGGATCGACTTAGCCGCAGAGTCAGGAGGGACCTCTCCGCTGCTATCTTTTATTGCCTCCAATTTCATATTTAATTAAATATTGTACATGATAAATAATTATTTGTTGTATTATTTAATTATTGTTAGATGTTAGTTATTTATTTTGGACTTATGTTAGTGGACATAACTAGTTTAGTTTAGACTCATGGACCAACATGTATTAATTGTTAGATTTTATCCCATTTAGAAAGCCCATTGTTTAGGAGGAGGATTAATTTAATTAAACCATTAGACTAGAAGCTTCCCTCCTTAATTATTTCTTCATGAGAGGCACCAAGGGGTATATTGGATAATTCATAGTGACTTAAGAAAGGGAAAAGGGGGGGCGGCTATTAAAGAGGGGGAAATTTGTTTCTCTCTCCTCTTTTTATTTGAAAACTAGATCTAGAATTTCTCTCAACCAAATTCCTTCATTTCCACTTTATTTTTCTACCAAATTTTATCCCAATTCCTTCCCAAATCACCATTGGAGACTAGTGGAGCAAGAATCTAGAAGGAGGAAGCAGGAATCTACAAAGAGGAGCAAGGATCTACAAGTTGGAGGCCAATTTCATCATATTTGGAGGTTGCATTGGAAATCCATCTTCCAATAGGTATAATTTAGTTTTTACCCTTAATTTAGGTTCTAAATATGAGATTTAACCATGAGAAATCAACCCATATGCATAGGCTACCCATAGGATTTGGTTTTGTGTTCATAGGAGGCCTATTGAAAAAGTTATAGTGCTTTTTGGATCAATTTTAGGGGAATTCCGATATTGACAATTGTTGTGTGTGTCAATTGGTCCTATAGATCATTTTGGCATGTGCTTGTGTGTTTGGGGCTAGTGTCGTGTCCATAATTGAGTACGCGTATGTCATATTCCAACAATTTGGTGATACATGTTGATTTGGGAGTTTTTCCTCCGACACGGGACTTTGAGCATGTCATATTTTGACACGGACATGTAGAATTATATTTGACTCTTCGTATTGTTCATAAATGATATTTTATACTTGTTCGTGTCCTTCGGGGTACGTTTGGATGTGTGGTGGACTCGTGTCACAAGCGTATCCTAGATCTAGTGGGATACGGGGTGATACGATACATGTGTTTGTACAATTTAATTTTAGATCTATTTCTCTTTTGCTTTTAAATATGGTGATGTGTAATTATATATATATATATATATATATATATATATATATAATGTGATATATATATTTTGTATTTATGTGTCATAAATCTATGTATATACTATATATGTATATATTGTTATGTAGCTATTCTTCTACATGTAAGGTATATTTATATATTGTAGTATGTATATATATGTATATGTTAAGTGGATATTTATATGTTGTTATATATATATTTATATTATATATTGTTATATGTATATATATTGTGTATATTATATATACATGTACGTATATACGTAGTTATATATATGTTACTATACATGTGTGTGTTACTATGTAGTATTATGTGCATATATATGTGAGGAGTATGTGTGTATGTATATTTATTAGTTATAGTATATACATATATTTAGTATATATATATATTTAGTATATATATATATATATATATATATATATATATATATATATATATATATATATATTATTGTGTGTATATATATAAGTATTGAGAGAGGCGATAACAGCTATTGTGACATTCAACGTCACAAAAAGAGACAGCAGCAGCGAGAGCTACAACAGAGCCAGCAATAGCAACAGCAGAGGCAGCAATAGCGATAGGCAGTGGCATCAGTTTAGAGACAGAGCAGAAAACTATCGTAGAAAAGCAGCAGTATCAGCACCTACAACGATGGCAGCAGGAAAGCTGTCGCAGTAGAAACAGTTCCTGCCAGCAGCAGCAACAATTACGACGGCAGGAGCAGCTCTTTAGCGACGGACCTACGGATATATATATATATATATATATAGGTATAGTTTAATTATAATAGTTATATATGTGTATATATATAGTAATTAATATATACGTATATATGTTCCTAATTTTCTAATTATGTTTTAGTATACTATATGTATAATATTTAGTTGTTAGTATATATATTTATGGGTAGTTAGTATAAGTAAGGTATTGGATATTACCTTGAGATACCAAGGTAAGCATCATGGTATATGGAAATACCCAAGGTATTGGGTTTGGGTATCAAGTTTATGGTTTAGTGTTGTGATACCAAGTTAGTTCAAAACCAAGGCATCTATTTAATGTTTGTAATTAGGATTTTATATAATTAATGCTTGTTTGATATGTGTATGTGATGATTTACCTATTGATTTACGTATTCAGAGATACGGTATCCTAGTATCCTAAGATATAGTTTTTATGACACAAACTTTAGTATTTGAACCCAATATTTTTGTGCTAGATTTATTCAACCTAGAAATATGTAGTTGACCATAGTTTAACCATAGTTGACCATAGTTTGATAACATTTGACAATAGTTGACTTAGAGTTGACCTAGTTTGACTTTTGACTTATAATTGACTTGTTGACCTGGAAGTTGACTAGTTTAACTTATTTTCTTTCCAGAACCTTGTATTGATATTGTATTCCATATCTAGGTCTTCGAGACACCATATTAGACATTTGTGAGACTATTCTTTAGACTTCAAGCGAGTATATTCTCTGATAGTTTCTCATTTATGATATCCTTTATGTTCATTGTATCTAGTATAGATATTCATGTTCTCTTGACATGATGGTTACACGGATTGGTATATCTGGATCTCGTCATGAGATGTTATTCCTTGGGATATGGTGTATCTTGTGCAAGCATTATTTTATTGATTATCTTGTACATGTACAGACACTGATTCTCGGAAAGACTAGCTATCTTTTTGGGGAATCTCGTGCCATAACGTATCGTGGTTGGATCTATTATACCAGTCGAGGGCAGGGAGTACTTTAGTGTAGATATGTGATCATACCCTCATTCTATCAAGTATTGTTTATTGAGTAGTGTTAATCACACACAGCACGTATGATTAGCCAGGCCATATATATTGTATCATGTTTCCAAGCCGATCATATGTTAAAGCTAGTACTCACACACTTAGTCATTAGTATTCGTGTTCATTGTCATATTGTTCATTATTGTATTCATTCCAGTATTTCCTTATTGTATATCTCTCTTATCTATTGTGCATCTTGTATATTCACATCTATTTACTGTTACATAGTTTTTATCATTGATTAAAACTGCTGTTAGAGAGGTACTCTGCTCCTTTCGTGACTGGATATATTTTTCCAGATGACACTGAGGAGTGGTACCCTACACATTATGGACCTCAGGATATTATGGGCTTAGAGTTAGAGACCATGGCTCATGAGGGAATTATCCCGACTGAGATGGATGACCCGGGATTAGTACCTTCTTAGTATTTCTTGTACTGGATTTGTCTCCAGCTTATTGTTAGCATTCTTTCAGACTCATTGATGTATTATTTTAGACTCATGAGTTGTATGTGACTATTTTTATTCTTTATCTTATTCGTGCTCGTTTCCATCTTAGATCTGTGATTGAGTATATTATTATTGTTTGTGGTTTATTATATTACTAGATAGATTACCCAGACAGCGTTCTACCGCCGATTCTACGGCGTAGGCTGGACGTTATTTCGGCCTTGCATCCTTATATCGGGTGCGGGTCATGACATTATGACTACCCATAGGATCAAGAACTAGGTTCATAGGACCCCTATTGTGATTTCTACATGGTAATTTATGCACATTTTGAGAGAATTCCAAGATTGATACATCAAGTATGTGTCATGAGACCAATTAGATCTAATTAGACTTAGATTAATATTATGGGACTAGATATGTGTTCACAATTAGACACGAGTAGAGCGTATGATGGTATTTTGTGATACGGTATAATACGGGGTTCATTTGGGTGATTTGTGTAAGTACTCTTCAAATTCCTTTGTAGCAAGTTACTTTAGTTGTATTATAATATTTATTATATGTATGAATAGTAATTATGGAGAAATGAGGGTTTTGGTATTTCATTTGAGAACTTATCATAGAGTATCACACTAGGCATGCCAAGTGTTTGGGTTAATACTTCTAGTGTGGTTGTGTGTGTGTATATATATATATATATATATATATATATATATATATATATATATATATATATATATAGGTGTATATGTATTACAAGTTGCATATGTAAATGTTTGATTGCAAGGAGTAGGTAATAACAGTAGTAATAGTATCAGTTAGGGGATCGATTTCTAGTGCACAGTAGCTGTGTACCTTTCAAGAGGGGCAACATCAGCCGTAGTGCACATCTGTGCACTGCTAGTGCACATCTATACACTGCCATTCTGTGCAACAAGCAGCAAGCCTAAGCAGCAACATCAAGTATATATGTGTGTTGGTATATGTATTAATGTATAAGGAAGTAGAGAATTCTTTGATGTGGAGGAAATATGACTGAGTGTTAGATTAACTGGGGGCCTGTGAGAGTGCGGTATCATCAATAACAATTGGGTAGCTAACTTTGCAGGCAGTCATTGCAATAGGTATAAGTATGGGTTTTGTAATAAGGTTCAGTTGTGTGTGAACTCTTTGACTCGAAAGGAGCCAAGTGGAGGGTATGATCTTGTGTGTTAGAAGGGGGAAGTCAGGTATGGCATAATAGTAAGGTATTAGTAAGATAGTACCAGTAGCTTACTAGCTAGTGTATTGCTTGTGGGATTGGCACCAAGAACAGCATATAGGCTCGAGAAGGTTGGCATAAGGGAGTGTTCAGGAGTGAAGGCAAGAAGAAATAAGGTAAGAGCAGTAGCAATGATGACATCAAGGAGCAATGCTTGAGCATCTTACTGCAGGAGTAGTGCAAATGCAAGTTAGCAAGCAGAGATGAGAGGTTGGCAAGTATAGTGTTGAACTGCAGTAGACTGCAGTTGGGCATGGAAAGAGATAGAGATACCTGAGATTGCAAGTTTGAGTTTCAGTCATGTGTACAGTTGAGGGTGTCTTAGTATGGGTGAGTGGGTGTGTGATACACAAGTGTGTATCAGTGGTTAGTGATTGTATAAGGGTATACTAAGGGGTAGATACCTAGAGAACTAAGGTAAGTAAGGTAATAAGCAAATAGTTAAGTTATATTAGTTAAACTAAGGTATTAAGTTATGAGATACTAGAAAAGAGTAATATATGAGATTTCGAGTATAGGCTAAGGTAATAACTCATATACTAAGGTAATACTAAATAATAGATATAACTTGTATACTTAATAAGTTATAGATAGGTATTTAGTAATATTAGCTAGTATAGCTAATACCTTTAAGTAGTGGACCTAGAAACCTAGTTATAATCTAGTATTACCTAGTATCGACTAGTTAACCTTGTAATAAACTTGGGAAATCATATATTAGTGCATTGTAGCTTATTTTCTCATTCATTACAACCAAGTGACACAGTATTTCATATATAGGTGTGTGTGACACCAGCTCGGATACCGAGATATACCATTTGCTCAGGACCACCGGCGAGTACATTCTCTGATAGTTTTCTTATTTGATAGCATCTATGTTTCATATATTTAGTATTAAGATATTTGATTCCTGACACGATGGTTACACGGATTGGTATAAGTGGATCATGGCCATGAGATGTTATAGTTGTGATAACTCAGTGATCACCGGGTCGTACTTCGTGATTACCGTGAGATCTTAGTTATTATATAGACCGTGATCATAGTGCATGATATTATAGACCGTGTAGTGTGATATACGTGTTATAACATGTAATAATTTGGATATGTGTACTAGTCGGGGGTTGAAAAAGTATTAGTGGATATGTCATCATACCTTATAGCCCATGATTTAGTATAGCCCGTGATAGCTAGGAGATCATGCAACTCACGTGTGATCATGCTTGCTCACATTTTATATATAGCCCATGTTAGGCCCAAGCCGATCACATTATCTTACTAATATTTCAAGGCACATTTATTATATTATTTCCTTTAATCCAGTTCATTACATTGATGTTCCTCACCATATTATTCTCAGTTCATTGCCATTATTTTCCATAATGTTCATCTCGTGATATTTATTAGTTCAGTTACTTCTATCATTTATTTTTATTGCTATTATTTTTTCATAGTTTCTGTCAATTATTAAAACTGCTATTAAGTTATACTTTTCTCCAATTCTGACTGGATATATTTTTCAGATGATTCATTAGAGAACTGGTGTCCTACGCACTACACTACCAGAAAAAGCCAAATTACCGACGTAAAAAAAAGTCGTTAAAAGACAAAAAAACGTCGCTAATAGAATTTAGCGACGTAATTAGCGACGTAATACAGAAGTCGGAAATCAGCACGTCACTGAAAGGAAAAACGTCGCTACATCGACGTTTTTTAGAGACTTAAATATGTCACAAAAGTAACGACGTTTAGCGACTCAACGTCGCTAAATTAGCGACGTTTTCATACGTCGCTAAACGTCAGTAATTAGCGACTTATTCAGCGACGTTTAGCAACGTATAGCGACGTATTTAGCGACGGATAGTAACGTCGCTAAACGTCGCTAAATTTCATTAAAAAATAAAAAAATGTTAAAAATTACCAATCTCCTTCAATTTATGAATTTCTAATTAAAAATAGATCCGGAGCAACCCTCCATTGAATTCTCTGGGTTCGCCGACCCCTTCGGTGGAACACTCAACACCGGTAAATTAACATCATTTAATATGAATAAAAAGTATCACAGTCACACAATACACACAAATATTATAGACACACCTGGAGCAACCCTCCATTGAATTTTCAATAACACAAAAAGCGTCTATATATAAGTATCACAGTCACACAAATTGCATAATATATAAGTATCACAGTCACATAAATATATAAGTATCACAATCATACAATAACCACAATAAAAGTATATGAAACATCACAGTATCAATCTCGAGGATATCCAATACGCTGGAGCACATACCAGTCCCTCAGATACTGCGCATAAATAGTGTCTATAGGTGCTGGGTCACTGGAACTCTCCGTCTGAGATACAGTCGCTATAGGTGCTGGGTGACTGGAACTCCCGATCTGAGATACAACAGGTGGTATCTCTTCCTCCTTAACAGTAGGAGGCATCACTTCCTCCTTAACGGTAGGAGGCATCACTTCCTCCTTAACAGTAGGAGGTGTCTCTCTCAAGCGACGTGCACGTGCTCGGGTCATGGGTGCCATCTGGTAAGATAGATGAAAACAAAGAATATAATTGATAACAGATATAAATATATTGTCTAATATTAAATATTGTGTAAATTTATATCTTAACTATTATCAACTGATACTAGTATCAACTGATACTAGTATAAACCCTAACCCTAATCCTAACCCTAACCCCAACCCCAACCCCAGGTCAAAAACCCTACTTATATCTTAACTATTATCAACTGATACTAACTCTTCACCATATATGTAGCAATTTTTAAAGTCATCTTCTCTATGACGGTTTTAACTTCCAATCATGCTTGCCTCTCTCAAGATCTTACAGGTGAAGTGGCAAAATGCATGTAAATAAGCATATAAAAAGGTCTAAACAAACAATTGAGTTAAGGGTAAAATATGGTTTCAGTACAAAATATATATGGTTTTAAATGTCATACATGGAGTATAACAACTTGCAATGTCACACCCAATGTTAAATATTCTTTAGAATGTCACTGAGCAGTCCAAAACCCTTCAGGAAAAAAAGTAAGAGAATGGTGACATCTATGTTGCACGGCCACAGATGCGACACAACAAGATAAGGAGAATGCAAAACGGACACGACCCCTATTTTGTTGCATCCTAGTGTGTTTTGGAGTGTTCGTGAAGTATCCAATACATGTCCAATACACGTCCAACACGACATGTTCCTAACTTTTGGAGTGTCCCTGCTTCCAGGGATGATATAAAAACACGTGTCATCAAGTGTTGCCACTTGGGGAGTCACACAAGTGGCAGAGTTGTATAGAAACTTAAAAATATTTAACAAACCATTTTTTTTCCTCAACATTTGTATTACTTTTATATATATAACTCAACCAGTCTAGATCTATTCGCATGTACCCAGGTGGCAACATTTGGTTCCATGTGTGTCCACATCACCGGCATAGCGTAAGCACTTGGTGTCATGTGTGCCACACCACCATTCTATTATGGTTGTTTCATGAATTTAGGACAAATAAGGATACTTTAAGAAATTTATAACTTTGTTAAGGCATTGATAATTTATATAATTTGTGCATGACATAGTAGGAACTTTGAAACTGCGTGTACGAAAACCAAAATTTATCTCTGAATTAAATACAGAAGATTGTCATTAAGATCCTTCTACAAACACAACCCAAGTACGGGTCAGGTACATACAAATCACCTGAACAATAGGGGTCATTGTAGGAAACTTCCAAAAGTTTTCTAAACGAATAACCACCTTGCTTATTTAGCAAGGGTGTATGCAATTGGTCGGCTACCAAAAAATTCCGTGAAATTATTATTTCTTCTTAAAAGTTGCCAAAAACTGGTGAGAATATTATACAGGGTTTAAGGTTTCATGCATACAACTACCATAAATCTATCATTTTCTAAACTAACTCCCCAAAATCTTGTTATTTGCTTAGGAATCCCTCAAATTATTAACAATTGAGCTACAAGACCCCTCCGTCTCTATAAGTCAAAATTTAATCCAACCTAGGTATTCAGTAGAGTAAAAAGTCCATTTTGTCCTTCAATCATCATCTTCTTCCCCTTCTTTCTCAACGTTCCTCCTCCACCTTAACACTTGTTCCTCCATTTTGTTCCTCTCCTTCCCTTATCTTCTTACCCTAATCTAAATCCCTCACCACCACCTTCTTCACCATCAACGTTCATTCCTCTACCATTTTAACTTATCTTTCACTTAATGGTCATGAAACATGTGTACAATGAGGGTTTCAAAATGAGAGAAAATCCATTAGAAAAAGAAACAAAATGAAGGAAAGAATAGAAGGGATAGGAAAGAAAATGGGCAAACTTGTCAAAAATCAAATTCCATTAAAATTAGCAAAATATTCCTATTTTCCATTAATTAAATTAACTTAGGGGCTGCATAACTCAATATTTAGTAATTTGAGGGCTCAAATAACAAGATTTTGGGTACTTATATAAAAGATAGAATACATTTGTGACGAGATAAGTAAAAAAAATGCACTAAAAAATTCTAGGAGTCTAAAACAAACATGAAATGTGCAATGTATGAATCGTTTAACGGAAGAAATATCATAAATAATCTAGATTTAAGAGACATTATTTTTATATATTTAGCAAGGTTTGCACTATCTGTCCTTATCGGGGTTCCATCGGGTTCCAGATCGGAGTTTCGGAGTGCTCTTTATTTCAAAAAGACCGAGAAACAATTAAAAAAATTTTGTACATCTAGATATAATTTTATGTACTATTTGTTGTTTTCCTTTGGCTATGAATGCAATAATATTCAAAATTGATGGATCATTCGCAAGAGTTACTATTGTTTGTTTACATACTTTAAACAGAGTAAACCAACAATAGATAGTTTTTATTGAAATAATATTATAATAGATGCACCATGCGAACAAACAAATATACAACTTTGATAAATAGTGCTAAATAGTAATGGTTACAATATGTTAATCTTTAGCACTACCGATTCACCGATTAACTGCCTTGATAAAAACTAGTATCAACTGATACTAACTCTTCACCGAGATCCTAACTGTTTTAGAAGGCTCACTCTATGTTGGGTTCGTAACATCCAACCCCGGTAACAAACTCTTCACCAAGACCCTCTACAGGGGCGACGTGTTTGTGTTTCCCGAAGGACTCATCCATTTCTAGTTTAACCCTTATCATGAGCAAAAGGCCGTGGTAATCGCAGCCCTCAGTAGCCAGAATCCTGGGGTCATAACCGTTGCAAATGTCGTCTTTGGTTCCAAGCCAGATCAAATATCGGACGATGTTCTTTCCAAGGCCTTTCAGGTGGACAAGAAAACAGTCGCCTGGCTCCAGGCCCAGTTCTGGACCGATAACAACTAACTCACTCAAACTACCAACCGATCGATATATTGCAAACAATACATATATATTGTATTGTTAATTAGTTTGGGTTGAATAAGCAAACTTCGATGTTCTATATATTATAATAAAAAGTATCGATCAGTATGTCAAAAACCCTAACCCTAACCCCAGGTCAAAAATCCTAACCCTAACCCTAACCCCAGGTCAAAAACTCTAACCCTAACCCTAACCAGGTCAAAAACCCTAACCCTAACCTTAACCCTAGGTCACGTGTGCGTGTCGTGTAAGTGTGTGTCGTGTCTGTGTCAGTGTTTGTAACGTGTGTCGTGTCAGTGCCATGTGTGTCCTGTGAGAGAGAGAGAGAGAGAGAGCGGGTTTACCTAGAGGAGGAGGATGAGGAGGGGGGAGGACGTGGCCAGAGGGGGGTCGCCGGGAGGGAGGAGGGGGCGCCGGAGGTCGGAGGGGAGCCGAAAGTGTGTGTGACGTTTGGGAGAGGGAGAGGGAGAGGAAGATATCGAAAGAAATAGGGGGAAGCTGCCCTAATTAAAACAAATTTATCGATGTTTTAGCGATGTCACTAATGACATCGCTAACTTAGCGATGTCTTAGCCGTCGTTAATTACGTCGCTAAATGTCCAAAATACATACGTCGTTAAATACGTCGCTAAATAAAATATTTTAGCGACGTTTAGCAACCTAAATTGAAATTATAGCGACTAATCTTTTAAAAACTGAATAAAAGTCGCTAAATGTCGCTAAATGTCGCCAATTAGCGACGTCTAACGACGGTTTTTAAATAGAGTCGATAAATTAGCGACGTTTTATTTGTCGTCGCTAAACCCGCTTATTCTAGTAGTGCTATGGGACACAGGATGGCAAGCCAGTTGAGATAGCACCCGTAAAGCCTATTGAGATAGTACCAGTAGTCGATGAGACTTAGCTAGTTCATTTTTGATATTGTATATGTCAGGTAGACACTTTGGGCATGTATTATATTTGAGATATTTGAGTTGTGATTAGATTATTGAACTTGTGATGTATTTGATGTTGTATTTCTTTTCTTCTATTCCATATCGTGCCATATCTTCCTCTGATTTATTATTGTGATTGAGTATTGTTTACCATTATCATATTATCATATTGTCCTCCATTTGGGAGTTGAGATATCTTGACAGACACTTTATATATATTGTGTGATATATTTAGATAGTATTGTTGCCCTAGACAGCGTTCTACCGTCGATGTTACGGCATAGGCTGGACGTATCCACGTACTTGTGCCCTTACACCGGGTGCGGGTCGTGACACTAGGCCGCCATGGGAGTGAATTTGATTAGGAATAGAAGTAATTTGAGTAGAAATAGATGGAAATTGGTCTCAAATTGGGGAAGAACTAAATTATGGTTTAATGGAGTAGAAAAATAAAAAAAATAAAGGATGTTACTATCACCCTCACTTTTTTCAGCTAAGGGTAGTTTGGTATTTTGGCATAGATATTTAGTTTTAGGAATAAATATTAATATTTGTGTACTATAATATTATTAGGGTGCTTGTATTATTTATTTATTAATAGAGTACTATTTATTTATTTAGTGATTGGTATTAATTTATTTATAGTTAGGGACTAGCCCAATAGTTAGACTTGACACTTGTAGGCCCAACTAGAATTGTCATGACAACATGAGCCCAATAGACCAATTTTTCATTAATTAATTAGGTGTATTAGAGCTAATTTAGATTAGTTAAAACCCTTCCTAATATACCCTCATTAACTACTACTCATAATAAAGCATTAGAGGGCATATTGGACATTTGATAATGACTTGGAGAAGGGGAAAAGAGGGGCGGCCATAAGAGCCTCTTCTCTCTCTCCTCTCATTTGTTCATTCATTTTTGATTCTCAATTTCATAGATACCAACAATTTCTTCTTTTCTCCACCAATTTACCTTAATTTTCTTCTCAAATTCTTCACTCTTGGAGCTTAGGAGATTGGAGAAGCAAGGAGGACAAGGAGGAGAAGCTTTGGAGCTAGAGATCGTATTCAATTGTATTTTCATTGAGAATCCATCTACGAATTGCTAATTCCTGAATTTCTTCTTTATTATAGCTTTTTAATCATGCATTTGACCATTAGGAATGACCCCATGGCATAGGGCTACCAATAGGAATAAGTTCTAGGCTAATTGGCTATGTATTATAAGTTCTATATGGTATTTTGTGTGCATGTTTGGATAATTACGAGATTAACAAATCAATTATGTGTCATGAGACCAATTAGATCTAATTATACTTAAATCTATGTTATGAGACTAGGTACGTGTCCATAAATGGATACGAGTAGGTCGTATCATGATATTTTATGATGCGGTGCGACGGGACCCAATTTTGGATATTTTGTGTAATTACTCCTTAATTCTCATTGTAGCAAGTTAGTTTAGTTGTATTGCAATGTATTATATATATAAGACTAATTATTGTGGAGAAATTGGGATTGTGGTTTCTCACTTGGGTGTGTATCATGAATTTTCTCAAATACACAATCTAGGTATTTGTTTTAATATCTCTAATATATATATATATATATATATATATATATATATATATATATATATATATACATAGATGTGTTGATGTGTGGCCTTAACTGATTGTGTATACCCTCGTGTATCAGTAAGTGCCAAGTTTAGTGCTGTTATGAGTTAGGTCTTGTGTGTGTGGGTGTCGAGCAAGTAAGGGGAAAAGGGTTAGCTCAGTATCAAATGTGCACACTTGTGCAGCAGTAGTAGTGCAGCGATATCGGGTTTTAAGCAGCATGAGCAAGTATTAGTAGTAGCAGCAAAAGCATAGCAGTTGCTGCAGCAACATGAGCAAGCAGTTGCGGCAACAACATGAGCAAGTATCAGTAGCAGCAGCATGAGCATAGCAGTTGTAGCAGCAGCATGAGCAAGTAGTTGCAGCAGCAGCATGAGCAAGCAGTTGCAGCAACAGCATGAGCAAGCAGTTACAGCAGCAGCATGAACATAGCAGTGTCTTATGTGCAAATATTGTGTGTTGGGTTATGAAGTTGGTTGAGTATTCGGACAAGGTGTTATGAAGAGTTGTAGCTACTGCTTGTGGCAAGGTAGCAACTATACAAGTTTTATGTAGGCGTGCAGGAATTGAGGCTTGGGTTGTGTACACTTGAGTATATGTGAGATAGTGATGGCTATTGGTGATTCAGGACTTAAGTGTAGGAAGAGTGGGGACAATTTGGAGTGTCATGGTATCTCTTGTGTGTTACAAATAGGCAAGTACATAGTAGTGACATTATATGATGATTTGGTGTGTGGATACGTTTGAGTATCAGTTACAAGTTAGGGTAGGATACATGTTGTGTATCAGGGAAATTAGTATATTTATAATAAGTTAATACAGTAGTGTATTATTCAGTTATACATGTTAGTATCAGTTAGGGTTCAGATTTCAGTTAGTATAAATTAATGCGTCTATTAGAATCATAAACAATAAGTTAAGTTAGTATATATATAGGAATATCTGTTAGTTTATGGTTATCAGTAATTATCAGTTAGTTATACTAAAGTAGGTGAGTTAGTGTAAGTTAGTTAGTTAGATAGTGTATTAGTTATCCTTAGTAGATGGTATTGACTGCTAGTATAGTTAGAATTATATTAGTTAGACAATATATCAGTTATCAGTAGGAGACCAAGTATAACTAGTATAAGGTAATTAGCGACCAATATAGACCAATTAACCTAGAATTGACCTAGAAGCATGTTACTGCATTTTTTAAACTTATTTAACCATTATTACACAACTTAACTTAATATTTCCTAAATAGGATTATGTGGCACTAGCTTGGGTATTGAGAGACACACCTTGGTCAGGACCAGAGGCGAGTACATTTCTCTATTAGTTTTTATTTCATAATAGTATATATATCGCAAGTTCTAGAACTGTATACTTGTTCCGACACAGTGGTTACACAAACTAGTACTATATGGATCATGTCAGGAGATGTTATCCCTTACCGTGTTCAGCGGGTACTGCTTCACATGTATTTTATCGTGTGTATCGGGTATTAATTTTAGTGTACTTCGTGATCACATACTGTTCGTGTTCAGTGTGCCCATATTCGTGTTCGTAACGTGTCGTGATTGGATCTATTGGTATTGGTTGCGGATGGGGGAGTAAGAGTTGGTTATGTGATCAAGCTCAAGTATATTCGTGTATATGTCGATTAAATATCACACGTATAACTGAGTTACCATATTGTATTCGTGTTCAACCCAAATCGATCACATAATGAACTTGTATTCCATGGCATATTAGCTAGTTTTATTTATTTCCATTATATTGCAGTTATTCTAATGTCTGTTCTTTATTCCAGTACATTACATGTTCACTCTATTATTGATGTTTAGTTACCTTGTATTATTTTCTATTATCTGTTATATATGCTCGATTATGTATTTGAAACTGCTTTCAGAGAAATATACTTTGCTCCAATCCTGGCTGAATATATTTTTTCAGATGATTGGCTTGTGGACCAGTGTTCCACCGACTACGGGCCGCAGGACGGGGTACCATTAGATAATACTCCTTTAGAGCAGGAGGATCTAGTATCAGAGGCTGAGGAGGCTTAGATTATTTATTTAGACTTGTATAGACTTATTGAGATTATTGGCATGTATATATTATTTCAGACTTGTGGATGTATTGTGACTCTCTTCCTTCATTATTCCATCTCGTGCTTTATCTTTCTTAGTTTGCATTGTGATTGAGTATAGTTATCATTATCATATACCATATTGTTCCTCTGTTTGGAGTTGTGATGACATTAATAGGTACTTTATGCATATGAGTGAGATGTTAGGTAGTATGGTTGACCAGATAGCGTTCTACAGCCGATGCTGTGGCGTAGGCTGGGCGTTGATCACTACTTGTACCTTTATTCCGGGGGCAGGTCGTGACACATTTTTAGTGGTGGCTCATGCAGGTCCAAAGTCGCATTTAGAGCAATATCATAGTAGTGCTCACCTAGAGTACTGCTACGAGCCTATTTTAGGATATAGGGTATAGGCTGAGAGTATACTCAATCACAACTAGGAAATAATTCCAAATATCTATTTGCTATCGTTATCTATTGAATGTTTACTTTACATTGAATAATTTTGTTCTTCTTTGATGATATTGTATCATACTCAATATTGATTCCTTGTTTTAATCTATCTTCCGGATGCCACCGAAGATGCGTTCCCAGCGCTCAGGCGCAATGACAGCGAGGTCGGTCACTTCGTCGTCTATGAGGGCAGCACCAGCAGACATTGTTCCAGCAGCTATATTCCAGAGGTCCGTTTGTCACGCCCCAGTCCCAAAATATGTAGGACCAGGAATACGTGACACGCTAGCTACGCATTCGACCAGACTCTGGTCTAACTCAAATACGTATAAGCTGTAATATAGAGGGCACTATCTAGATATCCTATAAATGTAAACCTCTATGTCTCAATCTACAATGTACATCAGTATACAAGAAAGAGCTATATGTGCTAAGGTCGGCCGCCCAATAACACACTAACTCGAATAGACCCGAGAAGAAGTATGAGTCTAACAAAACTAGGCTACAACAGCAGATGAATAATCAATGTAAAATAACCATAATGCCGATAGATAAGATGTGAGTACCTGGTACCATACCCGCAAGACATGCCACTCCATCAGTATCTCCAAGTGCTCCGTAATCGTCTATGCTGCAAAACTGGCAGGAAACCAGGTCCTCAGAGGAACGTAACAAGGTACAGAAATACAACATGCCAGGTAAACAGATAGTACAAGTGCAACGACATGGTACTCTATCATAACCAAACAAGTGTGACACAGTTTAAAGACAATGTTCGACGCGTGGGCTTTCTAAAATAAAATCGTAGCTCCGGACACGGAAACACACGGCACGTACCGCAGCTCCGGGCAAGGAGTCACACTGGTGGTACAACTACTCTAGATACAGGATCACTACAGAAACAATACATATATATATATATATATATATATATATATATATATATATATATATATATATATAAGCGCGTGCAGAGGAGCCCAAACGTCTAGTAACTGTCTTCCCCATCCCAAGCGGTCAACGATTGTGCGCTGGACCTGAACCTCTAATTACAGTCTCGACACACAGAAATAACTCAACAGACGCGACCCTAAGGTCGTCCCAGTCTCTAGTCATGATGTCAGTATCAGGATACAGGAATCTGGCACGATCACAGTGTATGAGTGTGTCCTGGGGTGTCGATGTACTTAGGTACGTGCATCGAGGTACTACAAAGCATCTAACAATTATTCTAATACGTTACGACGAACGTCAGCACCCGGTTGTGATCCGGACACGAAGTATCGAACATCAACATAAATACGTGTACAATGTACAAAAAAAGAAATAATAAATATCTGTAATCTGAAATACAGGGTGGCAAGGTACACTTGCCTGCGTGTGGCTGCTGATGACGGGGGTCCCGGTACCACGTCCAAGTCCTCAGGTCCCGCAGTACCTAGAGATGAGATACAACCAATAATCAACAATCTGTTCCACGACAGATAGGGATGCGACATACATCTACATCTAAACTCAGTCTCAACTACGACTCACAGGGACAAGACACTAGGGGGTTGACTAAGGTTGACTCGGAGTATGCTACATCTACTCAACTAATCCCCTGTACAATATCATCAACCCAATCTCAATCACGATATTCAATTAATCAAACCCTGATCCAATCCTCAGTCTCTTCTGGTCTTTATAGACATTAGCATCACGTTTAATTATGTCTTCTTCAAAAATAATTATTCCTTAATTATTAGGCCTTCCTTTATAACCTTCATTACCACTTTACCATATGAACTACTCTTCAATTAACTCTTTATTATAAGCCAGCTCTCATCTAATAATCATTGTCTATCAAACCCTCACAAACATTACTCAAGTATTCCAACCCTTCTCACTATGTATGGTACACAATTACATATTCGTATTCCTCAATCGATTTTTGTCACTAGTTATCAAGTCCTCAAAATAATGAGCATCTTAATGATATCACCACCCATTCACCATAAATTACCTGCTCTTCAAGGATAATTAACATACATGTAAAAATAACGTAATATACTCTAAATCTTGATGCATTCAACCTCAAACTCAACAAAGCATATTTAAACCTTAAACTAAACCTAAAATCATTCACTTCCATAATATTCATAATATCTCATTAAAATTCAAATCCCCAACCTTCATGCAAATCATTTAAATCCATTTTTATTTATGCAACCATAAACCCTAACCTCCATTAAACCCTAACACCCCTTTAATCCCTAATCTCAAGTTATTATCTATGTTCATCATCAACACTACAATACACCAACAAGATATATAACAAAAACCTAGTTAACTCAACAGGAATATAAGCAAAGAGAGGGGAAGGGAGTCGACCTTGACGTGGCTCGCTGGCCGGAGGGGGTGATGGCCGGAGGAGTGCTGGTCAGCAGGGTGGAGGTCTCGCCGGAGAAGAGTAGAGGAAATGGTGGCAGCAGTAAAGTCGACGATGTCTATATAGGGGTATTCGCCGGAGTGGGGAGTCGAGGGGGCAGTGCAGGAGAAATATGCAGTCGGGGTTGGCTCGACGCCGGAGTACGGCTCGAGTGGTGGAGCAGAGCCGGAGTGGCTGCTGCACTGTCGGAGTCGAGGGTGGTGCACCGCCTGATGGAGCTGCTCAGTCCGGAGCGGGTCAGCAGGCCGGCCGGAGAGAACGCTCGACAGCAGCTCGGTCGGTTGAGCCGTGGTTGGCCGGAGAGAAATTGCACAGCGGGATTGGTTCAACCTGCCGGAGTGAACGCAGGCTGTGTTCGAACTGACCGGAGCGGTCGGCTCTGTCGAAGTTAGGCGGGTCAGGGGGAGCTGCTGCGGACCAGAGCCGCCATGGGGTTGCTGCAGACTGGAGCCTCCGGGTGCTGCAGTCGGAGCCGTGCGATATTGCAGTCGGTCAGAGTCGAGGATCAGTGGAGTCGGTTGCCAGCCGCAGACCGGAGTTCGCCGGAGTGAAATCAGCCGCCGGCCGAAAGTCCATCGGGAAGAAGAAAGGAAGAAGAAGAAGAAGAAGAATGGAAGAAGAAGAAAAAAGTTATGTATGGAAAAAATTATGTGGAGGAGGGAGGAGAAAGAGAGAGGGGGTGGGGTTCTCCATGTGTTGGGATTAGGGCCGGCCTTGGGGGAAGAGTGGTGATGGAGACATTAAATAAGGAAAGGTGATGGGTAGTGGGTGGTCATGATCAAATCCTCATTTGAATGAGGGGCTAGGATCTAACATGAAGGATTACTCATACAAAGGAGAGAGAAATAGGGGATGGGCTTGACCAATCAAGGAAAGGGGGCTTCTCCATTTGGCCTTGACCAATGGGGTTAGGACACCTAATTCCATAATTGCAACTAAGCCCCTTAAATTCGGGAAATTGCACGAACACATAAAATGATGCAAAAATTATAGGAAAAATGGAGTTTGGTGATTTTTATGGTGAGGGGGTGTTGTGTGTGTGGCATGGGTTTAATTTAATGGCCATTGGAATTAATTGGGGATTAAAATAGTATTAGGCAAAATTGGTATCCTCGATAAAAATATGATTTAAGTGTCCCGCGCTTTTAAATTAAATGGGGGCACTTGGGGTCAAAATCCGGAGATGACGCAAAGGTCAAAAATGGTGGGGGCTTGGAGTCAGTCTTGGACCCTTTAGTTGGTCCAGCTCAACGGGTTAAGTTGGTATCTCAAAATTTAGGGTAACGACACAGGTGTCCGACACGAAATTAAATATAGATTACGGTTACGAAAAATTGTGCAATTAATTTAGAGCACAAAGCGATATGATTTTGAGTGACGAAAAAGTCCAGTGCCTAATTTGGCAAGTCAAGTCAGAAGTACAATAGTCCGATGGAATTTATGGGCTGATATTGGGCTCCGAATAATTAAGCAATGATAGGGCACGCCAAGGGTTTTAATTAAATGAATTAAAAATACCAGACAAACTTAACTCCACTCTAAACCTCAACATCTGCTGCTAAATCCAAAAATTTTCAAATCCAAACCTGACTATCTATAGAATAAATCGAGGGGGTTTACACCGTTTTACCAATCCAGGTGGACGTTTCTGCAGCAGCTTTCAGAGGTGCTCCACCTCTGGTACAGAGGACATCATCGATAGTTTCAGAAGATCTTCCAGCCCCTTCACCCGTAGTCGAGCAGACACAGATGTTTGTGCTCTTTCAGCAAATGATGGAGGTGCAACAGCGCCAGTCAGAGGTTATGAGGCCGGGTATTAAGAATGTTCACCAGATTGCGCTCGCAACAGTCGAGAGAGTCGCCTTAGTCTAGCCACAAACGGTACCACCTCATTTTACCCCACAGCAGCCAAGGCCGGGGACTATCATATATTTTAAGAGGATGGGGCCGAAGGACTTTAAAGGCACTGAAGGGATTATTTATGCTGATGATTGGATAGAAAACATTGAGCGGAACCTGCTGCTGGTGCAGATTCCAGAGAGGTTACAGGTAGAGGCCGTAGGAAGCATGATGTTTGATATCGCGTTGACTTGGTTCAGGACGGACCACAGGATCTCAGCATCGGGACTTACTTAGGAAGCTTTTAAGGAGCTCTTGAAGGAAAAGTTTTTTCTAGATGTGGCTCTGACATCTATAAAGAGCCCGTTTTAGTACCTCGTTCAGGGAGGTATGACTGTAGATGAGTATGCGACAGAGTATTGCAGATTAGGCCACTTTATGGAGAGGCAGAACCCCAGAGGTAGGGCCAGGAAGTTTAGGAAGGACCTGAACAAGGAGATCAAATCACATACGAATGAAGATCCCACTATCACTTTTGATAAGATTCTGAGGTAGGCACAACGGACAGAGGATGATCTAGAGCTTGTCTCTAAGGGGCCGAGGGACATAGGAGGATCCAGTACAAACACGAGTCCAATGAAGCAGCCTCCCTTTCAGCAGCAGCATCAGAGGCACTTTTAGCAACCGATGCAGCAGTTCTTGGGACCAGCTAGAGCGTCAGTACAGCAGACACACCATATCCATATGCCAGTTATTCCTTGCCCATTCTGCAATAAGCAGAGATATGGATGGGAAGCGTGCAGGATGAGATTGGGCCAGTGCTTATTATGTGGATTAGGAGACCATCAGTTGAGGGTTTATCGTAGAGCTACAGCTCGTCCAGCTAAGGGCGAAGCCCAGGCACAAAGAGCACACGCGAGACCACTAGTAGGACAGCAAAGAGGACCTCCCCTACAACCAAAACAGCAGCAATTCGCTCAGCACCAGCAGTAGAAGAGAGGTGCCCAACGACAGGGGCAAGCTTTCGCTTTGACCATCGAGAAGGAGGAACCAGTCGGTGATGTTATTTCATGTTCAGTCTATCTTGATTCTTTTCCAGCTCATGCTTTATTTGATTCTTGTTCTTCACATAGTTTCTTATCTGTATCTTTTGCTCTAAAACATCACTTTGAGACTGAACCGTTGGTGAGGACTTGCAAGATCATGACCGAGGGTAAAATTATCCTGGTCAATGATGTTTGCAAGGATCGGAGAGTTTCTTTGGGAGGCCGAGAGTTGAGCGTGTGTCTACTCGTAATGCCATTTTTGAGCTACGATATAGTACTCGGGATGGATTGGTTGAGTAGGCACCATGCTAGTATTAATTATAGTGGAGGGCAGAGTTTTGTTTCAGGTGTCAGGAGAACCAAAGTTTGAGTTCGTCAGAGGAGAAGCAGAGCAGACTGAAGGAGATTTCTATGGAGCTATGGTGGAAGATCAGGAGCCACCATATCTATTGATTGCTGAGTATATGGACATTTTTTCAGAGGAGTTGTCGGGGTTGCCACCAGACAGAGATGTAGAGTTCTCTATAAACTTGGTGCCAAGCGTAGAGCAGATATCACAACACGTCTATAGAGTGAACAACAGCGAACTGGCAGAGTTGAAGAAGTAGGTGGATGAGTTGCAAGACAAGGGCTTCATCTGCTCCAGTTCATCACCGTAGGATACTCTGGTATTATTTGTACTGAAGAAGGATGGGTCGGTACGTATGTGTATCGACTACAGGGCACTCAACAACCTCCCTATCAAGAATAAATACCCGTTGCCACGGATTAATGATTTATTTCAGAGGAACAAGGTATAAAATTAAATAGAGATACTCTTGATAGTGTCATAGTTCTTGAGAGAAGGTGGGATGCTAATCTCTGTGTTCGAGGTATGATCAAGGAAAATGTTCTATTCATTCCTCTTGGTTTCCTAGGGTGCTGTTCTGCTAATATCAAGACAAGGAGCTAAATTCATTCTTCTAAATATTATCTCACTATGAAAGTTAGGTTTAGTCCTAATATTCAACCTTGAATTTATATTGGTTCCTCAATACTAGGGTCAAACATTATGGTCAAATTTCTAACTAGCCCTAGTAGTGTCTATACCACTCTCAAGTCATCCCTAATTATCAAGAGATAATGGTCAATCATTCTACAGGTAAGGGTTGCTAGGGTTCATTAGGTATTAAGGAATGATAGGGTTCATTAAGTATTCTAACTTAGTGATGTTTCAATATCCTAGTTGTACTCTTAATAGGAAGGTTACCCTACTTATTATCTAACAACAGGGACTTCTATGTTCTAGGAGGGGCTATACTCAAGGAACTATTAGGGAAGCACATGAATCAAGCAGGATGCAATTATTTAAATAAAACCGATTGAAAAAAAGTGAACCATAGTCAATTGTGGATGAGATCCTATACTATATTCCTAAGTGCAGGCTTGCTCGGTACAGTAACGTAACCGAGACAATATACTCTCGACCTGCATGAGCCACCACTAAAAATATGTCATACCCCAGTCCCAAAATACATAGGACTAGGACACGTAAGCATGCCAGTCGCATGGATATGGCAACTCCAATATATGGAAACCAAAACCCATACGTACGCTGTAATATGAATATCAAACCCATAAGTGGTATAAACTATCTCAAGTCACATGCATAATCTAAATCTCATCAACAAAAATTAAATAGAAATAAATAACCAATATCTATGAAACTAGATCTCAATATGAAGTATCTAAGGATGATAGTCGGATGGAAACAAATCCACTACCGAACTATAAAATAAACACAATATAAGTACATCACTAATAATCACTATGACTAGAAGAGAAAACCTCCTCGAAACATAAGTAACCAGTCCGGATCTGCGCTCCTGCGAATACTCATGAATATCTACACCTGGAAAGGGACCAGGTCCTCAGAGGGACGTAACAAGATACATAGAAGCATGCCAATAAAGTACTGAAATAAACATCCAACGGGTTGCCTAACCGTCTAAGTGAATGCAGTTTGAGAACAACTTTATAACAAGTGGGCTATCTGGCCATAAAATGGGATTGACATGATTCTTTCGGAGAATCAGGGGCCTACAAAGCATGTCGTCTTTTGAACGGCAGAGGCCGCTAAGTAGTATAGGGGTCATCACCGCCCGTATCTCCAGCGGAGCTTCCGGGTTACATAAAAAGAAAAGTACAAAGGAGCCTAAATGCGGTACTTGTTGTTCTCCCTACCCCATGCTCTAAGCATGTCACATCCATGACACGATTTGGTTCATAGCCTATCTTTAGTACAATAGCCCAACCCTACAACCAAACAAGGACAAGGATTGGACCACCGTACTACGATAGGCTATGTCCATAGACTACTAATAACAGCTAAGTCCTCTAGCATGCAAAATATCTATTAGCAGTTATCCCTAACGCACGGCCATGCTTACGGGAGGCCAAACCAATACGCAGTCCGTGATCTATATGAGACTCACAACTCGTGTAACAACTGTGTCACGGCCAATAAAACATAATTATGCTTCATGATAATAGGATGGTCTCATAAACAAGGTCAATGCATATACAAAATAAAAATAATTCACAACGACACCGTCGTTGCACCCAAGTTTCCTTGGACGCGCATTTTATATAGTAGTTAAAATATATAAACTAATGACAGAAAATAAAGATGCATGCAACATATGGAATATGAATAACATTACAATGGCAAGGTATACTTGCCTACTCTGAAAAAGAAAAAAGCCCCAACTCAAGGCGTCGTCCGATCTACCCGTCACATAAATTAAACAAGTTAGGTTACAAAAGTGGGTGAATAGATTCCTCCATTTTAATCTATTTTAATTCTGAATAAAATAACCTAAAATAGTGTTTTAATCTTATTATAATCTGATTTTATTGTTAAACTCTAATTTTGGTCCAAAGAAAGTCAACTTTACGGATTTGTGATCCGTGGCACGTAAATCGAGGCAATCCATTGACCAAAAAGTCAACCAACTCAAATCCTAGATTTTTTTGTGAAATCCTATATATTTCAATGCTACATGAATGCTGGAATCGACAGTTTCATAAAATCACAAGTCGGTAAAGAGTTATGGCCACAAGGGGACACAGATGACAGTTTTTAGTGATTTCCTATTTATGTCAACATTACACAAATTTTACAGTAGACTAAACTTGAATATTAAATTCTGAAAAAATAATTTTATGTAAGTTCATCATGTCATATTTTCGAAACTGCAAACGGCTCGTAATTCCGAGTTCGGGATCTCCCGAAATCTCAAAAATACGAAAACGCGTCTGATTTTGGACAGCTGGCACTTTCAGAATATTCTAGAAAAATAGGTTCTTAAATTATTAAAATAATTTATATATTCTGAAAACTAACCTTGATATAGTTCTAAAAAAAAAACTGGAGCACGTTTGGAGTCCGGAGCTAGGAGATATCGTCTTTTTAAGTCGTCATAACTACTAAAAAATGGGGCTGAATTTATGACGAATTTTGACTGTTTTTGGACGAAAAAGATAGGAGTTTGGGGAAGAAAAATATGAAAGATGAGTTTATTTCATAAGTCTAATATGTATTTATAATGTTGGAGACTATTTAATTGAATACGACTAGGATTGACTAATTTGGATATGATTAGGATCAGTTTAAATAAGGATAGGATATGCATGAAGTTGCTTTCCTAGTAGGCTCAGGATTTGAATTAGTTTAAAATATAGTTTAAATTTATCTCAATAATTTATAATCTTAAATAAAATTAAAGATAACACAAATAATTTTTATATAATCTTATTAATATCTATTAATACTAAATTAGCATGTATCTAATATAAAGACTATATATATCCAAATAAATTTCTTAAAATTCTAAATAAACTCCAATGGTCACCGGTGGCTATCGGCCCAATGCCGCTGTCTGTCCTGCGCCACCCAAAGTCTATCCCTGATGAGCTTCACCTTCTCAGCTGCATCAACGACCATCTTTGGTCCCAATAAAGCTCTCTCACTACCATCATCCCATGATAACGGAGTGCGGCATCTCCGTCCACACAACGCCTCAAATGGTGATATCTCTATACTGGCCTGGTAGCTGTTGTTGTAAGAACCACCATCATCCCATGATAAAGCTCTCTACCAAGTGAAGATCCTCCCAAGAGCCTCCAAAATTCAAAATACAGGTGCGTAGCATATCCTCGAGAGTCTGAATAGCCCTCTATGACTTTTTGTCTGTCTGAGGATGATATGCGGTAATGAACTTAAGCTGAGTGCCCAAGCTAGTCTACAAACTCCTCTAGAAGTGGGACGTGAAGCGACTATCCCGATCCGAGACTATGCTCATAGGAACTCCATGCAATCTGACTATCTGACGCACATACATCTCCGCGAGCTTCTCCGTAGATGTACCCACTTTGAATGGCAAAAAGTGGGCTGATTTGGTCAACCTGTCTACGATGACCCAAATCGCATCTTTGCCTCCTAGAGAACACGGAAGTCCTGAAACAAAATCCATCGTCACATGCTCCCACTTTCACTCTAGAATGGGTAATGGCTGAAGCAATCCACCTGGCCTCTGTCTCTCTGCCGTTACCTGCTGGCATACCAAGCATCTGGATACGAAGCTAGCCACCTCCCGCTTCATACCATACTACCAAACATGCTCTCTCATGTCCCTATACATCTTGTTGGCACCTAGATGCATAAAGTACTGAGATTGATGTACCTCCTGAAGAATCTCCTTGCTCAATGCTCCGATCGGCACACATAATCTGGTACCGTACCGCAATGATTCATCATTTGCAATGCTGAAGTCCTCTGTCAATTCCATCCGAACATGTGCTCTGATGCTCCTCAGAGACTCATCCTCGAACTGTACAACTCTGATCCGATCCATCAACTCTGACTGTACCTGAAGTCCCCACATCTGTGTTGCAACTCCAGGAACTAATATCTCAATACCCAAGCTATCAAGATCGGCCAACAAATGTCTGTCCCTCGTCAAGTACATAGCCATTGGATACCTGCTCAAGGCATCCGCGACTACATTGACCTTCCCTTTATGATACTGCAAAGCAATGTCGAAGTCTTTCATCAAATCCAACCACCATCATTGCCTCATGTTGAGCTCTTTTTGTGTAAATACATACTTCAAGCTCTTATGGTCTGTAAAGATCTCTATCCGCTCTCCATACAAGTACTGCTTTCACAATTTAAGAGGATAAATAACTGCTACCAACTCCAAGTCATGAGTAGGGTAATTCTTCTCATACGGACATAATTGCCTGGAAGCATAGGCAATCACCTTCCCTTTCTGCTGCAATACACAACCCAAACCCTTACCCGATGCATCACTGTATATAGAAAATCCTCCTGTCCCTGATGGTAATGTCAATATTGGAGCTGTAGTAAATCTCTTCTTTAGCTCCTCAAAAGTAGACTGACAATCCTCAGTCCAAACGAACTCTACGTTATTCCTGGTTAGTCTAGTCATTGGCTCCGCAATCCTGGAAAAATCCTGAATAAATCTCCGATAATAGCCTGTCAGTCCAAGAAAACTCCTTATCTCCGCTACTGAACTCGAGGTAGACCACGACTCAATTGCTCAAATCTTCTTTGGGTCTACTGAGATCTCGTCTCATGTAATCACATGCCCGAGAAATTCAACCTTATCAAGGAAGAACTCACACTTTAAAAGCTTGTCATATAGCTTCTCCTTCCTGAGGGTCTCCAAAACTATCCTCAGGTGCTTCTCGTGCTCCTCCGGGATCTTCGAATATATCAGTATATCATCAATGAATACTACCAAAAACTGATCCAAGTACTGATGAAACACCTTATTCATTAGATTCATAAATATCGTCGGGGCATTGGTCAACCCAAACGGCATCACCAAGAACTCAAACTACCTATACCGAGTCTTGAAAGCGGTCATCGGAATAACTTTCTTCTTCACTTTCACCTGGTGGTACCCATACCGAGGTATCTTTGAGAATATCTTTGCTCCGCTCAACTGATCAAATAAATCGTCAATTCGCGGCAACAGATATTTGTTCTTGATAGTGAGATTATTGAGTGCCCTGTAGTCGATACACATGTGTACTGACCCATCCTTCTTTGGTAAAAATAATATCGAAGTACCCCACGGTGATGAACTAGAGCAGATGAAACCCTTATCCTGTAATTCATCCACCTGTTTCTTCAACTCCACCAGTTCGTTATTGTTCACCCTACAGACGTGCTGTGATATTAGCTCTGCGCCTGACACCAAGTCTATAGAGAACTCCACATCTCTGTCCAGTGGAAACCTCGGCAACTCCTCTAAAAAGACGTCCATATACTCAGCAATCAATAGATGTGGCGGCTACTGCTCTTCTACCAAAGCTCCATAGAAGTCTCCTTCGCTCTTCCCTGCTGCTCCTCTGACGAACTCAAACTCTGGCTCTCCTGGTATCTGGAACAAAACTCTGCCTCCTCAACAATCGATACTAGCATGATGCCTACTCAACCAATCCATCCCGAGCACTATATCGTAGCTCAAAAGTGACATTACGCGTAGACATACGCTCAACTCTCGGCCTCCCAAAGAAACTCTATTGTCCTTACAAACATCACTAACCAGGATAATGTTACCCACGGTCATGATCTTGCAAGTCCTCGCCAACGGTTCAGACTCAAGATGATAATTTAGAGCAAAAGATACATATACAAAACTATGTAGAGCACCGAAATCAAATAAAGCATGAGCTGTAAAAGAATCAAGATAGACGGAACCTAAGAAAACATCACCGACTAGCTCCTCCTCCTCGATGGTCAAGGTGAAAGCTTGCCCCTGTCGCTGAGTACCTCTCTTCTGCTGCTGGTGCTGAGCAAACTATTGTTGTTGTGGTGGTAGAGGAGCTCCTTTCTGTTCTTCCACTGGTGGTCTCGTGGGTGCTCTCTGTACCTGAGCTTCGCCCTGAGCTGGACAAGCTGGAACTATAGGATAATCCCTCAACTGATGGTCTCCTGATCCGCAAAATAATCACTGGCCCAATCTTATCATGCATGCATCACATCCATGTCCTTACTTCTTACAGAATGTGCAAGAAATAGCTGACATTTGGATCTGGTGCATCTGTTGTGCTGGCGCTCTAGCTGGTCTATGATACTGCTGCCTCAGCTGCTGGAAATGTCTCTGGTGCTGCTGCTAAAAAAGAGGCCACTTTATTGGACCCGTGATGGTACTGGATCATCCTGTGTCTCTCAGCCACTTAGAGCCAAGCTCTAGATCATCCTTTGTCCGCTATGCCTGTCTCAGAATCTCCTCGAAAGTAGCGGTGGAAACTCCATTCGTATGTAATTTGACTTCCTTGTTCAAGCCCTTCCTAAACTTTCTGTCTCTTCCTCTAGGGTTCTGTCCCTCCATAAAGTGGCATAATCTGCAATACTCTGTCGCATACTCATCCACCGTCATACCTCCCTGAACAAAGTACTGGAACTGGCTCTCTAGAGATGTCAGAGCCACATCTAGAAAAAACTTTTCCTTGAAGAGCTCTTTGAAAGCTTCCCAAGGAAGTCCTGGTGCTGAGATCCTGGGGCCCGTCCTGAACCAAGTCAACGCAATATGGAACATCATGCTCCCTGCGGCCTCAATCTGCAACCTCTCTGGAATTTGCGCCAGCCGTAGGTTCTACTCAATGTCTTCTATCCAATCATCAGCATAAATGATCCCTTCAGTGCCTTTAAAGTCCTTCATCTCCATCCTCTTGAAATATATGATAGTCCCTAGCCTCGGCTGCTGCGGGATAAACTGAGGTGGTGTCGTCTGTGGTTGGACTAAGGCGGCTCTCTCGACTGCTGCGAGCGCAATCTAGTGAGTATTCTCAATACTCTGCCTCATAACCTCTAACTGACGTTGTTGTACCTCCATCATCTGTTGAAAAAGTGCAAACATCTGCTTCTAATCGACTGCGAATGGTAGAAGTAGAAGATCCCCTGAAATTGTCGGCGCTGCCCTCTGTACCGGAGGTGGAGCACCTCTGAAAGCTGCTGCGGATATGCCCACCTGGATCGGTAAAACAGACCTCTGGAATATAGCTACTGGAACCGCGTCTGATGGTGCTGTCCTCATAGGTGACGAAGTGACTAACCTCGCTGATATTACGCCTGAGCGCTGAAAACGCGTCTTCAGCAGCATCCTGAAAATAGATTGAACAAAGGAATCAATATTGAGTATGATACGATATCATCAAAGAAGGACATATTTATTCAAAGTAAAGGAAACATTGTAATAGAGAATGATAGTAAAACTGATATTTGAAAGTGTTTCCTAGTTGTGATTGAGTATACTCTCAGCCTAAATCATATATCCTAAAGCAGGCTCGAAGCAGTACTCTAGGTGAGAACTACTACGATATCGTTCTAATTGTAACTCTAGACAGACCTGCATGGGCTACCACTAAAAATGTGTCACGACCCGCACCCGGATATTCGGACATGAGTATGTGGGTACGTCAAGCCTATGCCGTAACATCGACGGTAGAACGCTGTATGGATCAATTCTACTATCTAAATATCTCACACAATATATATAAGGTACCTGCCAATCATCTCAACTCCAAATGGAGGAACAATATGGTATCTCATAAATGTAACTATACTCAATCACAATGCAAACAAAGGAAGATAGAGCACAAATAGAGTAACGAAAGAAAAGAATCATAATACAACCACAAGACTGAAATAATATACATGCCAAAGTCTCAATAACAGTCTAATACAAATCTACCAAAATAAACTAAATCTACTCAGGCTCTGGAACTAAGTCCTCCTGGTCTATAGGAGTATCCTCTAATGATATGCCCTCCTATGGTCCATAGAATGCAGGACACTGATCTATGAGCCAATCATTTGGAAAAATATATCCAGTCAGGATTGAAACGAAGTACATACCTCTAAAAGCAGTTTCAAATACATAATTGAGCATATAAAACAGATAATAGAAAAAAAATACAAGATAACTAAACAACAGAATGAAATGAACTAGAGTGAACAGGTAATGTACTGGAAAGAAGAACATGCAATAGAATATCTGCAATATAATGGAGATAAATAAAATCTAACTAATGTGCCATGGAATACAAGTTTATTATATGATCGGTTTAAGTTGAATACGAATACAATAAGGTAATTCGATTACAAGTATGGTATGTAATCGACATGTACACGAATACACTGGGGCTAGATCACATAATCAACTCATAATCCTCTATTCCCAAGTAATACCAATGGATCCAATCACGACACGTTACGAACACGAATATGGCCCCAATGAACACGAATAGTGAGTGTACACGAATATAAGTACACTAAACACGAGCAGTGTATGAACACGAAATACAATAAATCAATACCCGATACACACAATAAAATACAGGTGAAAGAGTACCCACTGAACATGGTAAGGGATAACATCTCCTGACAGGATCCGTGAAACCAATGTGTCGGAATCATGTATACAGTTCTAGAACATAAAATATATACACTATTATGAAATAAAAACTAACAGAGAAATATACTCGCCTGAGGTTCTTAGCAAGGTGTGTCTCTCAATGCCCAAGCTGGTGTCACACAGACCTATATATGGTATATTGCATCAATACAAGTTTTTTGGAATAAAAATAAGTTAAACTAGTTCAATTCTAGGTCATAAAGCCATTTCTAAGTCAAAACAGTCAAACTATGTCAACTCTAGGTCAAACTAGTCAAACTAGGTCAAACTAGCTATTTTTAGGTTGTATGAGTCCATCTCTAGAATATTGGATCCATACACTATGTAACTAGGCCATACTAGCTATGCTAAGATACTAGGATACCAACAAAATACCGTATCATAAGATACGCAAGTTATTAGATAAGAAAATACTATAATATATATATATATACAAGACAAAATATATAGTACTCCTAGCTAAACTAATGCTAAGTGGATATCTTGGCTTTGAACCAAATGCGGTATCACACTACCTACACACCCATCTTGATATACAAGCTCAATACCTTGAGTATAAACCAATACCTTGATATTACCTTGGTATCACAAGGTAATTCAAATTCTAACATGTAACTAACTACCCATACACCAAACTATATACTAACATGCATTTAAACTTATACAATACTATACTAACTAACATACTAATATACCTCTTAATATTTAATACCCGTACCCAAGATACCTCAACTCTCATTACCTTGGTATCACACAAGGTAATCTAGAAATAAAACTAACCAATGCTTATCTACATATATATCTCTATCATATATATATATATATATATATATATATATATATATATATATATAACTAGCTTATCAAGACAACTCACTGTTAAGCACTGCTTGTTGTTGTGCTCTTGCTGCTGCGGTTGGTTCTCTTGCAGCTGCAGCATGCATTGCTAGCTGCAATTGCTGCTCTTGCTATTTGTAGTTGCTGATATTGCAACTGCAACATGCATTGCTTTTTACAGTTGCTGTTTGCAATTGCTACTTTTGCTACTGCAACATGCATTGCTAGCTGCAGTTGCTGCTCTTGTTTCCTGCTGCTGCTGCTTCTTCCACTGCTGGCATTGCTGCTTGCTGCCACTGTGCATTTGCTGATACCAGATTGGGCTTCGTATCACACTATATCGCACAGTATCACTATACAGCCTAATCGCATTCAATTGTGGACACGTAACTAGTATCACAACTCCGATCTAAGTCCCATATGACTAATTTAATGTCATGACGCACAATTGATGTGTCAATCTCGTAATTCTCCCAAAATACACACAAAAACCTATGAAATTTTTTTAATACACAACCAATTAGCCTAGAACTTGTTCCTATAAGTAGCCCTATGCCATTAGGGTGTTCATAGGAGACAAATGCAGGATTTAGAAGCTAGAATGAAGAGGGATTCAAAATTTTATCTATTGAAAGATAGATTCCCAATGAAAAGCGCAACAGACACGATTCGGACACGATCTCTCCACCAAAGCTCATTCTCATTTTGCTCCTTGCTTCTACAAGCTCCAAGTGCTCTTCTATTGATGGAAATAAAGAAATTTGGGTTGAACTGATAAAGGGAATGAAGGGAATGAAGTGAATTGGGGATCTCCAAATGAATGCAAATGAGGAGAGAAAGAGAAACCTCTCCTTATGTGGCCGGTCTGGTTTCTCCCTCCCCAAGAAACTTTGCAGAGTCCAAAGTACCCCCCCACTAGTGTCATATAAGTTCTAATTAGGAAGGGGTAAATCAGGAAGGCTTCTAACTAATTACAATTAGCATATTCCTCCTAATTAACTAGAGGGAGTGGGTCTAACTTGGGCCTAGTCCAATGGACTAAAAAGTTGTCATGACAAATCTAAATAGGTTCACTATTGTTAAGTCTAACTAGTAGGCTAGCCCACTATCATACAAGTCTCTAAATAAATATATAGCATACTATTAATAAACAATATATACAAAGCACCAAATAATTATATATTGCACTCTAATTAAATATAAACTCTAAAAATAAAATAACTAGACAAAATTACTAAATTATCCATATTTGGAAAAGTGGGGGTGACAACTAAGTTTCATAGCAACCACTACGGTTATCATTTCTGACACCGAGTTATCTAACCAGTAAATATCAGGGTTTCTACCAGAAAAGTCTAAACCAGCTCAAACCAATTTCTGAAACTAGCCCATAACAAAAAATTACTAGAGAAACATATTTAACAAAACGGGTATCATGAAATTCTAAGCATAAGCAACCAAGGAAATCGAAAACTGCGGTAAAGTCGTTCAAGATTTTGTAGTCAAGCTCCCAGCCTAAACCTTCAACTCCACCACCAAGAGGGGTTCAGAAACCACACTCTTATGCCTCAAGACCAAGCCCCTAGCTCTCACGAGAAAATGAGAGAAAATGAAGAAGTAAAGAAAGAAAGAAAAGAGAGAGGAGAGAGAAAAATAATTCATATATAAAGAAGAGATAATTTCGTCATGGCCGTCCGATCTGCATCGTCAGTGATCCAAGTCACGAGATTAAATCTATCTCGACCACTTAATGAAAAATCAAGAAACCATTGAATAATAGAAAGTATCAAACATTATTCACGAAAATATCTCAAAAGTAAAACAAATATCTGTCGAACGGTATACCGACAGTATGTCGGTCATTGAGTTAAGTTTCAATTTTGAAAATTTTTTCGAGATTCCACGAGATCCAACAAAATACAGAAAACAGTATAAAATATATAAAATACGTATCTGTATACCAATACAGATACTATGAGACGAGTCTCACACCACCCCACCTGCTACTGCTACCTCCCCCCCCTCCCCGCTACTGACGCCCCCTGCTGCCGCCCTCCCCCCTACCTCCTCCTCTACCCAAACACTGAAAACAAATGTCCACAAACCTGACCCACTAGCCACTACCCCAAACCCTAGTCGTCTTTCCAAATCTTAAAAAAATATATGTTGGGATCCTTAGAGACAGATGACTGATCCCACATTTTAGCAGTAGAAGACAGATGACAATCGACTATTTACACAGTTGATTAATTCAATGGAACCATCGGTGGAAGACATGGTTCAGAATATGGATTTGGTGAAGGAGTTATGGGAGGTCCTAGCGACGACATTTGATAGGAAACATGATTTGTCTCGTATCTACGACTCGGTCGTTAGCATATACCGAGCAGATCAGAGAGACAATTCTCATAAGGACCACTTCCGGACCTTTAAGGCTATGACTGATGAGGTCGACGTATTACCTCTAATGATGGATATCAATGAAGCTAAGGCTCAACGTGAGCAGCTTCATATCATGGCATATATTTTCTCTCTTCGTGCTGATGTGGACTCTGTTCACTCTCAGATCATTGATGAAGCTGATATTTCGTCTCTGATGGAAGCTCACTTTCGTATCCTACGGGCAGCGAAAGTCATTGAGACCACTCTGGGTGATGCTCCTGTTGATCGATCTGTTCTTGGTGCTGCTCTTGCTGGATTTCGTGTTGGTCGCGGTGGACGACGTGGTGGACGAAATATTGGCCGTGATGGTGGACGATGTAATGGAGGCCATAATGGAGGAAGAATGCGCACATACTTTAATTGTGGTCTACAAGGTCATTTCCAGTGGTAGTGTCCTAAAGCTCCTACCGTCAATGTTATATCAGATGCTCCTGATGATGGCATTCGATCTATCCAGATGTTTCTTAAATTGGCATTCGAACCGTCAACGGAGTAAAGGAGCCAGTTGCAGTGATTGATCTCCATCGTCACACTTTCCCATGTTTCTTAAATTGGTACTTAGAATTCTCGTTGTTAGGGTTTTTGTACTCTTTTGTTGTATTCAGATCAATACAAAAGTTTATAAAACTTTTCTGTATTTTTGTGATAACAACAAAAATGGTGACTCTGTTAGAGAAAATGAAATGTAAACACTGTACATCTTAGACTAATTTGCTGAGGGTGGGAAAATACATGCCTAGCTTAGACATAGTATTTCTTGAGGAACTTGCCATTGATCGGCATCATTCGCAAATCCTCATTAGGCTTCGCGAGCCAGTACGCGCCATTAGAATACACTGATTCCACTATGAAGGGACCCTCTCACTTGGCTTGGAACTTCCCTGCCGTCTTGTGGGTCATGACCATCGGTCTTCTCACTGTTAAGACGAGGTCACCGACATGGAATGTCCTTTCCTTTACTCTTTTGTTGAAGGCCACAGAAAGGCGGGCTTGATATAGATCAATGCGCTGTTGAGCCAGGCGATGCTTTTCATCAAGTGCCTCCAACTCCTGGATCCAAAATCGGTAAAAAGTGTCACTTGCGAATTGCAGACCATTGTCGTGAATGATCCTACGGGACAACCCGAAGCGATAAATGACGTGATGTTTGATAAACTAATCATGTTCGTAGTTTTTACTTCGACGAGCGATATGTTTTCCATCCACTTAGAGAAGTAGTTTGTTATGGCGATGATGAACCGGTGTCCTTTTGATGAGCCTCTGCACCCAACTTATCTTTCTGATCGATTGGAGCGACTGTCGATCGATATTCCAGTCTCTGTGAGTAGGTCTAGTACATACTTCCTCTAAGAGAGGACGATCTCATTTTTTCCTCGAGCTACCTCGATCCCGAGAAAATACCTCATCATTCCCAAGTCCTTCACTTCAAACTCCTTGGCGAGTTTTGACTCCAGCTGGGTGATCTCCTCCTCATTATTACCTGTGATCACTATATCATCCACATACACAGTAAGTATGGTGATGTTGAGATCTTGGGTTGTTGGAATTTGTTACCTGGAAATCCATGTGGCAATAGTTGGAATTTGTTGTTGTTGAGATCTTGGGTTGTTGGCACCCGTCATGTGCATGACCTAGTCAACGCGACACGTGTCATGCACCAATTGCTTGAAGATCTTGGCTGCTTACAATAGAAAGATTTTTTCGCCTAGAGTTTTATGGGAACGCTGCTGCATAACAACTTTGTCGCATGAAGGGTTAAGGGAACACTACCACATAATAATTCAGCCGGATGGGAGTTGTCCTTGTGCTGACGTAAGTGCTGATGTAGCTACTGTCTGCACAAACCACGAAGCGTGCTGATTACTGACATAACTGTAAGTGGCTCAACTTTTTAGAGCATTAAATGCTCTTGTCAGTGAGGATGACTTTTGCCGCATGATTTTCAATCGCTCTTGCCGCATGGCTTTTGGCTGCTTTTGCCGCATGGCTTTTAACAGCTTTTGTCGCATAGCTTTTGGCTTTTAATTGCCTTTGCCGCATGATTCACAATTTTTCATGCTTATACACTTCTTTGATTGAAACATGCCAAACTGAGTAACTTGTGTAAATCGACCAAACCACGCACGAGGTGATTGTTTAAGACCATAGAGGGCCTTCCGCAGATGAAACACTTTACCCTCCCTTGCAACGAACCCGAACGGTTGTACCACATACATTTTTTCTTCAATATCCCCATGGAGAAATGCATTCTTGATATCCAGCTGAAGCAATGGCCAGTCATAGTGAACAACTAAGGCCAAGAGTGCGCGAACATATGTCATCCTGGCAACTAAAAAAAAGGTCTCAAAATAATTCTCACCATAGGTCTGAGAATATCATTTATCCACCAAACGAGCCTTTAGGCGATCAATGGTGCTATCCGGTTTTACCTTGATCGTAAACACCTATTTGCAAGTATGGTTCTCACTATAGGCTAATCTACCAAGTCCCAAGTATGGTTCTACCGAAGCGCTTTCATCTTCTCTTCCATAGCAGTACGCCAACCGGGATGTTTGAGACCCTCCTCGGCAGTATTGGGAATCTGAATCCCATCAATAGTATCTACCAAGGACTGAGTGTGGGTCGCGAGCCTTTTTTATTTGTCAACATACAAAGGATGATCACGACAGACATAACGAGGTCGAGCTGGTGGAACAGGCGAAGGAGAATCAGTGGAGCTAGAGGAGGATGATGGCTTTGTGATCGTGGGCACTATCTGTGATGTTCGTTTGGGCGACATCTGTACTGACTAAACCAGTGTTTGCGGACCATCAGACCGGGATACTGGCTCGGTAGGGGAGGGCAACCTTACGGGGGCTATTATGTTTGAACAGAAAATAACAATAAATTCTCTTCTGGGTAAACTTGGAGAACTGGATCAGTAGTTTGTGGAAGTGGAGGAAACTCGATTTCAACGAAGGTAACATCCAGAGAAAATAAATACCTCTTTAAGGTATGGAAAAAATACTGATACCATTTCTGATCTTTAGGATACCCAAGAAAAATATATTGGATTATCTTAGGATCTAATTTAGAAAGGGTCGGTCGGATATTCTTTGAGAGGTAAAGAAAACAGCTCTCGTTCGGGATATAACCAAGAAAATGGATTAGCACCACTGAAAATCGACGATAGCATACGATTAATAAGATAGCAAGCTATAAGTACCACATCAGACCAAAATCTTTTGGGAGTACATGCTTGAAACATAAGAACACGCGTTGTTTTCACGAGATGTCTATTCTTGCGTTCGGCCACACCATTCTGTTGTGATGTGTAAGGACATAAAGTTTGGTAGATGATGCCATTGTGGGACAAATGAGTATTGAATTCACGAGATAGATACTCACGACTATTGTCACTTCAAAAGCATTTAATCGGAACACCAATTGTGTTTTAAAATCAGCATAAAAATTGCACTAAATTTTAAATAATTTGGAACAATTTTTCATCTAATAGACAAAAGTGACATGTTCGTAGTCATCAACAAATGTAACAAAATACTTGAAATCCACCAGTGATTCAACCAGACAAGGTTCCCATATATCCGAATGCACCAACTCGAAAGGAGCGGATGCAATTTTATTATGACTCACCGGATAGGGAACCCAGTGATGCTTAACCAAACGATACGACTCAAAATAAAAAGTAACTGGAACATCTAAATATGGGAATATTTATTGAAGAGCTTGGATTGATGGATGGCCTAACTGACAATGTAACTCGAAAGGATCGAGTTTTACGCTGACACAATCAACAAAGGAAGGTACGTCAAATATGTACAAGCCTCCAGCCACATGCCCCTTAACGACAATCTTTTCAGTCTTTAGGTCCTGAAAAACAAAACCATCAGGAAAAAATGTTATCGAGCAATACATGTCTCGAGTAATCTGACTAATTGAAACTAAACTGAACGAGTTTCCAGGTGTATGTAATACTGAATTGAGTGAGAGTCCAGAAGAAAGACGAGCACTTCCTCGTCCACAGACTGTTAGTGAACCACCATTGGCAACAGTAATATCAAAAACACGATCCACAGGTACATAATTGCGTATCATATATGCGTCTCCAGTCATGTGAGGAGACGCACAAGAATAAATCTTCTACTGCTTTGACCTTACCACACATGCCGTTAAGTACCCAGTTGTGGATCCAAATGTGGAGGCTTCACCATGACGTTGAGCTTAGGAGTCAACAAAATCTGTATATGACTCTGCATTCATCTGCTCCAGAAAGTGGATGATGCGTCAAATCCATGCCGAATTTATCCACCAACCTTTAGAGTTCCTACACCCGACCGTCGCGTCTTGACCATTCGAAGCGTGGGGTATGCATATTATCGGGCCGATTAGTCCACCGTCATCAAAAGGACACCGGTTCATCATCGCCATAACAAACTACTTCTCTAAGTGGATGGAAACTATACCGCTCGTCGAAGTAAAAACTACGAACATGATTAGTTTATCAAACATCACGTCATTTATCGCTTCGGGTTGTCCCGTAGGATCATTCACGACAATGGTCTGCAATTCGCAAGTGACACTTTTTACCGATTTTGGATCCAGGAGTTGGAGGCACTTCACCTCGGACCTGATTGACTATCAGCTTGGAGTCACCATAGGTTTCCAGGTAACAAATTCCAACTATTGCCAGCCTTTGATGCCGACGTCGGTTTTCGCAGCGTGACTTAGGCACATGCACAGATTACTCTTGGGGCAGACCAGCTCTCGTCCAACCACTGTAATCGATCGCACAGTCCTAATAGGAATGGCCAGGGAGGCCGCGAGGACAGCAAGTGACGTCAGCCTCGATGTTTTTACAGCCGTGGTACATGTTCTATGAAGAACCCGGTAAAGGTGGAGATTATGTTGTTCGCTGCTTGATGGTAGGGAAAAAAACCCTCATGCCGAACTTCATACTGGCCTCGGACCTGATTGACTAGCAGCTTGGAGTCACCATAGGTTTCCAAGTAATCAACCCCCAACTGTTTAGTCAGTTGGAGTCCGATGATAAGAGCATTGTACTCCGCCTCATTATTGGAGCATGGCTCCATGAGAGAATACGCACGATGGATGACCAGGTTATCGGGAAAACCAATACTACCCCCACTCCTGCAATGATGTCGCCCTTACGCCCAGTTCTCGAGGCACCGTCAAAGAACATTCGCCAAACGAACTTTTCCATCGCCGCGTTGGATTCCAACACCTCATTTGGAATATCGTCATAGAGCTTTGACGTCGCTAGAACGGAATGAGCTGCCAAAAAGTTGGCCAATGCTTGGTCCTTAACTACCTTCTGCGGGCCAAATACCATGTTGTATGACGACAGTAGTATTGTCCTTATGGCTAGGTGAGAGTTAAGTGTCACTTGCTTAGTCATGAGGACTCTTAGGAGGTTAACTCGAGAGATCACATGAATTGTTTGTTCGGCCACGTAATGGCGGATCTTAATATAAATTTTATGAACAAAATTTGTGTAGCATAGATATTTATATAACTGACGGGCACTTATATTATCAAATCGTGGTAATAATAGAGTAGCATATATATTTATATACGGTGATTGTGAATTAACTTTAAGAACAAAATTTTATGCTTCTTCACCCTCTAATAACAAACAAGTGGAGGAAAAAATGTGCCTTAATATAAATTCATATTAGATAGAAAAATGATCGATAATAAGATTTTGTAAATTATGTAACCTAATATTCTGATAAGTTAAGAGAGATGGATTAAACCTCCGTCGTAAGATAACTCATTTAGTATACCTCCGTGTGAATATAATATTCTTAGAATTTTATCCATGATGAATAGAGATTGTGTATAGCTTCTAGAAAAATATTACAGAAAAATAGAATGTAGAGTTTACTTTCCAACAAACCTTTGAACAATTATTGTTCCATTCTTGTCACAAAGTATTATAAACGGAAAATTCTTTATAGAGGGAAAATTTCTGGGGTATTTGGCTCCACAGAGAGAAGTATGGAAAATTTCCAACTTAGGAGAAAGTTCGTCAGATAGAATGACGAATTTCGGACTTGAGTCGGACTGACGAATTTTCTAGCAAAATTTGCTGATATTTGTCAGTCAATCATGCAGATTTCTGACAAATTTTCTAGTGAAATTTGTTGAAATTTATCGGTCAGTCTGGCAGATTTCAGTTTTTTTTTTTAAATAATCTGACTATTTAGCTAAATTAATCACAGCTCCAAAATAAAAATAAAGAATTGAGACCAAAAAACTAAGAAAATTACAACAAAAAGCTATGTAAAAAAACTTACCTAGAGCAGATAGAGAGAGAGAGGAGCAAAAAGAGAGATCAAAGAGAGCAGATAGTCACCGGAGTGATCACAAGAGAGAGGATCTCGTGCCCCAAGTCTCCATTTTATGTTAGTGGGTCGGGTTATCGGGTCCAGATACTGGGTCAAATTAATAAAAAATATATGTTTTTTTTTTATAAAATACATATAATAATAAGTAGACAAAGTTTCGAACCTAAGAGTCTAAGACCTCCTAAGTAAAAAGTATCCAGTTTAGACACAATTCCCCAATGTTTGAAAGCTTGCTAGTTAATATTCAGTTCATATGTTGGAAATCTATATGGAAATGCACTAAAAAAAAAAAAAAGCTTTCTCACAAATCCATTGAGAGCTTGAGCCCCTTGTGGTTTACATGTAGATCCACCCCTGCACATACGGATTGCATTTTTGAAATAACCTTGCTTCATATCTTATAGGATGATGATACGAAAGGGATTCGATTTCAAAATGTCAATGTCAAGATTCAAGAACCTATCAACACTAGGCAGGAGAAAACTCAAAATAGTAGCATGATGGACATCAATGTGAGCTGACACTTTCACTGTATATCTCAATACCTTCGATTTTACTATCAAATAGGAGGTTAGGGACAAACATCATCACTCGTATTAATCTGAAAGGAAGAGAAGTCAAGGAATCCATTTGGAGCACAGCATCAGATTTTGTAACATGTTTATTATATTTTTAGGTTCAGATTCAGAGCTAAAGGTACTAAACTTGGTGTCTTGTGCTTAAAACGTCAATTCCACAGGGAACATTATGTTGCAAGTCTTGTAACTAAATGTCCACTTTGATCTATTGGATCAAATTAAACTCAAAGGGACAACATGGTTCTGGTTAGACTCTAGGAACTCTAACTTGAATGGTTTAACCTTATGGTGATGTGATAGTGTGAAATCATAATCAAAGTCTCAAGAAGGGTGAAGGTAATCTATATATAAAGATCTTAATTTCCAGATTCTTAAATGACTTACAGTTGAAGAAAGAACCCACCAAGACAAGAACTTGTAAATATGATCTATTGAACTTATTTAGAGCTCTAATAGGATACTGATCCTGATAATGGTGTCAGAACAGTCTCGACGTTCTCCTGTGAAAGAGTTGCAAGCTCTTGATACAACCTGTCTCCACTTGAAAAAATGTCATCTCAGCAAACATTGACTATCATTCTGTGTTGTATGTACATATTATGAAGAGTACAAAAACATCATTTCTCATCCACTTCCATGTAGAATACATAAAGCCTTAATCCTTGTCCTATTAGAATACATATTGACCTTCAAGAATCATAGCCATTAATCCTGTCCAAAGGCAGCAGAACTGCGAGATATATCTGCTTCTTGTCAAATTACAGAACAGTAAACAGATGGAAGTTCCAAGACTCCCTTATGAACTTTTTGAAAGTAATAGAATCTTAATTAGTGGGACTGTTTCTATGAATGAAGAGAAGTGCAACTTCTTAAGCAAGAATTTGATAAAGCCACTTAGGGCGTAGACTAAATTAATTAACCATGGAGTTCAAAGGTAAATAGGAGTTCTAAAGCCAATTCTGGACTCTTATCTCTTGACCTAAGAAGCACGGTACAGGTACCAGATACAATACGTACCCAATTCGGCGGTACAAAAAGTACTAAAAGGCAATTTGTTTGTGTGTGTGTGTGTGTGTGGGGGGGGGGGGGGGGGGGGGGGGGGGGGGGGGGGGGTATAGACAGATATCACTAAAACTAAGAATGTAAGTATCTCACAGTATTATTCAAATTAATTTTAGTCGAAACTATGTAAAGGTTTGATTTCTAAAACATAAGTATCGAAGCTCTATTTGGAAGATAAGGCTATATCCAACAAGCTGCACCAAAAAAGTACCCACAAAGAGCCAAAGATGTACCATTAAAACTGAAAATAAATTTTATATGGTATGTATGCCGTACGAACCTTCGAGTCGCCAAGGAGTACATTCTCTGTACGGGTATGCCTTCCTAAATGGAGTACCATGCTTCATAACCCTTGACCCAAGAAGTCGCAATTTTTCCACTTACATAAAGGGTTTCACAAAATTCTTCCACTTCGGCCTTTAGTTAATAACATGCACTCACAAAAGTTACCTTTTAGAACCTTCCACTTTTGAATCCAAACTAATTACCAATTATAAGATATAATATTGAATTGGACAATTTGTATTAGGAATTCATACTATTAACATTCCAAAGGACATCAGCAAAGTCTCTTTCCATCTTTGAGGTACCTATGATATTAAAATGGATAATAATATGTATGATATCTTACTTGTAGACCATAAATTCAGAGGATCTAGATTTGTCACTTTTTGTTGTTGTCGACCATCACAAAAGAGCCAAATTCACACCCATCCAATTCGTGACCCATGGTTGAGGGCATCACTAACTTTAGCAGTTAGTTACCGCTCTCTCTCTCTCATTTTTATCCGTTTATTTGTGGTGGAGGAAGGAAAAAAAGAAGTAAGATAAACTTTCCCCTTCCACCATCTATATAATAGCATCCCTATTTCAAATCCATATTTGCATAAAACCTCACTTAACCTCATCTAGTTGTTGATGTTACAAAACCTTGGATAGCTCTCTTATCATGAACTAGGGGGTAAATATTTGGAATTCACTCACTTGTATCTAGTTCAATACCCGTTTTCGTACCCACTTGTGAACCCTACATAGTTTCATAAACAAATTGCTTTAGGTTTGGCTTTATATCCAATACCGGCCAATTTCATAACCTGACTTTGAACCTATATTGGTTCCATATCTAATATCGGTTTCTGATTTCTTATCTAGCTCATATCTGATTTAGTATGCGGTCCCTATTTGTGCTCTAATAGCATCCTGCTAAGTAATTAAATACATAGTAAACTGGAAAAATTTATTAAAAATGTGGCATGTTACAAAGTAAGGGAAAAGATGTATTCATGAATAATTACTTTTAAGCTTCTTGGAATTATTGAAATGAAACTCGGTTTGACTAGTCACTTTAATTTAAAAACAAAATTGCTTCTCAATTTAGAGACTAACTCTAATCACTTCACTATGTTTTCTCACACCTTTAATAGTACCACTAAACTATGATAGTAAAGGTGTTATGGTCATGCACCATCATGTCAAGAGTACACCTCCCTCCGCAGTAAGAAGTTGCACCCTCTTCTAAGTTGTTAGTTGTTGCTGCTATTTTGTTGATTTTCCTGTGAATAGGTTCCATATGCGTCCCCTCATGTTATACACACACTCAACTAAGGTGTTTTTCTCAGTCCTGAATCCAAGTCAGCTGCTAGGCTGATGTAATGCTCCATATCTTCTTCAGATAGAATTTGTGTGATACTATTGTCCATTGTTAAATGGACATCATCATTTGAAGCATCAATTGATGTTGAATACCACCATTTTCTTGCTCCTCCATGTGTTTCTTAAGCATCGCATTAGTAGGTCTCCATAGTGATTATTAGATGGAATGATTGGATGATTATAATTGAATGAGGGATTACATATATAGAGAAGAGGACTAGCCTAATCATTATTCTCTACCCGATGTAGGACTAAATAACTAATACTCAACACCCTCCCTCAAACTGGAGCATAGATGTCAATCATGCCCAACTTGTTACAAAGAAACTGAACACGAGCACCTAAAAGAGACTTTGTAAAGATATCAGCTATTCGCGGGTTCTCACGTGGTGAAATATTATCATCATATTTTTATACTCATCACGGACGAAGTGAATGTCGATCTCAATGTGTTACGTCCTTTCATAAAATACGGGATTGGTAGCAATATGGAGTGCAGACTGGTTATCACAACACATATCTCTTCTCTCAGTTCCTTCAGAAGGTGCTGCAGGTATAACATCTCTACTGTGCCACGAGTAATAGCTCGATATTCCGCTTCCGAACTGGATCGTGAGACCACACATTGCTTCTTGCTCTTCCACGACACCAAGTTTCCGCCAATAAATACCGAGTAGTCATATGTAGACTGTCTATCCGTAAGACTAGCACCACAGTCATCATCTGTAAAACACTCAAGATGAGTATTGTATATCCCTGATTCTCTATTCGGATTCATTTTCCTGGATTCTGAGCTTGATAGCGTAGGATTATAAGAACTATCTGGCAATGTGGAACTTATGGAGAAGCCATAAATTTACTTGCGACACTTACAACAAAAGAAAATGTCTGGATGAGTCATGACTACCAAGTAGTTAAGTTGCCAACCACCCGTCGATACTGATCAGGATTGGTAATCAGTATCCCCTCATCGGGGAGTAATTTTATCCCTAGATCTATGGGTGAGGTTGCTCCCTTAGTTTGCATCATTTCTGCTTCAGTTAGGATGTCAAGTACGTATTTCGCTGAGACATTACAATGTGTCGCTTTTCCCTTGTAAATTCAATGCCCAAGAAGTAATTTAACGATCTCATATATTTAGTCTGGAACTATTCACCCAAAAACTTTTTTAGCCATGCAATTCCCTGACTGTCATCTCCCGTTATCACAATATCATCAACGTAGACACCAAGTAGTATCCGTCAGGCTAATGTTTGTCGGTAGAATACCGAATGATCCTTCTTGGATTGACACGTGCCAAACTGAGTAACTACATGTGTAAATCGACCAAACCAAGCACGAGGTGATTGTTTGAGACCATAGAAGGCCCTTCGTAGATAGCATATTTTATCCTCCCTTGCAACGAACCCAGGAGGTTGTACCACATACACTTACTCTTCAAGGTCCCCATGAAGAAATGCATTCTTCACATCCAACTGAAGTAGGGGCCAGTCATAGCGGACAGTTAAGGCTAGGAGCACTCGCACAGAAGTCATCCGGACAACTGGGGAGAACGTTTCAAAATAATCTTCTTCGTACGTCTGAGAATATATTTTTGCCATAAGATAAGCTATTAAACGATCAAGAGTGCCATCCGATTTTACCTTGATTGTCAACACTCATTTGCATCATACCGCCTTCTTACGAGTAGGCAAGTTCCACCAGGTCCTATGTATGATTCTCCCGAAGCGCTTGTATTTTATCTTCTATAGCGGCATGCCAACCCGAATATTTGAGTCCCTCATAAGTAGAATTGGAAATCTGAATCATATCAATAGTAGCCACCAAGGACTGAGTGTGACTCGCGAGTCCTTTGTAGTTCTTAACATACAAAGGATAATAACGACATGCACAATAGGGACGAGCCGTTATATCAGGTGGTGAAGCAGTGGAACTGGATGAGGACCCTAATGACGACACTGGCTCTACAGCTGTGGGTAATATTGGGGATGTCTATTCTGACGGAACTGGTGTTTGCAAACTATAGGACGGCGAGATTGGCGATGCCAGTTCCGACTGAGTTGATGTTTGCGGACCACTGGACAGCAAGACTGGCTCGGTAGGAGAGGGCACCCTAACGGGGAGTTGTTGGGTCTGAACTGGATACAAGAGGAAGTTCTCATCTATATAAATTTTGGAACATAATCGATGGTTGGAGGGAGTGGAGAAACTCAGTTTCAACAAAGGTAACATCCTGAGACATAAAATTTGTTTTCAAAGTTGAAAAAAAATAACGATACCCTTTATGATCTTTCGGATACCCAAGAAAAATATGCTTGATTGCCTTTGGATCCAACTTAGAAAGAGTAGGTCGAGTATCCCGAACGTAACATAAGCAACCAAAAATTTTGAGAGGTTGAAAAAATGGCACAAGCTTGAGTTATAACCGAGGAAAATAGAGTATTAACATTGAAAACAGAAGATGTCATACGATTGATCAGAGAGCAGGCTGTAAGAATCGTATCCGACCAAAATTTTCTAGAGGGTACGTACATGAAACATAAGAGCACGCATTCTTTCCAATGGGTGTGGCGATTCTTGCGTTCGGCATCATCATTCTGTTGTGATATGTAAGGACAATATGTTTGGTGGATGATGTCATGTCTAGCCATTTGAGAATTGAACTCACGAGACAAATGCTCAGGACCATTGTCACTCCGAAAATAATTAATAGGAACCCCAAATTGGATTTTGATTTTCGCATAAAAATTGCACCAAATATCAAATAATTCGGAGCAATTTTTTATCAAGTAGACAAAGGTGACACGTGAGTAATTATCAACAAAGAAAATAAAATACTTTAAACCCGTCACAGATTTAATAGGACAATGCCCCCATACATCAGAATGTACTAACTCAAAAGGAGCTAATACAGATTTATAGAAACTCGCCGGATAGGGTACTCAGTGATGTTTTGCCAAACTACATGACTCACAATGAAAAGGAATTTGAAAATCTAAAGATGGACACATTTTCTAGAGAGCTTGGATAGATGGGTGACATAACCGACAGTGCAATTCAAATGAATCGAGTGACACGTCGGCACATGCAACAAAAGAATTCATGTCAAACAGGTACAAGCCTCCAGCTACATGTCCTCTATCGATAGTCTTTTCAGTCTTTAGGTCCTGAAAAACACAATCCATCAGAAAAAAATGTTATCGAGTATTGCAAGGCACGAGTAATCCGACTAATTGATAGTAAACTGAATGAGTTTCCAGGTATGTAATACTGAAGTGAGTGGCAGACCGAAAAAAAGACGGGGTACTTCCTTTTTCACGAACTTTCAGTGAATTGTCATTCGCAACAGAATATCAATCACATGACCCACAAATACCTAATCTCGCAACATACCTGCATCGCATGTCATATGATCAGACGCACCATAGTCAATCACCCACTGCATCGACCTTACCACACATGCCGTTAAATAGCCGGCTGTGGATCTAGATCTAGAAGCTTCACCACGACACTGAATTTGCATTCAGCAAATTCTACATACGTATCTACCATTATCTGCACGGATAGCCTGTCATTGTCATGAGCATCTGATGCAACGTTGGCGGCAAGTGCTTTGGGATACTACCACTGAAAGTGTCCTTGTTGATCACAGTTGAAACATGTTCACGATCGGCCTCTATCATAGCCACCATCACTTCGACCACCATTCCGGCCAGTATTTCGGCCACCACGTCAATACGTCTACCACCACGACTACCACGGAATCTACCACGAGCAGCACCCAAGGAAGACCGATCAGCAAGTACATCACTCGTATCAGTCCCAACTACTTTTGTTACCCATAGGACACGAAAGTGGACTTCCATCAGAGATGGAACCTCAACCCCTGCAATAATCTGAGACCATGCAGAGTTTGCATCAGGACGAAAGGAGGCAAGGTATGCCATGACATAGAGCTGTTGGCATTGTGTTATTGTCTCATTGATATCTGTCGTCAATAGTAGCGAACGATCCACCTAATTAGTTAGTGCCTTAAATGCACAAAAATAGTCCTTATGTGACTTGTCTTCTTGATCATCTCAGTGGACGCCAATGACCGAGTCATAGATGCAGGACAAATCGTGTTTGCCATCAAACGCAGACGCAAGGACATCCCATAACTACTTTACTGAATCTGTGTTCCGAACCTTGTCCTTAACTGATGGTTCCATCAAATTCACCAACTGTGTAAGCAGTCGACTGTCGTCCGTCTCCCACTATTCGTATGTGGGATCATTCACTGCTGGGGGTTGTCAGTCAGATGTTTTGAAAATCGCATTCCCCGAAATATCTTCTCGACTTTCTTTTGCCATGTGGAGTAACTATCTGGACAGTCCAGTCGTCGATCGACAAGTCGAATCGATAAAATCGCCGTGCTAGTCCCTTGTTCCCCTGCCACTGGGTTCCCGGCATTGATTTTGTCAACATTGCTACTTGCCTTAGTATTCGTCATCCTTCAATGTTCTCGATTTGATTGTCGTTGATCGTCCCGATCCAATATTCACATCAACTCTATCAATATGCGTTCAACATAGCCAGAACTAGCTCGCGCAAGGTAAGCAGAGATCGAATATGGATCGCATAAGCCAGGATAGAGATGCAACACATGTTGCTTTCTGTTCGATCCTGATGTGGATATCGGACCAGGAACAAAGATTTACGCAAACCAAGTATGCTCTCTATTAACTCCTGATGTCGATATCGAGGTTCAAAGGTTCAAACAAACAAACCATTGTTTATCCTCTGAAGATCCCAACGCCGACGTTTTTTTTTTTGCTAGGGTTTGCTGCGGCTAGGGTTTGTTGCGGCGACTATGGTATAGATATGGAGTTAGGTATTACAGAACATAGGATGGGATTAGGGTAGATCTAAGGTTAGGATTTAAGGGGGGGCAGGGGGGTTGCTGGAGACGGGGGGGCAGTCGTCGGGGGAGGGGAGGGATTGGGTGGGGGGAGCAACTGTCGGAGGGAAAGGAGGAGGGTGGAGGTGGGGGTGTTGGATCCGGGGGGGTAGCTGGAGTCGGGGGGAGGGAGAGAGAGAGAAGAAAAATTAGGGTTTGGGAAAGAAAAAATGGTATAGCTCTGATACCATGTTACATGGAATAATTGGATGAATATTATTGAATGAGGGATTACATATATATATGAGAAGACTAACCTCCTGCTTATTCTCTATCCGATGTGGAACTAAATAACTAATACTCAACAGTGATGCAGACTTGGCTTCATATAATCGGGTCTTACAAGTCTTATCAAAACAGTCAAAACAAATACATAGATAGGAACATAAGCCCACTTCCAAACTAATGCCATGTCCTTTGGTGACTCCCTTTATAAACATGAGCTTTCTTCAACTTTCCTTTTCTGTGTAGGACCTCCAAAATCAAGTTTTGAGTTACTTGTTCCATCAAACTCCGATGACAAGGCTTTTTCATTCTAATAGTACAAGATAATTTTAGTCAAGCCACTTGACCTATATTTGAACCCCTGCAATAGTTCTTGTCGGTGCTTTAACTTTTCATGCTTCTTTTGTATTTCTAAGATGGCTCCTTACAAATTCGTTAGTTTTAACATCAATTGGGATTCCATCAATCTATTGCTTGAGACAGTAGATATCACATTCTATAATGTTTAGATAAAATTTACACCTAAAAGGTATTCAAATCCTCTCCTCCGAATATTAAATAATTCCATCCTACATCATTCGACTTCTGTCTTACCATGAATTCATCGTTCCCGAATCTACAAACCATAAATACCTTTTAAATATTACATATACAGCACCTCCAAAGTAAAGTAAAATAAAAAAATTACTTCAATACATCAGCTATTTAACCAATTAAATCGATTGGATCTCACATTTCAATTAGATGATAGTCTAATCGATAAATGTTTACACATTAACAACATAATTACTGAAATTTCTACAATGTCCCATGTACATTTATTGTGCAGTCCTAACCATTAAGACAGCAAAATATTGCATGGACACCAATACTGTTGGGAACACATGCGCTTTGATACCACGTGTTGGACGTGTCGCGAAAGCGTTTGCCAACCCACCTGAGATGACTAAACCAATCTACGAACACCAAGCACAGATAAAGACAAGTATATGCCGGTGACTATGTCACCTGGACAAATCCTAACCTTTATAACTCAGATGAAAATTACAAGATTGCAAAAAATAATGTTGAAACCCTTTGTCCTAATAGGTTCAACCCTCTCACCACACTCAAGAAGAAAAGCAGAATATTATAATTGAAATTACTCACCAACCCGTAGCAATCTCCCTAACCGAAGTTGATGACTCCTCGATTAGATCTCCTTCATCCTTCTGTTTTTGATGGCGAAGTCTTAAGAGCAAAGCACGGGCTTTCTCTTAGATTTCCTGTGGACGAGCACCCCGAATCTCCAACTTGTGCTTCTAACTTTGTGCCTCCATCCTCCTCCCTATTTATAGGATGAAAAACCTATTTTAGGGTTAGGAAACCCTAAAAATAGTCAACCATAAGATCCAGCCGTCCACTAGCATCCAACGGTCCAAAATATAACATAAAAAACTCTAAATTTCGAGCAGCCATCACCGATACCGAACTCGGACCGAGTTTGGTTCGAAGGTTCTGGAACACCACACTGAGTTCGGCCCAAACTCAGCTACAGACCGAGTTCGGACCAAACTCTGCCCCCTTCAGCGGACTTGATTCCCAACAATCTCCCCCTCCAGTCAGATGACAGGTGTTGGCTCCATGGCTCCTCAAATGGACTCCATGTATGTCGCCCCGCGATAGAAAACCTGCTCCCCCATGCCACCCATCTCTGATCTCCCGAATTGCTTTGCATCTTCCGTCATCTCCAGCTCCTCGACCGTCACGTCGACGCTAGCTGCCATACGTAGCACCTCCTGCACTACTGGGATCCTGCCGATATCGATGACACGGCCAAGACCGAAGTCCCTGACTATCAGCCTCACCGTGAGTCTTTACTGCATGTCCCCAACTTTTGCCTTCCACTGGAACGTGTTAACGTTCTGACGAGCTTCTTCACCCTTGGCTGGCCCACCAAGCGAACGGTACGATTCTCCCGAGATTCGAACTCCTGAATCTGTCCACCTTCGTGTCCAAACTTGAAGTTCCACCATACACATGCGTCCTCGAGCAGAACATCATGCACTGTGCATACCGTTGATGACCCACAACTTCCCCTAACTGTGTGAATGATGATGCTCCTGCCTCATATTGAGTTTGCTACAAACCTTGATCTCCTCCTTGGCCTCGAACTGCTGAAACCAATGTCGCTCCGTGAAGCTTTGGCAAACCACCAGTCGCCAAAACTGGATCAATGGAACAACGCCCACCTAGAGACCGACCAGCTATCATGGAACCGACAAAATGACCCTTAATCTTTGACTCATCACCATTCGTCGCTTTGTCTCAACGAACTGAATCTTCTGTATCCCTCAAAGTATCTCGAAGACCCTCCAAAACAAGTTTTCGATGATCCACCTCCTATCGAATACCCCTCGAGCCTCCATCCGTTGTCTGTGGCATGTCTGTACACCTTAGCGGCTTGAACTTGTATATGCCACAACACAAATCTCCTCGAGCCAGCTATTGGGAACCCTTTGTAAGCATCCAATCTTTGTCCCCAAACAAACTACGACAGCCATCGTCCGCTAGTCTCCCTACTAAAACCAAGTTATAGCACAAACTCGGTACATGTCGCACATCCTTGAGAACGAGCTTCTCACCAAGCTCCGTTGTCAAGTGCACATTACTGATGCCTACATCTGCAGTCGTCCCCTTGTTGCCCATCTTCACACGTCCAAACCTGCCACCGCGGTATAACGTGAAAATTTTCCTATATAAAGTGGCGTGATACGACGTCCTCGTGTCCATGACCCAGTCATCATCATGACACATGCCATAAAGTTCCTCTGTGTCGGTTGCTGCGATGATAAGATCTCCCATAGCCGTAAGATCCTCCTGATCATCCTTGCCTTTGGCCTTCTCAGCTTTGAGCTTCATGCAGTTCCTCTTGATATGACCCATTTCGCCACAGTGATAGCAGCCCTCCCTGTGGTCCACAGTCGCAAAATTCTGAGAACTCCCTCATGTCCTCACATATGACTTGGGTCTTCCCTTTCCGTAGGAAGCCACCAGAGCGGACTCCTGCAACGATTCCACTTGCTTACGCCGGATCTTCTCGTTCAACAATCTACTTTTGACTGCCTCCATCGTGACAACTCCATCAGGAGCGGAGTTGCTCACCGACACCACTAACGTCTCCCAGCTTTCCGGCAAAGAACTCAAAAGCAGAAGGCCCTGAAGCTTATCCTCAATCACCATCTTCATTGCAGACAGCTGATTGATGATGCCCTGAACCTCGTTCAGATATTGTGCCACCGGTGTACCTTTCGTATACTTTGAGTTGACGAATTGGCGAATCAGAAACGCCTTATTGCCAGCCGTCTTCCTTTCGTACAGCGAATGCAGCTTCTCCTATAATGCTTTTGCCGAACTCTCCATGGACACGTGGTAAAATACCGAGTCGTCCAACTATTGACGAATGAATCCAACAGCCTTCCGATCCAGTCGTTTCCAGTCATCAGCACCTTTGTTCGTCGACTTTGCGCTGTCGTCCTCCAACGGACCGTGTGAGGGTGATCATACGAGTGTTCATCTGCTCCGTAAACATAGTTGCACTGTCATGTCCCAGTCCCAAAATACGTAGGACCAGGAATACGTGGCATGCCAGCTACGCATTCGACCAGACTCTGGTCTGACTCGAATACGTATAAGTTGTAATATAAAAGGGCACTATCTATATATTCCATAAATGTAAACCTTTATGTCTCAATCTACAATGTACAACAGTATACAAGAAAGAGCTATATGTATTAAGGTCGACCGCCCAATAATACACTAACTCGAATAGACTCGAGAAAAAGTATGAGTCTACAAACCTAGGCTACAACAGCAGATGAATAATCAATATAAAATAACCATAATGCCGGTAGATATAATGTGAGTACCTGGTACCAAGCTCGCAAGATAGGCCACTCCATCAGTATCTCCAAGTGCTCCGTAATCGTCTATGCTGCAAAACTGGCAGGGAAGCAGGTTCTCAGAGGAACGTAACAAGGTACAGAAATATAGCATGCCAAGTAAACAAAAAGTACAAGTACATGACAGGGTACTCTATCATAACCAACTAGTGTGACACAGTTTAAAGACAATGTTCGACGCGTGGGCTGTCCAAAATAAAACCGTAGCTCCGGACACGGAAACACACGACACGTACTGCAGCTTCGGGCAAAGAGTCACACGGGTGAAACAGCTACACTAGATACAGGTATCACTAGAAAATACTACATATATGTAAGCGCGTGCAGAGTAGCCTAAACGTCTAGTAACTGTCTTCCCCTTCCCAAGCGGTCAACGATTGTGCGTTGAACCTGAACCTCTAACTACAGTCTCGACACAAGGAAATAATTCAACAAACGCGACCCTAAGGTCGTCCCAGTCTCTGGTCATGATGTCAGTATCAGATACAGGAATCTAGCACGATCACAGTGTATGAGTGTCCTGGGGTATCAATGTACTCAAGTACGTGCATCGAGGTACTACAACGCATCTAACCATTTATTCTAAGACGTTATGATGAACGTCAACACCCGGTTGTGATCCGGACGCGAAGTATCGAACGTCAACATAAAACCGTGCACAATGTACAAAAAGAATAATAATATCTGTAAACTGAAATATAGGATGGCAAGGTACACTTGCCTGCGTGCGGCTGCTGATGACGGGGATCGGGTACCGCGTCCAAGTCCTCAGATCCCGCAGTACCTAGCGAAGAGATACAAACCATAATCAATACTCTATTCTACGACAGACAGGGATGCTACATACATCACAACTAAACTCAGTCTCAGCTACGACTCACTGGGACAAGAAACTAGGGGGGTTGACAACCGTTGACGATCGGTACGATAGTCCATCAACTAGTCCTCTTAACACTTTCCTCGACAAATCCTCATTTCGACCATATTCATCACCTGGTTCAGTATCGGGTGTGCTCACTCCCTGACTGTATTTTCTTATTAGATATTAGGTCTTCCTCAATCCTCAAGAACCTTTCACCCACAATCACTGTTCATCCATACAGATTTCCATGCTCACAAATAAATATGTTAAACCCTAAACCCCAATGTCCCTCATTCAAATATATTTTAATATATTAATGACGAATAAATCCTCAAGTTCACCATTAAACCTAAATCTCAGGTCATTATATTCCACATTCACCATATTCATCATTGGCCTTAGGCATCATTAACCTAAAACACCTTCACCTCTTCAACATAAACATTAATCATCTCTAGGCACACATGATTATTTATACTTCACAACAACTACACAATATTAATAAATACCAACCCTAGCTAAATCTCCACATCCATATATATGCCAACAATATAACCATTAAACCCTATCAACCATATCTACATATATGCTCAAAACACTACAACATATAACACATTGAAACATAAACCCTAGCTAGTATTAACACCTGAATATATGTAAATAAATCCCTATTTAAAAATCATATAAAAATCTGGAATTAAAGATCAAGAGAGGGGGAGAGTCGACCTTGCCGATGTCGACGGAGTACGGCCAGTGGTGGTGTAGATGAAGGTGGTAGGGAGAAGGAGGTGGTGGACGAATCAGCGGGGGAGGAGTCCGCAGCCGGAGCGGGACGCACGCGGGAACCGCATGCTGCGGTGGCAGCGGCCGAAGCTGCTCAGGCCGCACGGGTCGGGAACAGCTCGGTGCGGCTGGGAACTAGGTCCGATCGGGGGTCGGGATGCACAGGTCGGTGGTGGTGGTGAGACGGGAACTCTGGCCGGCGGAGGATGTCGCACAGCGAGCCCGGAGTGGTGCAGTCCGGCGATGGGGGAGATCCTCAGTGCCGGAGCATCGGGGTGCAGCCGGCTAGAGCTGTTGTCCGCTCGCAGCAGCCGCGGACGGACTGGCCGGAGCGGTCGGGTCAGCGCCGGAGTAGGGCGGGTCAGCGCCGGAGTAGGGCGGGTCTCTTCGGTCCGGCCGGGTCTTCTTCAGGAAGGAGGAAGAGAGATGAAGAATGAAGGAAGAAGAAGAATAAGAATGGAGGAAAAAGCTTGCATAAAGAAATTTATGGAGGAGGAGAGAGAGAGAGATTTTCGGGATTAGGGCCGGTAGGTTTTAATTGAGGGTGGGTTGTAGGAGCCACTTTATAGGGGAGTGTGTGGGTGAGAATGGAGGGTTGGGATCATTCCTTGGAGGATGGATGGATAGGATTTAATATGGATAGAATGAGGTTTCTTCATGAAGGAATGAGGGGGTGAGATTGGGACCCTATTTTGGGACCCTCTCAATTATTCATGACCAATAGAATGTTGCCAACAATTTAATAATTGCGACTAAGCCCCCGTAAATTCAAAAATTTGCATGGACACATGAAATGACGCAAAAATTGTGGAGAAAAATATATTTAAAAATTGTCATGGTGAGGGGGTGTTGCGCGTTAGGTGCGGGTCTAATTAGAAGGGCATTGGGTTTAATTTAGGATTAAAATAAGATTTACAAAGTTGATAATCCTGATTTAAATAGAGATAACACGTCCCGCGAATTTAATTTAATTGGGGCCCGTGGGGTCAAAATCCGGAAATGACGCAAAGGTCAAAAATGGTGGGGGCTTGGAGTCAGTCTTGGACCCTTTAGTTGGTCCGACTCAACTGGTTAAGTTGGTACCCCAAAATCGTGGGTAACGACACAGGTGTCCGACACGGAATTAATTATGGGTTACGATTTTCGGAATGTTGCGCAATTAATTTAGGGCACACAAAAATTAATTTTAACAGTCAAAAAAGTCCAGTGCCTAATTAGGCGAGTTGAGTCGGAAGTACAATAATTGTACGGAATTTATGGGCTATTATTGGGCTCCGAATAACTAGACAAAGGTAGGGTGCGCCAAGGGTTTAAATTAATTAGATTAAAAATTCCAGATAAAAATTTTCTCTACTCTAAACCTCAACATCTGCCATCAGAATTTTCCAAATCCACTCTAACTATCTATAGAATAAATCGAGGGAGTTTACATTCTTCCCAACTTAGAAAAATTTCGTCCCCGAAATTAAAAGTAAAGCACGATAATATCTAACAGAATTTTAAAACAAACAAGTAATCAATGCCGTACGTAAATTCGTACCTTGCTCCTCAAATAAATACGGAAACCGCTGCCGAATAGAATCCTTGTGCTCCCAAGTGGACTCGCCTGGTGAATGGTGCTTCCATACCACTCTGACCAGTCGAATCATCTGCCCTCTCAAAGTCTTCTCGCTGCGATCGAGGATCTCAACTGGCTGCTCTACGTAAGACAAACTAGGCCCGACTGTAATCTTCGAATGATCAAGCACGTGGCTAGGGTCAGCGACATATCTCCTCAGCTGCGATACGTGAAATACGTCATGTACTCCCTCTAATGATGGAGGTAATGCAAGACGGTAAGCCAATTCGCCAACTCGTTCCAGAATGTCGAAAGGTCCGATATACCTCAGACTCAGCTTGCCTCTGCCTCCGAATCTGATGGTACCACGAGTGGGCGATATCCTCAAAAATATGTGGTCACCCTCCTTGAACTCCAAGGGTCTGCGGTGCGCATCTGCCCAGTGTCTCTGTCTGTCCTGTGCTGCGTGCAGGTGGCTCTGAATCTGCTTGACCTTCTCTACTGTCTGTGTCATCCACTCTGGACCAAGTATCTGACGCTCTCCCACATCACACCAACAAACTGGCGACCTACATTTCCTGCCGTAAAGTGCCTCATAAGGTGTCATCTGTATGCTGGCCTGGTAACTGTTATTGTAGGAGAATTCCACCAAGTGTAGGTGGTCCTCCCAAGAACCTCCAAAATTAATCATGCACGCTCTCAACATATTCTCTAATATCTGTATCGTGCGCTCTGACTGTCCATCAGTCTATAGATGATATGCAGTGCTGAACTTGAGGCGAGTTCCTAGGCTCTCCTGCATACTCCGCCAAAAATGTGACGTGAATCTGGAATCATGGTCCGATACGATGCTGACATGCACTCCATGTAATCATACTATCTGCCTCATATACATGTCAGCTAGTATCTTTGTGGATTGCCCAACTCGGAAAGGCAAGAAATGTGTAGACTTGGTGAGTCTGTCTACGCCAACCCAAACTGCATCCTTCCCGCTAGGGCTTCGCGGAAATCCTGTGACGAAGTCCATGGTAATGTGTTCCCACTTTCACTCAGGAATGGGGAGTAGCTGCAATAATCCTGCAGTCCTCTGATGTTCAGCCTTGACTTGCTGACAAACTAAATACTTTGCTACAAATCTTGTAATTTCCCTCTTCATCCCATGCCACCAGAAATGTTGTCTCAAGTCTCGGTACATCTTCGTACCCCCGGGATGAATGGAATAAATCGAGCAATGAGCCTAGGTCATCAACTCTTGACGTAGCTCGCCACTCGGAACATATAGTCGATCTCCATGCCTCAATGTTCCGTCTTCATGAATCCTGAGTCATGTTTGCATGTCGGCCTCCGTCCTTTCTCGCGGTCGTCTAAATCTCATGTCCGTAGGCAATGCTGCCTTGATCCTCTCAACCAAAGTAGACTGAACCTCAAGACTGACCATTTGTCCATCCATGCCTGGCAATACAATCTCAATCCTGAGTTCCTGAAAATCCTCTAACAACTGGCGATGAGTCATAAACTACATTCGTCTTGCCAGAGTGGTTCTGCAACTCGATATTATAATCTGTCATAAATTCTAGCCAATGCCTTTGTCTCATGTTGAGTTCCTTCTGCATGTAGGCATTCTCCAGACTTTCTGTGTTTTGTATAAATCTCAACATCTGCTCTACAAAAGGTAGTGTCGCCATCGCTTTAGTGCAAATATTACTGCAGCTAGCCCTAAATCGTGTGTCTGATAGTTCTTCTCAAGAACCCTCAGCTGTCATGATGTGTAGACTATCTATTCTATCTGAACATAACTTATATTTGCGGAGCTTGGCCTACAGCCTCTCATTTCTCAGCATCTCCAACACAATCTCGAGATGTCTCTCGTGTTTCTCCTAGTTCTCGAAATATATCAAGACGTCGATGAACACCACCACGAACTTATCCAAGTACTGGTGGAAAACCTTGTTCCTCAAGCTCATAAATACTGCTGGCGCGTTGGTCAAATCAAACGGTCATGACTTGAAACTCATAGAGCATATACTTCGTCCGAAGCGCCGCCTTCGGAATGTCTTCTCTCCGTACCGTGATCTGATGATAGCCTGATCTGAGATCGATCGTCGAGAATACATACGCGCCACTTAGCTGATTCGACTGTACTGTCCTGTCTTTCTTCGTCACAATTTAAGATGGGTTTTTCCCCATGGAGAAACACTAGCCTGACTGAAACTCTTGTCCAAGTGATCATCTACTATGGACCTTCAACTCAATCAACTCTTTCGGTGCTAGTCTAAAGACGGGAAAATAATTGGCTCCGCTCTTGGAGTCAACTCTATAGCAAATCCTATCTCTCTGTCAGGTGGCAGGCCGGAAAGATTATCTAGAATCACACCCTCAAACTCTGATATAACATGGTGGTACACTGGTTCACCTCTTGCATTGTATACCCCTAAGGTAGATGGGCACCATACTCCTGGGCTTTCTGAACTCAACTCAGGGTAACCTGGTGGCCTAAAAATATAAATACAACTACGTCGACAATCTAGTGCCGCATGGTATTGGCTCCATCTACTCATGCTAGGACGATGTCATCTTCTAGACTTAACCTCAAAATAAATCCTTCTGTTCTGTTTACCACACTAAGCCTTTTAAAAGAAAATTCTCTCTCTTGCCTAAAATATAATTTCTCTTCTCCTCAAATATTCCCTAAAATTTTATTCTTCGAATTTCTTCTTTTGTTATTCTTCTCTCCATGTCACAAATACAATAATGGTATCCCTCAAGCACATACTAGAATTCCTGGAATCCGATTATTATCTTCCAAGTGAGATCCTAAAATTTTCATCTCCTCTAGCTCATAATCATCGTTCCTAGCATTGCTATCATATACAACTACTAGTTTCCATCATCAGGCTATGCATTCCCATAAATCATTCTAGGTCATGATCAACAGTCCTTTCAGCTCTCAGTACTTCCAAGATCACTGCTACCTCAAGTACGGGTAGGGTACTACTAGGTCCAACTCTCTTGCCAACCTTCCACACTAGTTCTAGAATCCAAAGAACCCATCAATCTATCCTGATAAGGTAGCACTCTTCTCCAAGAAAGGTATGCGAATTCTATCTCCTGTCGTCTGGTCCTCGATCTTCTTCTGGAGGGAAGTCATCAGTCACAAGCGTTCGTCTTCCCGAACAATAGGGGACGAGAAACAAGGATAGCGACATTGACAAAGATTGAACGAATGCAAAGTGGAAGTCCAAGGGCGATAATCACATACAAAGAGTTTTAAAATCGATTATGGATTGAGATCCTACTCAACAATCATAACATCTATTCCTAATTTGCAGGCTCGCTTGGCACAATCAGGTGACCAAGACGATTTAAATCTGACCTGCATGTGCCACCACAAAAACATGTCACGGCCCAGTCCCAAAATACGTAGGACCAGAAATACGTGGCATACCAGCTACGCATTCGACCAGACTCTGGTCTGACTCGAATACGTATAAGCTGTAATATAAAAGGGCACTATCTATATATTCCATAAATATAAACCTCTATGTCTCAATCCACAATGTACAATAGTATACAAGAAAGAGCTATATGTGTTAAGGTCGGCCGCCCAATAACACACTAACTCGAATAGACTCGAGAAGAAGTATGAGTCTACAAAACTAGGCTACAACAGCAGATGAATAATCAATGTTAAATAACCATAATGCCGGTAGATATAATATGAGTACCTGGTACCAAGCTCGCAAGATAGGCCACTCCATCAGTATCTCCAAGTGCTCCGTAATCGTCTATGCTGCAAAACTGGCAGGGAACCAGGTCCTCAGAGGGACGTAACAAGGTACAAAAATATAGCATGCCAAGTAAACAGAAAGTACAAGTGCACGACAGGGTACTCTATCATAACCAACTAGTGTGACACAGTTTAAAGACAATGTTCGACGCGTGGGCTGTCCAAAATAAAACCGTAGCTCCGGACACGGAAACACACGGCACGTACCACAGCTCTGGGCAAAGAGTCACACGGGTGAAACAGCTACACTAGATACAGGTATCACTAGAAAATACTACATATATATAAGCACGTGCAGAGTAGCCCAAACGTCTAGTAACTGTCTTCTCCTTCCCAAGCGGTCAACGATTGTGCGTTGAACCTGAACCTCTAACTACAGTCTCGACACAAGAAAATAATTCAACAGACGCGACCCAAAGGTCGTCCCAGTCTCTGGTCATGATGTCAGTATCAGGATACAGGAATCTGGCACGATCACAGTGTATGAGTGTGTCCTGGGGTATCGATGTACTCAAGTACGTGCATCGAGGTACTACAACGCATCTAACCATTTATTCTAAGACATTTCGATGAACGTCAACACCCGGTTGTGATCCAATGTACAACATAAAACTGTGCACAATGTACAAAAAGAATAACAATATCTGTAAACTGAAATACAAGATGGCAAGGTACACTTGCCTGCGTGCGGCTGCTGATGATGGGGATCGAGTACCGCATCCAAGTCCTCAGATCCCGCAGTACCTAGTGAAGAGATACAAACCATAATCAATACTCTATTCTACGACAGACAGGGATGCTACATACATCACAACTAAACTCAGTCTCAACTATGACTCACTGGGACAAGAAACTAGGGGGGTTGACAACCGTTGACGATCGGTACGATAGTCCATCAACTAGTCCTCTTAACACTTTCCTCGACAAATCCTCATTTTGACCATATTCATCACCTGGTTCAGTATCAGGTGTGCTCACTCCCTAACTGTATTTTCTTATTAGATATTAGGTCTTCCTCAATCCTCAAGAACCTTTTACCCACAATCACTGTTCATCCATACAGATTTCCATGCTCACAAATAAATATGTTAAACCCTAAATCCCAATGTCCCTCATTCAAATATATTTTAATATATTGATGACGAATAAATCCTCAAGTTCACCATTAAACCTAAATCTCAGGTCATTATATTCCACATTCACCATATTCATCATTGGCCTTAGGCATCATTAACCTAAAACACCTTCACCTCTTCAACATGAACATTAATCATCTCTAGGCACACATGATTATATATACTTCACAACAACTACACAATATTAATAAATACCAACCCTAGCTAAATCTCCACATCCATATATATGCCAACAATATAACCATTAAACCCTATCAACCATATCTACATATATGCTCAAAACACTACAACATATAACACATTGAAACATAAACCCTAGCTAGTATTAACACCTGAATATATGTAAATAAATCCCTATTTAAAAACCATATAAAAATCTGGAATTAAAGATCAAGAGAGGGGGAGAGTCGACCTTGCTGATGTCGACGGAGTACGGCCGGTGGTGGTGTAGATGAAGGTGGTAGGGAGAAGGAGGTGGTGGACGAATCAGCGGGGGAGGAGTTTACAGCCGGAGCGGGACGCACGCGGGAACCGCATGCTGCGGTGGCAGCGGCCGGAGCTGCTCAGGCCGCACGGGTCGGGAGCAGCTCGGTGCGGCTAGGAACTAGGTCCGGTCGGGGGTCGGGATGCACAGGTCGGTGGTGGTGAGATGGGAACTCTGGTCGGCGGAGGATGTCACACAGCGAGCCCGGAGTGGTGCAGTCCGGCGATGGGGGAGATCCTCAGTGCCGGAGCATCGGGGTGCAGCCGGCTAGAGCTACTGTCCGCTCGCCACAGCCACGAACTGACTGGCCGGAGCGGTCAGGTCAGCGCCGGAGTAGGGCGGGTCAGCGCCGGAGTAGGGCGGGTCTCTTCTGTCCGGCCGGGTCTTCTTCAGGAAGGAGGAAGAGAGATGAAGAATGAAGGAAGAAGAAGAATAAGAATGGAGGAAAAAGCTTGCATGAAGAAATTTATGGAGGAGGAGAGTGAGAGAGAGATTTTTGGGATTAGGGCCGGTAGGTTTTAATTGAGGGTGGGGTGTAGGAGCCACTTTATAGGGGAGTGTGTGGGTGAGAATGGAGGGTTGGGATCATTTCTTGTAAGATGGATGGATAGGATTTAATATGGATAGAATGAGGTTTCTTTATGAGGGAATGAGGGGGTGAGATTGGGACCCTATTTTGGGACCCTCTCAATTATTCATGACTAATAGGATGTTGCCAACAATTTAATAATTGCAACTAAGCCCCCGTAAATTCAGAAATTTGTATAGACACATGAAATGACGCAAAAATTGCGGAGAAAAATATATTTAAAAATTGTCATGGTGAGGGGGTATTGCGCGTTAGGCGCGGGTCTAATTAGAAGGGCATTGGGTTTAATTTAGGATTAAAATGAGATTTACAAAGTTGATAATCCTGATTTAAATAGAGATAACGTGTCCTACGAATTTAATTTAATTGGGGCCCGTGGGGTCAAAATCTGGAAATGACGCAAAGGTCAAAAATGGTGGGGGCTTGGAGTTAGTCTTGGACCCTTTAGTTGGTCCGGCTCAACGGGTTAAGTTGGTACCCCAAAATTGTGGGTAACGACACAGGTGTCCGACACAGAATTAATTATGGGTTACGATTTTCGGAATGTTGCACAATTAATTTAGAGCACACAAAAATTGATTTTAACAGTCAGAAAAGTCCAGTGCCTAATTAGGCGAGTTGAGTCGGAAGTACAATAATTGTACGGAATTTATGGGCTGTTATTGATCTCCGAATAACTAGACAAAGATAGGGTGCGCCAAGGGTTTAAATTAATTGGATTAAAAATTCCAGATAAAAATTTTCTCTACTCTAAACCTCAACATCTGCCATCAGAATTTTCCAAATCCACTCTAACTATCTACAGAATAAATCGAGGGGGTTTACATGCACCTTCCCTCTTAAGATGAATCTGGCTCTGATACCACGTGTTAGGAACACGTGTGCTTTTATACCACGTATTGGGCGCGTCACAGAAGCATTTGCTAACCCACCTGAGATGACCAAACCAATCTACGAACACCAAGCACATATAAAGATAAGTATATGGCGTTGACTACATCACCTGGATAAATCCCAACCTTTATAACTCAGATAAAATTACAAGATTGTAAAAACTAATGTTGAAACCATTTGCCCTAATAGGTTCAACCCCTTCACCATACACAATAAGAAAAGCAGAAGATTATAATTGAAATCACTCACCAATCCATAGCAATCTCCCTAACCGAAGTTGACGACTGCTCGATTAGATCTTCTTCCTTCTGTCTTGGATGACAAAGTCCTAAGAGCAAAGCACGAACTTTCTCTTAGATTTTCTGTGGACGAGCACCCCGAATCTCCAACTTATGCTTCTCACTTTGTGCCTCCACCCTTCTCCCTATTTATAAGATGAGAAACCTATTTTAGGGTTAGAAAACCCTAAAAATAGCCAACCATAGATCCAGCCATCCACTAGCATCCAACGGTCCAAAATATAATATAAAAAACTCCAAAATCCGAGCAACCATCGCCGACACCGAACTCGGTCCGAGTTCATTTCGAAGGTTCTAGAATACCACACCAAGTTTGGCCCGAACTCGGCCAGACTTGATTCCCAACAAATACATCACGACGCAATACAAGACACAAAATCCCAGAAACTGCATCGATTTTGTCATTTCTGTGTCGTATCCGACATGACACAACAGAGACGCACGCCCCCGACTTTCTGGCAGCAATTTTGGGGTATATAACCTAAACACAAAGCTCAAAACCTTCTAACTATTCATAATAAAGATGCTAATTAAAGCTAACAAACACTCCGATACGCTGAAGATATGATTAATTCAATTTTTGTTGATAAAGCGAGAACATCCAAAAAGAGGCTACAAAGAAACTAAGAGCATACCTCAACAAAGATGAAGGGAAAAATAGTGCACAGGTCTACTGTGACAACGCGTCCGTCGTCGCCGGAGACCTCCGCCGCCACCATAGTCACAACCCCGTCTGCTTTCTTCTGATCAACTTCGTTTTTCCTTTTGTCCGGGTCGAGTCGGTTCAAACATTTACAGGTAAAGAAAATCATGGTGTGTAATGGGCCGGTCTAGAATCCGGCCCGGTCAATGTCGATCTGGACCAGTCCGGATACGGTCAACGGACCGGTCCGGCTCGGACCAGGAATCTAACGGTCTAGGTTGGGTCTTATTTTCGGCCCGATAGTCTGGTCCGGCCCGGTTACGAAATTGATTCGGTCCAGTTAAATCCGTAAAGCTCAGTCAACTCGATCCGGACTGGCCCGATCACAGACCCGGTCCAAGCCTAGTCCAGGCACAGTCCAGATCCGGTCTGGCACAAAATTTAAAATGTTTTAAAAAATATATATTTTGACCAAAATATCTCAAATTTGATCACCGTTTTAGGAGTAATTTTGTCATTTTAATGAAAATGACCAAAATATTCCTATAACAACTATATTTTAGAGGTATTGGAAGTCATTTTGTACCAAAAATTTCTATAAATAGGTCATAAATTATGAAAATTAGCCACAACAAATTTTGTTCCCTCTCTTAGAATATATAGAAGCAAAGAAATTTCTAAAGATTGAAGTAATAACTTTCTGGATATTGGAGTGCAACTTTCTGGAGTCCAAAGTGCAGTGTTCTTGAGGCTTCAACTTCTGCAAAAAAATTTCTGAGGCTTCAACTTGACGTTTCAAATAATTTTAATATTATCTAATAGTTTTTATTTTCTTTTTTCTGATTCGGGATTTTTTTTTCCTCTCTCTCTATCTTTTTGGTAGGAAAAAAAAATTCTTCTCCTCTTATTTTTTTTTCTAAAAATTAATTTTTAAAATATGAATACTACTAGTTCTAACCACCCTTGTGGAGGTGATTCGGAACAAAATTTTGCTTATTATGTTGATTTGTTTGAAAATAATCCTATTTTTGATTCTATGTCACCGACACAAATGTCGCCTCCTGAAAGTTAGAAGTATGGCTGTTAATGTTGCAAATAGGAAAAAAAAAGTAGTTTTATGAGAATATTATGATAAATTATATGTCACTGATAATGAGGGCTCATCGGTTTTAGATCCAAAGGATCAAAAACCAATAAATAAGGTGCACAATGCAAGAAATGTAAGCAAATTTATAAATAGAAAAAAAATGATGGCAAGGACGCACTGCATGCTAGACAAACATAAGCGGTCATCAATGATCTTCTATAGGTAACTTTACTTATTCTGATGCTCATAACAAAAATAAGTTAACAAAATATATTATTTGTGATGAACAATATTTTATATTTTGTGAGAGTGATTGGTATTACGATTATGCAAGTAGTACCCTTAATCCTTGTTTTACTAAAGTTTCTAGATATACTACTAGAGCAAAGGTTACGAAAATCTTTCAAACAGAAAATACTGCTTTAAAAGAAAGTTTTGTAAATGTTAGTAAATTTTCTCTAACTTATGATATATATGGACTACTAAACAAATTTACGCTATATTTGTATCATGACACATTATTTAGATCCAAAATGGTTGTTGCAAAAATGCATTATTTGTCTACGACCGTTAGAATTTTTACATATTGGCGCTGTAATCGGTAGCACTATAATACAATTCTTACGTAAATATGATATTCACAATAATAAAAATTTAATTTCTTTTGATAATGCGAGTAATAACTCTTTTTATATTAATGTTTTAAAATCATAATTTTTGCTATACTACAAGGACGACTTTTTCATGTAAGATGTGATTGTCATATTATAAATTTAAATTGTACAAGAATGTTTCAATTCTTTCAAGCATATTTAGAAAATGTTAGATTATGTTTACAAAATTTGAACACTTCTGCAAGTAGACAAAGAGATCTTTAAAACTTTATGTGCACAATATGGTATAACTTTTAGGAGATTTGATAGTGATGCACCACATATATGGAATTCTACTTATTTAATGTTAAAATCTTCTATTAAATTTAAAGATGTTATTGTACACTATTGTAATGTTAATCCAACTTTTGATTCTCAAGTAACTGAAAAATGATTGGTTAATTGCTAGTTCAATTTATGATTTTTAGAATTATTTTACAATGTTACATATATTTTATTTGGAGTTTATTATCCAACTTCTCCTTTAGCTTTAACAAAAATTATTAACATATTTTATTTATTTTTTAAATATAGAATTGTTCCTGGTTTTGATTATGTTGTTTCCAAAATAGAAGAAAATTTTCTAAAATATTAGGGTGATATACCTCTTCGATATTGTTTGGCTTCGATTTTTGATCCTAAGATTAAATTAGATGGTGTATAAATTGAATTAGACGATTTTAATGAAAATATGAATGATAAGATATGTAGCTTAAAAGTAAAAATTAAAGAAGTTTGAGATAGTTTAATTATTTTATATGAAGAAAGAGTTGTATCGAGTCGACCCGATACAACTATTCAAGGTATTAGTAGCTCAGGTTTTACGTCTAAATTATCACATGCTAAAAGTATACTGCAAAGGAAGAAACAAAAATAATCTTTCCTACCAACTAAAGAATTATCCTTATATTTAAATTCTTATTAAGAAGATGAAAATGAATCTGCAACATATTTTTGAATTTTAAAATGGTGAAAAAGACACAAAAAAATGTATCATATACTTTCTTATATAGCACGTAATATTTTAATGGTCCAAGTGTCCACGGTAGCATCGAAATCTTATTTTAGTGCAGGTTCAATGATGCTAAGAAAGAAGAGATCAGCAGGATCCTGCCAGATATTTTGCAAGCCTGCATTTGCGTTCAAGATTGAGTTCGTGCTGGAAAATGAACTCAAAACTTAAGAGATTAAAGTGTCGACATCAGTGAGCTGGACTTTCAGTCTCTTACTTTGGAGGACGCTACTAGAGGAGGAGCTGAGCAATAAACTTAGACGAAAGACGGATGACGGACGACTATGAACAAAAAAATTACTTGTACATGTTATTGCAAATTTTATTACAAATTTTATGAAAATAAAATATCAACCTTCAAATTTTTTTTTTAGTTAGTGTTATAGCAGATTTAATTATAGTGGCATTAATAAAAATTTACCAACTTTTTCTTTCTTAAAATTTTGCCTCAATTAAGTGTTTGTTTATTTATATTAGGATAATGGTTGTTTATATTTAATTTTTATGTTATGGAAATGATCTCATTAATTAAATCAAATCTTTTTTTATTATCTTTCTATTATCTCATTAATTAAATCAAATTCTATCATCTATTTATTAATTTTGTTTATCTACTTATATATATAATTTTTCTATTTAAATTTATTACCAAATGATTTATATATACAAATCTTAACAAAATTTACTAACAAATGACTTATATATACAAATCTAAAAATTTCTACTTTCTATTTAAATTTATTAACTATATATATAACTTATATATACAAATCTTAATATTTTTTTAAATATATGGCGGGTCGGGCCGGACCCAGTCCTGAACCGGCCCAGACCCCGGACCCAACCCAATTCGGCCCGGCCCACCCCCGACCGGGTCATGGGTCCATGCTAGGCTTCTATAAATTTCTTTCGGGCCTGACCGACCCGCTTCCTGTCCTGGCAGCCTGGCCCGAACTAGGTCAAAATTGGTCAGCACGGGCCCCGATCCAGCCTGGCCCATTACACACCATGAGAAGAAACCCAGCCTTACAGGGCCAGGTTATGGGCCAGCCAAATTTTCTGATAAAAAGTTTAGAACTTGTAAAACTTTAAATAAAAAATTAGAATAAACAAATCTTAAACTGTTGCAATTAGTTTGTAATTAATTTTATTTTATTATGCTCAACTAGATAGGGATAAATCTCTTTATGATTTACTAATATTTTATGTACATGCTTTGCACATATCTTGGAGTGGATGATATTGATGAATTTATTTAACTTTGCTACTTTTAATTATATAGGTCAAGGGTTTAACCCTTCAAATTCCATGGTAACAACTTAAAAAATTTAGCAAGTAGTATGAACCCTTTGACTTCCTTAATACATTAATGCATTTCTTAAATGGTTGTCAATATAATTTATTTTACGCATTTTTAATTAGTAAATATATTGAAGGATATTTTGGAAAGAAAACTACCATGGTGAAACCTATTTTCCGCATTATATAGTAGAATAGATTAAGATCAAAATGTAATATGTTGTTAGCCATCAATCTATTATAAATATACGAGGTAGAAATGTTACGTCCCAAAAGCAGAATATTGGAGAATGTGTATTACCCGACCGACTATGAATACGGAATACTTCAATATCCTATGTACAGTCATTGTCACTCCATGTTTTCTATATTCGTATTATAAGGGTTTTTATTCATGTATCTTGTATTTTTTTTGTATCTTGTAACGATACGATATCTTGTACTTGTGTTTATAGTACTTGTATTCGATATTGGACTCATGTATCTTGATGTTTGAATTCTTGTTAGAAGTCTCGAGAGACGTACGAATATATCACTCCTCGTTTTTGATATATGTATTTATGTGTGTACTTATTCATGTACCTCCTCCAGGTATGTTGTGATAGTACCCAAAAAAATCCATGGTTATCTCGGAGAACTGCAGCGCCTTACATTTTATCTCCATAGAAAACTCCAACGAATTTGATTTTCCAGAAATCTTGTGGAGGAGGGCACCAATCGACATTTGGTTGTAGGCTGATTTGAGGATAGGTGGTAGATTGTTGATTAAGGTTGTGATCTTTATAAGAATCTCATAGCATGAACTCTGCTTTGATAATCTTGTCACCGTTAATCGGTGTGTATCTGAAGAGAGTTGTGTTCCTTGCCTTCCATATTGACCGCATGAGGTAGAAGCTTGAGGTAATTGATTTGGGATCTCCAATGGTAATGAGGCTTTGGAAGAAGATTTTGACAGTTGAATGTGGAAGTAGATGTCGAAGGATTGTTGGTAGTCTTTGCCATACTATTCCTGAAATCGGACAATGCAAAAGAAGGTAATCCACAGTCTCAACATGTACTTGACATAAGGGGCACAATGGATCAAAATTCTTGTATCCTTTTATGGATATTATCTCTTGTTGGTAAATAATTTATAAGTGATCTCCAAACAAAGACGACAACTCGAGGGCAAATATATTGTAAATTATTCTAACACGTATCCGGATGATCGGGAATAGGCCGTGGGTACGTCAAGCCTACGCCGTAGAATCGGCGATAGAACGTTGTCTAGGCCATGACTATCTAAGTAACAATCTCACACAATAATATCAAACTCCATAAGGATAATATATATATATATATATATATATATATATATATATATATATATATATATATATATATATATATACAACTCGAGGGCAAATATGTTGTAAATTATCCTAACACGTATCCGGATGATCGGGAATAGGCCGTGGGTATGTCAAGCCTATGTCGTAGAATCAGCGATAGAACGTTGTCTAGGCCATGACTATCTAAGTAACAATCTCACACAATAATATCAAACTCCATAAGGATAATATATATATATATATATATATATATATATATAGAAATGGAAATACTCAATCACAAAATCTAAAGCACGATATGATAAAAAGAGGAAGTAAAATCCAAAGTCTCAGAATATCTAGACAAAAAAATATAACAAGACAAGGGCCAAAATAACAATCCAAGTCTCAAAATAGTTGCCGGAGACAAATCTGGTACCAAAAAGTAATAGAGAACTAAGATAACTAGTGACTCCGACTAGACCTTCCGGCAATCACTCCAAGCTACACTTGAACTTTATGGTCCAACTCTACACCCTCGATATCCTGGGGTCCGTAGAAAGTAGGACACCAATTCTCAAGACAGTCCCCTAAAAATGTTATCCAGTAAGGATAGAATGAGCTCAAATCGAATAGTAGTTCCAATTAAATGATAAAGACTATAAATTAGTAAATACTAATGAAATACATGATAAAGAGTAGAATTGGAAAATCATGGCAAAGCAAGTAGTATAATAATAAGTTGTAGTCATGGCAGGAAAGATAAAGAACAGTACGTAACAGGAGCAAGACATAATAAATCATCAGGTACGAACTGAAGAGTAAAGAACTGTAACTATACTATATGTTTCAAAATACTAGATAGATATGTGATCGACTTGGGTGAATAAATTGTCTACTTTAATGGAGTAACTCAATCATAGGTGAAGTGTATGATTAGTTGTTGTCTACTTTACTTTAAGCATTGTTTAAGATTCTGATCACATATTTAGCTAGCATTTTCTACGCCCCGACTAGTATGATGGATCCAACCATAACATGTCACAAATCATCAAGCAAGTCTAATGTCAACATAGTAAACATTGGCTAATATCCATACAAAAATATGAGAAATAGTATAAACATTTGGCTAATATCCATATGGAGTATGAGGAACATTATCCAAACATGAAATAACATCTCATGACTGAAGATCCAATATGCATACTAGTTTGTGTACCATCATGTCAGGAATCAAGTAAGATAATACTAAATACGTGAATCATAGTAATTATTAAATAAAGAAAACTATCAGAAAATGTACTCGCCTATGGTCCTGAGCAAAGATGCAAGTCGATATCCGAACTGGAGTCCAAGTGACCTATATAGGAATTATCATGTTAACAGGTAATTTGGAACCATAAACATGTTTAAATTAACTTAAATTAGATTTTCTAGGTCAATTCTAGGTCATCATGGTCAGACTAGGTCATTACCTTAATTAAGGTTCTAAAATACTTATTTAGTTGGTTTATGAAGTTATACTAGTTAATACTAGGTTATACCAAGTTAACTCTAAGTTTCTAAGTCATAACTCTTGTGTATGTGGATACTAGGTATCATACACATATGTAGACTATATATAGTATCATATATACTTTAGTCTATACCCAATATCCTATAATATTTCTCTAGATCTTCACATTACCTATTACCTTGTGTCATGACCCGTACCCAGAATAAGGACACGAGTAGTAAACAACGCCTAGCCTATGCAGCAACATCGACGGTAGAACGCTGTCTGGGTCAACCATACTATCTAAATATCTCATACAATATATACATGATACCTGTCAATGTTATCTCAACTCCAAAAGGAGGAACAATATGATATATGATAATGGTAAACAATACTCAATCACAATATAAAACTAAAGGATGATGTAAGCACGATATGTAATAAAAGAGAGAAAATAAGAGTCACAATACATCCACAAGTCAAAAATAATGTATACATGCCATGAGTCTAGAAATGAGACTAATACAATGTCCAAAATATAAAACTAGGCCTTATTGGTCACTAGCACTAGGTCCTCCTGCTCTAGAGGATATTTCTCTAAGGGTACGCCGTCCTGCGGCCCGTAGTAAGTGGAATACTGATCCACAAGCCAATTATCTAAAAAATATATCCAGTCAGGAATGGAGCGAAGTACATACCTCTGAAACCAGTTTCAAATACATGGTAGAGCATATATGACAAATAATAGAAAAGAATACAAGATAACTAATAATAAGAAATTGAATGAAGTAGAGTAAACATGTGAAGTACTGGAATAAAGAACATGCAATATGAATAACTACAAGTGGTAAGAATATATAAACTAGCTAATGTGCCATAGAGTACAAGTTCGTTATGTGATCGATTTGGGTTGAACACGAATACAATATGGTAACTCGATTATACGAGTGATATGTAATTGACATGTACACGAATACACTTGGGCTTGATCACATAACCAACTCCTACTCCCCCGTCTCCAACCAATACTCATGGATCCAATCATGACACGTTACGAATAAGAATATGAGCACACTAAACACGAGTAGTATGTAAACACGAAGTACACGATAATCAATACCCGATACGCAGGATAAAATACATGTACAAAAGTACCCGTTGAATGAGGTAGGGGATAACATCCCATGACATGATCCTTTTAGTATCAGTCCATGTAGCCATTGTGTCAGAATCAAGTAAATAATTCTAGAACAAGTGATATATACACTATCATGAAATAAAACTAACATAGAGATGTACTCGCCTTTGGTCCTGAGCAAAGGGTATCTCTCGATGCCCAAGCTGATATCACACAATCCTATTAAGAAAATATCAAGTTAAATGGTGTAATAAAGTGATAAAATGCTAAAATGAGCTAAAACATGATGTTCTAGGTCAATACTAGGTCATACACCAATTTTTAGGTCCAAGCTAAGGTTTTAGGCTCAAATAAACTATTAGCTAGCTACTATAAGTCAATACTAGCTATGTTAGTAAATACCACTAATAACTATATCATAAAATATCCTATGTATCAATATACTAACTAGTATCTAATAGTTAACTCATACCAATTAAGATATATCTTAATTAATACACTGATACAGAATATATAACTTGGACCTCTACTTAACCATCATATATTAGCTATGTAAACTAACTAACTAACTAACTAAACTAACTGGGAGTGACACTAACAAATCACAAATCCTAATACACTAACTGACCTAAGTAACTGATATTGGCCTAGCTAATGAATTATCTACTAACAATTACTAACTGACATTAAGATGTATCTATATAAATACCTAACAAATCTATCACTGATATACATGTATCAATAAACTGATACACATACCAACACCCCTCTTCTCCTTCACACAACACTTGTGCTACTAATACTCCACTTTACATGATCTTCCACTGAAGCACCCCACATGTTAACTCTTCCCTCACCCTTGCTCATAATCTCACCTGACTCAAAAACCCCACAGCAACTACCATAATATCAACATCAATGATCCAACAGCAAATGATAGTTTTTGCTGCTATAATATTCTCCATATCAGTCCTCCCCTCACTATATACATACCTACATACAGTTCTAATCCTTACTATCAACTAATACACACTATCCTACTAAAATTTCCTTTTTTTGATGCCCAACTGAGCATATGATACTTTGCACATCTGGACATTTAATGGCACAACTGATCTTTCTGTTGTGAAAGAACTCATCAACACTCAACTACTTACACTATTACTCGAGTGTACTCACCTTCTTGTTGACACAACGTAACTACATCATCTCTCACATATGAGCAGCTACCTACTACTGTGTATCATTAAATCACCCACTGCACCAAAGAACACCAATCCCTTAAACAGAAACAGAAATAACACAGATATCAACTATATCACTACTCATTCAGTGAATTATACTGCAGTTCTCTTACCCGACCTCTATCTCCACTCACAACACAATACCCAAATTCACAGTCCTCTTAATTGTTCACTTCACAGTAAACACAAACCACATAGTCATAATACAACCACTCATCTCACATAATAAACAACACACCTAATATATATATATATATATATATATATATATATATATATATATATATATATATATATATATATATATATATATATATATATATATATATATATAATGCCAAAACTAGGCTTCACCGTGAAAAATTTTTGTTCCAAAAATACCCTTCAACATATTTAGTAATTAAAAAGAATACCTACAATAAATTTCAATGACAATCATTTAAGAGATACAATAATGACAACCATTTAAGAGATGCAATAAATTTCACTGACAATCAAAGGGTTCATGCTAAAGTAAACTAATTCATCAACATCATTCACTCCAATATACGTGCAAAGCACGTGCATATATACTAGTATATATATATATATATATATATATATATATATATATATATATATATATATATATATATATATATATATATAGGTAATACAAGGACACACACACAAGAACATTTTACCAAACACTTATGATGCATCTCAAGTGATACTCATGATACACTCCTAATTGAGAAGACAAAATCCTAATTTCTCTACTAATACTCATAATACAACTCAATTACATTAATAATAACTATTAGAACTAGTTACAATATGGATTGAAGAGAATTCACACATATCACCCAAAATGAGCTCCATATTACACTGTATCACACCGTATCGTGATACGGCCTACTCGTGTCCAATTATGGATACGTACCTAGTCCCATAACCGCGATCTAAATTTAGTTAGATCTAATTGGTCTCATGACACACAATTGATGTGTCAATCTCGTAATTCTCCCTATTTAGACACAAATTACCATATAGAAATCACCAAACACAACCAAAGAGCCTAGAACTTTTTTCTATAGGTAGCCCTATGCCATTGGAGGGTTCCTAATGGTCAAATGCATGATTAGAACCTACAATAAAGGTGAATTCAGATTATACCTATTGGAAGATGAATTTTTAATGAAATGCTCAATAGACATGATCCGGACACGATCCGGACACAATCTCTCCACCAAAATACATTTTTTTATGCTCCTTGCTACTCCAAGCTCCAAATCTCCTTGAGGAATAAAAATAAAAGAGAATGAGGGTGAATTGAAGGTCAATTGATGGAGGGATGGAGTGAATTAGGGATCTAGAAAATTGGGGATCTCAAAATGAATACAAATGAAGGGAGAGAGATAAAAAAAAGCCTCTCTAATAGTGGTCGGACCTTGCCCCATCTACCAAGCAACTTTGCAAAGTCCACTTTGCCCCTCATTAGCTATAGATGATGTGTAATTAAGGAAGGATATGTTAGAAAGTCTCTAACTAATCCCAAATTAGATTAATCCTCTTTAATTAATTAGTGGGAATAAGTCTAATGCTCTTGGTCAAAGTTGGGCTCAAATAATGTTATGACAAGTCTAAATAGGCTCACAAGTGTCAAGTCTAACTATTGGGCTAGCCTCCTAACTATAAATAAATAATACCAGTCACAAATAATTATATAGCATACTAATAAATAAATAATTAATACAAGGATCAATTAAATATTTATAGCACACTAATATTAATATTTATTCCTAAAATTAAATACTCATGCAAAATTACCAAACTACCCCTAGTTGGAAAAGTGAGGGTGACATCTTGTCACTAAACTTTAATACCTTAACCAACACATATAACATAATACAATACACACAACACTCTAACCAATCTAGATACCTCACTACCTATATTCACTGACCGTCAAATCACTAATACATCCATACACCACTGCACTTAAGGTGTATCTAGAGACACACCTAATCCTAATACTTAATGCTACACTACCATTTACATCACCCACCATCACTACTAACTACACTTGTACCTGTCTCACCCAACACCCTCACTAATTTATCACTGCACTGTGCCTCTCCTTTACCTTACTGTGCAGGCCATCAAGCATCCTGCAGACCTTCACTAACCTACATAGATTGCTAACTTCTCCACTCTAATATAGTTCTTACTGTAGAGGCAACCAACCTTCTTCTAAGTCCGCTACAGCATGTGCTGGCAGGGACATCACTTGTCTACATGTCTGCACACTTTTGCTGCAATATTAATATGATGCTCCTCCTCACAACACAACTCTGCCCCTTCAATGCATCCAGCAACCTGTGCACCCTCACTTCCTGCTGCTAATACTCCACTTCTACTGTAACTACAGTTCACGATAACCCCTTACATCAACTGCAATAACCTGCAGTTTATAATCCAAAAACTGCACAATGTAGAGCTTGCCCAACCACTGTGCTCGAGCAACACACCCACATCACAGACACAATTCTACCCCATATTTACCAACCCTGCTGTTACAATTACTGCAGATGCTTCATGCTCTGCAGCATGCAACACAGTTAGATGTTTTCTCCCCTTGCTGCTCCCTGTTAAACTTAGGATCACCCCTAACCACTACAACATTTTATGCACTGCGTATGAACCCCCAAACTATACCTTACTACAAGATGAAACAACAAAAAATCTGTTATTTCCCCCTTGCTCTGAACATTAGTTATAGCACCTCCTTCACTGTAGTTCAGGCTCCTCTCAAGCCTTCACACGCATATGCTTACACTATACTCTCAACACTCTCTCACATGTTATCCACTTCAAAACTCATTTTCATCCTCAAGTCACACACACACTCAAACTACCCACACCACTCTCCTTCTCACCAATATACACTCCCTCAAGCAATCCTTACACCTATCTTGTTCCCAAATTACCTATTGTTGTTGCTTATCTATTCTGCCACTACCTGCACTGTTTAACCTAGTTTAGTGATACATAATGCACAAAAGGGTTGACACATAACATTAAGCTTAACACTCCTCATAGTTACTAAAATCCAGGTTCTATATACACTAAAACAGGTTCTGCAACCACAGTTTGCACACACACTCTTACCCATGACACATAACATGTACACAAATACAGTTCAACACTCATAAACTTCCTCTAGCACATCACCTACATATACATATAGACACACACTACCATCACGTGCACACTAGCATCACTCTGACACTCTTATGAACCCAAATGATACACTATACTGAATTCTAACCCAAATCAACTCTACATACAACAAGCACATACTAATACACCCCTCACAACATAAACCAAATATCAAACACCTTGCATGCACCATAAAGTATCACACATCACCATGGTACACCATGATACTCTACTCCTACAACAACAACACCATGACACTAACCCCCAAATCATCAAATCCACCTATACGTATCATGGCATATCATGATATAGCCTCTATGTATCCAATTTTGGACACAAGGACACAACCACAAACTCAATTAGACTCTAAAAATAACAAAGGGACACCACACCACACTTGGTGGCCCGAATTCATAATTTCTTCTAATTTTGGGCACAAAACTATTATCCACAAGAGAAAAATCTAGATCTAGCAAAATAAAGGCTTTTAACACCTAGATCTAGCAATATATAGTCAATTCCACCTATGAGAGGGTTCCTATAGGTCTAATGGGTATTTTCTACCATACATTTAGTAGAAAATAGAAATTTATCTAATGCGTGTGTGGCCTCCTTGAAGACTCCGAATTTGGACAAGAGCAAGATGAATCAGACACGATCTCCAATGCTTGGACTCCTTTCAAGCTTTCTATAGTTCTCTAAGCTCCTTGCTCTCCAATGGAAGAAGAATGAGTTTTTGGTGGAGAATTGAATTTGGAATTCAAATTCTAGATCTAGAAATTGGTGAAAAATAAAATGAATTAATGTGAAGTGTCTTGGAGAAGAAGTAGAAGGAAAATTGGAGGGAAAACTATTTGAATTGAAGGCTCCACATGGCCGGCCCCTATTGGTGGGTTAAAATATGGGTGAACATGGCTAATTTTTATTCTTCCATCAAAATTTAAATTTTAAATTAAGAAAAAAAATTTAATTAGTTATGGAAATCATCTAATTATTCCAATTGGAAATATTCCATCCATGCTAACTAACATTAATTATTTCTAATTACTAAAGTCATGACTAACAATAATTAGCAACTAACTAACACTAATATAACTTTAGGCAACATAAATTAATTCTAAGCTAGGCACTAATATATTATGATACATTATAATTAACAACATGCAAAAATCATCAAACTACCCTTGAGATGAAAAATTATGGTTACAAATCCTACCCCCCTTAAAATAATTTTATCTTCAAAATTAACATTCAACAAGCACTAAAAGAAAGATGAAGGACCATGATGGTAACTGACGAGGGGGTGAATAGAGTGCAGCAGAATAATCTATCCAATTAAAAATTTATCCAAAGTAGAAGTAGTTAACTACTAACAGTAATGAGCAAGACAGCTATATAAAGTACGTAGTAAGGATAAGAGAGAGCAAACACAAACACCGAGATTTTATCCTGGTTTTCCTCTGAGAGGACTAGTCCAGGCCCGAGAATACTTGCTCAGAGTTGTATTCACTATAATCACCAATAGTGAATCATAAAGTTTGATCCGAAGGCTTGCCACTTCTTTACAACCATAAGCTTTGATACGAAGGCTTGTAACTTCACAGCTAGAGAAAGAAAACTTGCTGAGTCAAGCTCTTACAACTCTGATAGACTTATAAATCGAGATCGCACTGGACACTTAGAAGGCTAAGGAGTTGATCTTTGAGATGGGAAGGTTAAAGGCTCAGGGTATAGCTCACTAGTAGATAAAGATAAAGATAAAAAAAAAAAAGAGTGAGTTGGATGATTTAAAATATGAAAAATTTATGCCTATTTATAGGTTATTACCAAACCGAGTTTGACCAAAATTCGGTATGGAATATTCAAATTTACGAACATTGGGGGCCACAAAATCAGGGATTTCACAACTGTTCATAATTCCAAAATACACTGACCGAGATAGGTCAAAATTTAGTCAAAATTTGGTTCGAGTTCGGTTGGTTTATTTTAGCAGGGTTTTGGTTTTATGTGTGGCTAGTTGGGGTTTGTATATGGTTGAAGGCTCATTTGAGTGGACTTGAGTTATGCCAGTATGACTCAATGTACATCAGTTCTAGACTAAAACAAAGTAAAAGATTACATAGAAGAATTACAAATGGACGCAGTACAACCAACAATCGTCGCAGCATTGTTGAGTTTTCAGTTGTATCATATTATGACATATCGAAACATGGTTTAGTTCATTATCAAAACAAGTTGACTGAGATCGAATGGGCTAATAATATCTTTCATTTTGATAATTGACAAACTATGAATGATAATGCAAAACTTGTAAGTGCATAGCTTTCCCGTAACTCGTGGAATAATTTAATAAAATATTGTCAAGTATCATGTTACATGTCTTCTCTTCCGTTGTCATTTGATCGAAATGGCGTGCTCCCCTAAAATTGGTGGAGGTTTATGCTTGATAAGAAAATAAGAGAGTGAAACAGAACAAATAATAATATCCAATTATTGCAAAAGGTTGATAACATTATATTTTATTGAGTTCAAATTCCCAAACTAAAAGCATACACAGAGTTATTTAAAAAAAAATCTAAAAAGTGATGTGAACATCATAGTAGAGCAAAATTTGAGTCTTTAAGCTTTAAAAATCCATTCTAACATTTAATTTTCATCTTCATCATCATCAGGTTCAACTATTCAATTAGGATCATAGAAGGCGTCAACTGGATCCAAGTATCTCAGAACATAAGCATGATCGATACGATAACTTGGTCTATCGGGATCTTTGAAAATCAAAAATTGTTCGGCTGGATGTTGAGAGAGAGAGAGAGAGAGTATACTGAATATCCATCAAAGTGTTTCCAAGAGCATGAGTTTAAAGAGTTTGATGGTGGTCAAAATTATGATAGCGCTCGTCTTCCATTTTGAAGCGATCACGCAACAGAGTAAGGATGGATTCCAAGATGGCTGATAGCTCAATATTAGGAGGAGGATCAGCGGGGTGTGAATTGGAGTTAGGGGATGAGTTATATGGTAAAAGAAGTACGGGCTCAATCCTACAAACTTGATTCAAAGATCATGGTTCTTCAAGATGTGGACAGGTGTCTAGAGGAATGTCAAAGTAACAGAAAATAGTTGGCATGTACATGGCGTAAAGTAATGGACGATATTTCTTACGACATTGAACCATTTATGATATAATAATCTGTGAAAGGTTGAACAGAATAGAGAAATGTAGATTATATAATACAGACATTTCTAAATAAGAAACTTTATCATGGTAAGTCTTCTTAGGTAGAAACGTATAGAAAATGATACAATGCATTTCATAGAAATAATTGTTCAAATACCTTGAATAAAAATGTTCGGGTGGACAAATATATGGGGCACTTAGTTGATTTTTGAAAGTTTTTATAGTAACTTTGTCTTTAAATTAAACTTGAGTAATATTGACGATGGGTCCACCTTCAACAAGGATTCGTAGGATTTCACCCAAGTCATTTGCGTCAATTTAATATGAGTACCGCGTACCCTTGATGATATGGTATCGTTGTTATATGCTAAGTTACAATAAAATATGCAGACATCATTCAGAAAAATACGATAACGTGTAGCAACTAGTTCTTCAAGTTGAAACTTTTGAGAAACAGATAGGTAGTCATTGTAATGAAGAAAATCGATAGGGTTACCATAATAAATGGTATATTTTGATAAATCATTAAACCATTCAATGGAGGTTTCGAGGTTTCTAAAAAGAAAACCATCGAATTCACCAATGTTTGGCATAATGGGACAAAACAAAGAATTATGAGAGGATTATATTTTTCTTATAGGAGCCATGGAGAGAAGGAGAAAATTAAAGAGAAAACTATGATTTTTCAGAGGAGGAGGTAGTTTTTCGTTGGTATGAAAGGTTAAATGACCGATAGCGTACAAGTACCGTGAGGGAAAGGTGAAAAGAACCCCAATCGGGGAGTGCAATAGAGAGCCTGAGATCCGATGCGAACAATCAGTCGAAGGAGCGGAGCGCGGGCGCACTCACTCTAACGGCGTACCTTTCGCATGATGGGTCAGCGAGGAAATGGGAACAGCGGCTTAAGCCATTAGGTGTAGGCGCTTTCCAGAGGTGGAAGATGATAGTTCTTCCTACCACGAAAAGATAAATTTATAGAGCAGTAAAACCCTTAATTAGGAAGTTGGCAATTAAATGAATATTCTGGAATAATGAGGACCGAGTTCAGTCAGAATTCGGTCAGATTTGATTCCATTATGAACCAGGACACAATGTCAACTCTATTCAATAATTTAGTTTTCTGATTTGATAGAATATATGAAAAATAAGTGCTAAATAGGCTTTATCAGATCATAAATTCTTGTAAGTCAGATTACTTTGGAGTAGCTTTAGGGGCCAGATCCCAGCTAGCGGTGGTCCAAAGATACTTAAATACCGTGTCACTTTAGGTTATTTATACCTTGTTGATAAAAGGGCCCTTTCGGCTTGTATCAAAAATTATGAGAACTTTAAAGAACTTAGGCTGAACAAGAATTTAAAGAAGCTTATATTCTTATATTTTATCAGAATTGAGAAGTCATAATTCTCGACGGATAAAGTTGAATCGATCTGCAGCCAAAGGTTTAGTAAATATGTTTGCTAATTGATGTTTTGTGTCAACAAATTCCAAATATATATCTCTGTGTTGTTGATGACACCTGAGAAAATAATGTTTAATTTTTATGTGTTTAGTGCATGAATGGCATATTGGATTCTTAGTGAGATTAATAGTGCTAGTGTTATCACAGTAAATAGGAATATTCTTGTAGTACAGATCAAAGTCTTTTAGGGTTTGCTTCATCCATAAAATTTATTCAAAACAGCGTCCTACGGTGATATACTCAGCCTCAGTTGTTGATAATACAACAAATTTTTGCTTCTTGCTAAATTAGGAGACTAAAGACTTTCCTAGGAAATGATATGTGCTGCTGGTGCTTTTTTGATCGACTTTGCATCCAGCAAAATCAATATCTGAATAACCAATAAGGTCAAAGGATGTGGTTATGGGATACCATAAGCCTGCCGATAAAGTTTCTTTAAGGTATTAGAAGATACGCTTGACTGCACACATATGTGATTCCTTAGGATTAGCCTGATATCTAGCACAAAGATATATAAAAAATCTGATATTTGGACGACTAGTAGTTAGGTATAACAAACTACCAATCATATCTTGATACTTACGTATATATATATAGGTTTACCAATTTCATTCAGGTCAAGCTTCGTTGATGTTCTCATTGGAGTTCCGATAGGTTTTGCGTTATCCATGTCAAACTTTTTGAGCAAATCCTTCGTGTACTTAGCATGATTAATGAATGTTTCTTGTGAATCTTGCTTGATATACAATCCTAGGAAGCATGTTATTTCTTCCATCATGCTCATTGCAAATTCACTCTGTATACACTTAGCAAACCCGTTATATAGCATCTCATTAGTAGATCCAAATATGATATCATCTACGTAAATTTTTACTACATAGAATCATCAGTAGATTTTATAAACAATGTAGTATCAACTTTTTCTTTTGAAAAACTGTTTTCAAGTAGAAAGGAGCTAAGACGCTCATACCAAGCTCGTGGGGCTTGTTTGAGTCTATATAGTGCATTTCGTAGTTTGAACATGTGGTCAGGATATTTGAAATCTTCAAAGCCAGGGGGTTGTTTGACAAAAAATTCTTCTTTTATAAAACCATTTAGAAAAGCACTTTTATCATCCATTTGAAAATATTTGAAATTATTAAAACTAGCAAAAGCACAGAGCATACGAATAGATTCTAGTCTTGTAACTGGAGCATAAGTCTCATCATAGTCAATACCTTTCTCTTGGTTATACCCTTGGGCTAAGAGACGTGCTTTGTAGCGTGTGACTGAACCATTTTTATTTAATTTATTTCAAAAACCCCTTTAGTACCAATGATCGGATAATTATTAGGTATGGGAACAAGTTCTCAAACTTGATTACGTTCAAACTGGTTGAGTTCCTCTTGCATAGCAGAAATCCAAAATTCATCAGTAAATGCTTCTCCTACATTCTTGGGTTCTATTTGAGAAATGAAAGCAACATTTGCAATGATATCTTTATTTAAAGAGCGTGTACTTATACCTTTTAATATATTACCTATTACTAAGTTTTTTGGATGATCTATAGGGAATCTCAATCTCTTGGGGAGACTTTCCAAATAGCTTGTACCGGTCGTATCTTTAGGGGCCTTATTGGATATAGGTCTTATATCTTTGTCGTTATTGTCATTTGGTACTTGATTGTTGACTTCATCAAATGTAATAATTATTGATTCTTTAACAATTATTGATTTCTTGTTGAATACTCGATATCCCTTGCTTTTGGTGGCATAACCTAGAAAAATACTTTCATCAGCCTTGGATTCAAACTTTTCTAGGTTATTTTTAGTATTAAGAATAAAATATTTGCAGCCAAAAACTTTAAAATAACTAATATTGGTGATTCTATCAAACCAAAGCTTATAGGAGATTTTCTTTGATAGGTCGAATAAACACCCTATTCAAAACATGGCATATTGTATTTACAACTTCAGCCCAAAAGTATTTTGGAAGATTATACTGATTTAACATGATTCTAGCCATATCGTTAAGAGTTCTGTTCTTTCGCTCCACAATATAATTTTTTTAGGAGTTCTAGGACAAGAGAATTCATGAGTAAAGCTATTTTATTGTAAAATCTTTTAAAATTACTATTTTTGAATTTGCCTCCATGATCACTTCTGATTCGAGTAATCATGAAACCTTTTTTTCCTTTTGAACCTTTTTACAAAAAGTAATAAATTCAGAAAATGCCTCATTTTTGTTTGCAAAATTTAAACCCATGTATATATAGAAAAATCATCAGCAAGAAAGTAAACCCATGAAGCTTATCACCAAAAGTGGTGACTCTACTAGGTCCAAACAGATTCATATGCAATAGTTATAGTGGTCTAGAGGTACTTACATCGTTAATTGACTTAAAAGAAGATTTAGTAGCTTTATTCTTTTCACTGTCAGCACATACCATATCCTTCTTGAAAGTAATCTCCGGTAAGCCTCTTACCAACATCTTCATGGATAGTATTGCAATAGTATCCATGTTAGCATATCCTAGACGCATATGCCAAAGCAAGCTGTCATCTTTGTTGGCTTATAGACATCTGCCGGTATTGTTAGTGTCCTTTGAAAGATATAATATATATAAGTTATCTTTCCTAATACCTGTAAAAATAATATTACCTGCAGATCTTTCATAGATATAGCATTTATCTTTTAGGAAGTTAATACCACAGCCATGGTCAGCTAGATGACTGATGCTGAGTAGGTTATATTTTAATTTCGTTACTAGACAAACATCTTTAATAACATGATAGGAAGGAATACCAACATTACCAATACCAATGATATATCCTTTGAGGTTATTACCAAAGGAGACGTATCCTTATTTCTTCATTGATAGTTTTGTAAATAGGTTAGCATCACCAGTCATATGTCGTGAGCAACCACTATCGAGAATCCACTTGCTTCTAGCATGAGAGGGTGGTTCCACCTATAAAACGAGTTATAGATATAACCCTTGGTACCCAATTCCTTGAGGGTCCAGCTGTGTTAGTCTTTTGCACCCATGCATAAATATTCATATCTACTAATTTTCTAGTTCTAAAAAATCTAGATATATGCTATTTCTTACCACAATAGTGATATATAGCAGTATTATTGGTGCTTGGTACAGTATGATAGATATGAGTGTGTGAAGCAGTTCTTTGTGTTTTATGTGGATATCTATAATAGTAAGCATAATTTTATATAGCTGTATGTTGTGTTCTTCGTGCATGATAGTATGAGGTATTGTATGTATGATTGTGTAAAGTATTAGGTTTGCTTATGGATGTCCTATTGTGTGTTTTTACTTGTTTAGCTACATGTCTCGTGTTAGGTTGGGTAGTGGGTTGTTCAACCTGTTTACCCAATCTAATCTCTAATATTTTAGAGGTAGCATAAACTTTATCATATTTAGCAGTCAAATCATATATTCTACGAGAAGCAATAGAATATTTCTTTTTTTTCTGATTCAAGTTTCTCTTTAAGTTTAGCATTTTCTTGAGAGCTCTTATCAATGCTATCAAGTGCCCCATGAAGACTAAGCTTAAGTCGAGATATCTCATCTGAATTATTACAAGTAGAAGTATCATTTACTTCACTTAGCAAAGAGGTGAGTCTTTCTACTTCAGTCTGATAGTCTTGGGCATCTTTCCTAGCATGCTTGCATTTATTTATAAGTTTTCTAAAATCTTCAAGTAAATTACTGAAAGCATTGCCTAGTTCATCAAAAGTAAAGTCATCATAGGAATTTGTATCTATTACCTAATCAGTCAGTGCCATGCTAGATACTTATATTCATGTACTTCCTTGATGATGTTCTTCTGGATGAACGATCTTGGCGATTGTCTTTCTTTATAATTGGACAGTCCCTCTTTATGTGCCATATCTTCTTACAGTTATAGCACACAGGTTTCTCATCACTGTTGTCGTTGTACTCCTTCTTCTTTGATCTCTCAATCTTTAGAAATTTTAAAAAGTTTCTGGTGATTAGGGCAACTTCTTCATCTTGAGATTCATCATCGTTAGAGTCACATTTGGAGACTTTTATGTGATGTGCCTTGAATGCAATATTCTTTTCTTTCGGCGTGGGATCTTCGAATTCCTTGAGATCCATCTCGTGAGTCATTAGTTTTTCCATGAGCATCTCGAGGGTCATTGTGGTAAGATTATTCCCTTATATGATTGCAGTGGCCTTGGGATTCCAGTTCTTGGTGAGTCCTCTGAGAACCTTGTAAATCTTCTCATGATTGTTGTACTCCTTTTCAAGAGAGGATAAAGGGTTGACGATGTCAAGGAATCTTGTGAGCATTTGAGTGATCGTCTCATTCTGCTTTATCTTGAATGCTTCATATTCTTGTGTCAGTCGACTTATTTTTGATTCCTTCACCTATGAGGTTCCTTCTTGAGTGACCTCAAGAAGTTTTCATTCTTCGTAAGAAGTGCCATAAGTGGAGACCCTATTAAATTTTGTTCTGTCTATAGCACAAAATAGAGCATTAATAGCTTTAGCATCAAGACTAGCTTGCTTCTCTTTTATTGTTTATGTATTTATCATGAGGCTTATCTACAAGGTTATCATTTATGACTATTTTATGTGGTTTCTTATATCTATCTACTACAACAGCTCAAAGGTCAAAATCAAGTAACTTCAGATAAAAGCTCATACATGTCTTCCAGTACGTATAGTTAGTATCCTCAAATAGGGGTAGCCTATTTGTGGGCTGGCCTTCACCATTATTGGTGTGGATAAATCTAACTGTTGTCATAAATCTCTAGGGAGGTTAATCCGATAATAAGATAACTTGTTCTAATACCAATTAAAGGACTATGATGACACCTCTAGAGGAAAGGTGGTAAATAGAGTACAGCGGATTAATCTATCCAATTAAAAATTTATCTAAAACAGAAGCAGTTAACTACTAACACTAGTAAGCAAGACAGATATATAAAGCATTAAGGGTAAGAGAGAGCAAACACAAACACCGATATTTTATCCTGATTTTTTTCTGAGAGGACTAGTCCATGCCCGAGAACTTTTGCTCGGAGTTGTATCCACTATAATCACCAATAGTGAATCACAAGCTTTGATCCGAAGGATTACTACTTCTTTACAACTATAAACTTTAATATGAAGGCTTACAACTTTACAACTAGAGAGAGAAAACTTGCTGAGCCAAGCTCTTACAACTCTGATATACTTCTAGACTGAGATCACACTGGGCACTTAGAAGGCTAGGGAGTTGATCATGGAGATGGAAAGGGTAAAGGCTTAGGGTATAACTCAATAGTAGATATAAAGATGAAGAGAAGACAATGAGTTGGATGATTTAAAATATGGAAAATCTATGCCTATTTATAGGTTGTTACCAAATCGAGTTCGGCCAGAATTCAGTGTGGAATATTTAAAATTTTGAACGTTAGGGGCCACAAAATTAGGGATTTAACAATTGTTCATATTTCCAAAATATACTGACCGAGTTCGGTCAGAATTAGGTCAAAATTTTGTTCGAGTTCGGTTGGTTTATTTTGGAAAGGTTTTGGTTTTATGTATGGTTAGTTGGGATTTGTATATGGTGGATAGGTTAAAGTCTCATTTAAGTGAACTTGAGTTATGACAGTGCGACTCGATGTACATCAGTTCTAAACTCAAATAAAGTAAATGATTACATAAAAGAATTACAAAAAGATGCTGTACAACCAGCAGTAAAAATAATATTGTTGAGTCTTTAGTTGTATCATATTACGACATATTGAAACATGATTTAGTTTATTATCATAATCAAGCTGACTAAGACCGAATGAGCCAACAAAAGATACCTCATGGCTCAAGATAGGATATTGCTCACAAATCTAGTCTTCTCCTTCCTAGATAGTCAGAACCTATTCATCACAATCTTTTATATTATTACAACTCTGATCTTCTTATGGTCTAAGAAAGTCCTGTCTACAATCATCAATCATATAATTCTACTAAAAAGAAATCATACATTGTTATCAAATATGCATGGTTATAACTAGTAATGATATTACAGTCTCTATTAAAGGTTAACTATACACTAGCATAACAATCATTGATGCAACTATAATGTACTAAGGAATTAAGCAGATCAATAGATACAAAGGAAAGAAAAGGAATAGAACATGCTAACCCATCAACTGTAACATCGGTCCCTTCGACCGTCATCGTAAAATCCCTGCCGTGTTAGGGTATCTTCCTTTGCTGGTGCAGGGCAATTTGCTGTGCCACATGTGACCTAGCTGGATCTCTCTCACTGCCTTGAACAAATGCACTCCTACTCTCATGATACTTCTTTACATACCCTATATTCATACTACACTGGTACACCTAGCCGATACTATCACCCATAATAATACTTACTGATACTGAACTGATATGCTACACCTATCACTTATTACTCACCAATCCTGATACACCTTGGACACTTGCATTCTCTAGGTACCCTTGGTACACATACACTAAATCTATAACTATACTAGACACATGCACTCAATAATCTAGGATACCACTGCTAATTATATTCTGACACATACCTTAGAACTATTGTTACAAATGGTACTACACTATAAGTTACTTCTAAGCTTATACACTAATACCTAATGCTCACCTAACCAACTAGGAACCACTCACAGACCCACAAGTTATACTTTCAATAGTCAACAGTGATACTCAAGCTTGACACATCATATTTGCAAGTTACCAAGCTACTGAACTATCCAAGAAATCTCAGAAACTAATAATGGTGAAGCTCTATAGAAAATTGAACTAGAGGAACTAAAGACATTTCTATCCTGAGCTAGTAAGGGTGATGATAACAAGGTTGAACGATAGAGATGATATGTTAAGAACCAATTTAAGATACAATCTGATAATCATATATGTCTATCCGAGATCATATTATCCAGAATCATTGCCACGTCAGTAAGTATAGCTACGATAAACTATATAGTCCATAACTAAAGTACATACCTATATAATCATGTTGTCTAATATTTTTGTACTGCCAGCCAGCATGGCTGCGAGAACTCTAAATTCCATAACCAGGATAAGTATATCTAAAATCAGGTCTCTACGTTTTTGCCACGCCAGATAGTATGGCTGAGATAAACTCTAGACTCCATAACTAAGATAGACGGTTATAAATCCTACTGTCTCATCCAATTATGTCATCAGAATATATTTCAACATAGTTCATAAAATTTATCTCGATACAAGGATTAAATTCAACAATGAACATATAAAGGTGAGCATAAGTAAGTGGAAATAGATTTGAAATAGAGTTGATAGTAGGATTCTCAAGGGTCATCCCAGAAATCTTTTAAGAAATTCTAATCTGTGATTGAATATCATATTTCTTATAATTCACCAATCATATTTTATTACAAGCTTGTAAGCCCTCTCATTTTAGAATATAGTTATTTTGGGAAATTTCATTAGTTTTAATATTTTATTTAATTAAATAGTTTAAATTATTAATTTCTAAAATTCTTATATATATATGATACTTTGTCATGACTTGCAGATTTTGGGCAATGTACAATATTTTTCCCTCCAACAAAATTTATAATAGTGACCTTGACTGGACCTACTAGGCAAGTGATATTGGTGTTGCATTTATTTGATCTCCTTCATGCTCCAAAAATATTAACAAACATCTCAAACCATCGCTACCGTAAAACTACCATAAGTTGACTAGCTGAACACAACCAAGCCCAAACACCATACCCGGACTCTCAAACCAACTCCCACCACTCATGTACACTACCCGAAACTCATAGCCTACTCAATAATATATATTTTTCACACTCAAATCATCTCACATTCACGACAACCAATAGCACAACAAACGTCCTAATTGAGATGCCGATAGTGAACCTTCTTGTGCACTTGCACTCGAACCCAACCAAGACCCAAAAAAATTTATCCAACTAAACCCAAAGTCTCACTAAGGACTAAAACAAACCCATAGATCTGAACCATAGGTTAAATCCCATTGAATCTCAACCACGGGCCCAACAACCAACTCCTTATATAAAGCCCAAGCCTCTCATCTCAAAACCCCAACCCTAACTTCCTCCTATCTTGTGGCTGACCCCTCTACATCCTTCCCCCTCTCTTCCATAACCTCTTTTCCTCTTCCTATCCATCTCCACTTCCTTCCCTCTCCTTCCCACACACCAAAACATCCCCCACAAGTCGATAAACCCTAAACTTGTAGTCGAACCCCCTTTTTTGGTCAAAATAGTACTGTTGGTTGCAGCTGCTATACATGCTGGAAGACAACACCCAAAACCCATCCAAACTGAAGTTCTACACCCTATTGAAGCCCCAAATCACTCTTTCAAGTTTTATGAAGTTTGGAGTCCGTTTGGTGCTCCAAAGGTCTGTGTCGCAAAAAAAGCCTCCGTCATAATCACAATCATGTAAGTTTCATAACTTCTATTTAATAATTATTTTTCCATATGAGAAACCTTGTATGAACCCATAAAAATTTTATATGACAAATGATGAAACCCCCATGCATGAAAATCCCTAATTTTATATGCAAAACTACTCATAGATGACACAAAACCACGGCATGGCAATGTGGTAACCATATTAAACCTAGTTTTATTGCATGTTGTTATTTTATTATTAAAATTTCATTTTCTAGAAATTAAATAATAATTTCCAGAATATTAATTAATATATTTTCACATATTAAATGACTTTTTATGTAAGTTGGCAATCTTGCATGCACAAACTAGTTGTCAAGTTGCTAGAACATCTACTCAACACGCAACAGAACTTTGTGCATCCAATGACAATTGTTTTAGTATTTTTCACTAAATAAATATAAATTTCAAAATTTAATTCATCTTTAATTCAATTTTATTTTTTGTCGACATACGTGTTTGATTGGCTACATGCATGTTTGATGCATAGTTTAGCGTTGTTGCGAGTTTTGGGATATCGTGTCGTATCTACGTACATATAGGAATACACGTATTAAAACTCATATAATTGCCTAAACATACGTATGATAACATGATATACAAGACCCTCACTAAGTAATATACAGTAGCACGGTATGTATTATTGGCACGTTATCCTATGCCATGCGACTGCTTGATTGTTGGCACGAACGTCACAATACTAGTGATGTGGTACGACAATCTTACCCTTTCATATTAAGTAGATTAGCGTATGTTAGTATTGATTATAATATGTTATATAGGGCAACTTGGATCTGTTGCACCTCTGGTTGAGGACAACAGTCAGACAATACCGCAGCAACATGCACCAGGCAAGTGTATCTTGCCAATGTTTCCAGTATTTTGTGCTTTATAATATTTACTAGTTCTTGGTTGTACATTTTTTAGCATATATTATATTGTGACCCTAGGACCGTATACGATACTTAGTGTCCAAATTTTATTTGGGTGCCAACATCCGTCAGCGGTGTCATGAATCGGTTAGTTGCATTGTCGACGTATTATCTTATTCGTGTTACTTCTTTCATGATATAACTTAGGACACTGGACACGACTTTCATGTACATGAGACTTACTTGAGATGTTCAAGATTTTTGGCTTCTGTGTCAGGATATGACCCCTGATTTGAGATAGTTAACATGATTATATCTACACCTAGACTCAAGACATAGTTAGTGATTATCTTGTGTGTTATGGATATGAGATGTGAGATACATGAAGATTGGAAAGAACATACCTGTACCACTGGACTACCACTTATGTCTTCTTGCCATTGCCTATGTTTTGGTCATTATTGTATTGCGGGTACCTGTAATATGGCCTGTACACTCCCTCCATATGCCATAGTTACGATCATGTCTATTGAGACCTACCATCATTGGTGGTTTAGCGGACGAGGGTGTTCTCAAATTCATTAACATAGCTGGTTATGATAGATACCCTTGAGCACATTACTTATTATGCTATTTACTTTGGCTTGCCATTTATTATATATTGTTACGTCCCTATGAGGACCTGTTCCTTTGCCAGTTTAGTAGTATAGACGGTGGTAGAGTTTTTTAGAGATGCTGATGCATATCGCCTCGTCATGCGGGCATTGGTTCAGGTACTGATATTATTTCTACCGCAGTTATGTTGATTATTTCTCGTTACTTATTTCTGTTGCTATAGCCTAGTTTTGTAGACTCTTATGATTTCTTTAAGTCTATTCAGATAAGTATTGTATGTTGTCCATTCTTGTATTTTATTTCATGGTGGATTGAGACTTAAAAATTTAGGATATTATTTAGTTAACATAGCTTAAGTGCACTCTAACGGGTCCATTAAATTAAATTTGTCTATTAGAGTTATGCTATTGGCCATTGCTACGTGGCCTGGTCCTTTGTATTTTGGGACAGGGCATGACAAGGCTCGTAGCAGTATGACTAAGCCGTAGTACTACCATGACATCGTACCAATTGTGAAGACGAGACCTACATGGGCCACGAAAAAAATATGTCACGACCCGTACCCATGATCAGACATGGGCTGTGGGTACGTCCATCCTACGTCGTAGCATCGACGGTAGAACATTGTCTAGGTCATGATTATCTAACTAACAATCTCACACAATAATATCCAACTTGATAAGGAGAATAATGATATATATATATATATATATATAGCAATGAAAATATTCAATCACAAAATCTAAAGCACAATATGATAACAAGAGGAAGTAAAATCCAAAGTCTTAGAATATCTAGACAAGATAACACAATAAGACAAGTGCCAAAATAACAATCCAAGTCTTAAAATAGTTGCCGGAGACAAATCTGGTACAAAAAAGTAATAAAGAACTAAGATAAATAGTGACTCCGGATAGACCTTCCGGCAATCACTCCAAGCTACGCCTGAACTACATAGTTAAACTCTGCACCCTCGACATCCTGGGGTCCGTAGAAAGTAGGACACCAATCCTCAAGTCAGTCCCCTAAAAATGTTATCCAGTCAGGATAGAACGAGAATAACTCCAATAACAGTTCCAATTAAATGATAAAGACTATAAAACAGTAAATAATAATTAAATTCATTATGAATAGTAGAACTGGAAAATTATGGCAAAGCAATAGTATAACAATAAACTATAGTCATGGAAGGAAAGATAAGAACAATACGTGACAGGAGCAAGACATCATAAATCATCAGGTATGAACTAAATAGTGAAGAACTGTAACTATACTATGTATTTTAAAATACAAGTTAGATATGTGATCGGCTTGGGTGAATAATCGTTTACTTTAATGGAGTAACTCAATCATACGTGAAGTGTATGATTAGCTGTTGTCTACTTTACTTTAAATATTATTTAAGGTTCTGATCACATATCTAGCTACAATTTTCCCTGCCCCGACTAGTATGATGGATCCAACCATAATACATCATAAATAATCAAGCAAGTCTAATGTCAGCATGGTAAACATTGGCTAATATCCATACAGAAATATGAGGAACATTATAAGCATTTGGCTAATGTCCATAAGGAAGTATGAGGAATAGTATCCAAACATGAAATAATATCGCATGACTGAAGATACAATATGCATACTAGTCCATGCACCATCGTGTCAGGAATAAAGTAAAATAATACTAAAGACATAAATTATAGTAATTATCAAATAAAGAAAACTATCAGAGAATGTACTCGTCTGTGGTCCTGAGAAAAGAATACAAGTCGGTGTCCGAACTGGAGTCCAAGTGACCTATATAGGAATTATCATGTTAACAGGTGATTTGGAACCATAAACATATTTAATTAACCTTAAATTAGGTTTCTAGGTCATCATGGTCAGACTAGGTCATTACCTTAATTCGGGTTCTAAAATACCTATTTAGTTGGTTTATGAAATTATACTAGTTAATACTAGCTAATACTAGGTTTACCAAGTTAACTCTAAGTTTCTAAGTCATAACTCATGTGTATGTGGATACTAGGTATCATACACATTTGTAGACTATATATAGTATCATTTATACCTTACTGTATATCCAATATCCTATAATACTTCACTAGATCTTAACATTACCTATTACCTTGTCACTAACCTCTAATACCTTAACCAACACATATAGCATAATACAATACACAAAACACTCTAACCAATCTAGATATATCACTACATATATTCACTAACCCTCAAATCACTGATACATCCATACACCATTACACTTAAGGTGTATCCAGACACACACCTAATCCTCACACTTAATGCTACACTACCCTCTACATTATCCACAGTTACCACTAACTACACTCATAAATGTTTCACCCAACACCCTCACTGATCTATCACTGCATTGTGCCCCTCCTTTACCTTATTGTGTAGGCTATCAAGCATCCTACAGACCTTCACCAACCTGCACAGATTGCTAACTTCTCCACTCTAATGTAGTACTTATTACAGAGGCAACCAAGCTTCTTCTAAGTCTTCCATAACATATGCATACAGGGACATCACTTGTCTACATGTCTCCACAGTGTTGCTGCAATATCAGATGATGCTTCTCCTCATAACATACCTCTTCCCCCTTCACTGCATCCAGTAACCTATGCACCCTCACTGCCTGTTGCTAATACTCCACTTCTACTACAACTACAGTTCACGATAACCCGTCACATCAACTGTAATAAACTGTAGTTTACAACCCGAAGACTTTACAGTACAGAGCTTGTCCAACCACTATGCTCGAGCAACAGACCCACATCATAGACCTAATTTTATCCCACAGTTACTATCCCTGTAGTTATAGTTGCTGCAGATACTGCATGCTCTGTAGCATGCAGCACAGTTAGATATTTTCTCCCCTTGCTGCTCCCTGTTAAACTCAGGATCACCCCTAACCACTGCTACAGTTTGTGCACTGCACATGAACCCCCCAAACTGTACCTCACTACAGGATAAAACAGCAAGCAATCTGTTGTTTTCCCCCTTGCTCTGAATATTAGTTGCAGTACCTCCTTCATTGTAGTTCAGGCCCCTCTCAAGCCTTCACACTCATATGCTTACACTACACACTCTCTCAAATATTATTATCACTCCCCAGAACCTGAATACTGGAGAGCGGAGGAGTGACTCAGCCAACCACACCTTACAGAATATCAAAGTAACCCATAATATGCTAAGGTTGTCTAGAGACAAGGGGGTGCATACTTCAATCAAGTCACCTAGGGTCAAGGATCTCTATGTCTCAATCATCAACCAAGAAACAGTAAGAATGAGCATATAAGATAAAGCAGTTAGACGTCCCTGACGCTCTATCAGAATGATCATAAAACTAGTTATACAGGATGGTACACTAGTACATTGTCAAGAGTACATGACTGTAAGTCAGTCACAGTCTGAATAATATACAATCATGTAGAGGAACTAATGTCCAGATAAATAGGCTAACAAGTGTCGTCGGCTAAACACCAAATGGTAATACAAAATGATACTCATAGTGGGTGAGAAAAAACTCACTCAAGTTCCTCGGCGGACATCCTCCTGGTGTGCGCCATCGATCAGATACAGGAAAGGATCCTCGGACTCTGCTACTAAACCTGGCAAAATAAAACCAGCGGGGTTAGGCCTCGAGAGCAAGTACCACAAAGAAGCATAAGTAAATAAAGCAAAAAACCAATAAAGTAGATAAAATAGGAATCTGTACCATAACTACAATCGTATGAGCTTTCATCGAAGTAGTAGAATACCTCTACAACAAAACAAGGACAAGAGGTGTCGCACTACGTCGAGACAGGGTATGACTCACTAATTATGAACACAGAGAATATATAATAAATCAATATAATCCAAAATACACATGCCACCATATAAACTAAGATATATGTATAATATACATCTTTGATACATGACCTATTGTGACACATTGACGCAACCCTACAACCAAACAAGGACAAAGGTTGAACTATAGCACCACAATAGTTTATGTCCCTAGACTACCAGCACATACTCTTTTAAATCAGTCAATCAATCATACGGCTTGTTATGTGGAGTCTGAGTTATCTCAGAAGAATAATTTAATGTTGGAATCATCAGATCATACTAATGGTGAGGCGGGCTAGCCAAGCCAATAAATGCATAGCATATAGTATGTAGCATCGGTCCCTCGTAAGGCCATCGTGCAAGTAATTATGTAATAATATATAATATAGCCGGATACTGCACTCTACTACTGTAGATGATACACTGTATCCGTTGGGGACCAACATGACGTCCTAGGACATATGTCCTAATGGTATCTATCACGCATGATCTCGAGATTCCATTCCTTCCAAATGCTCTAGAAATTTAGTTGCTTAATTAGCCCTATAGTTATTAGAACATCGTGTCATGGTTACACTATCGTCCTCCTTAGATGACACATCGTGGTACGTGTATGCTAGGTACAAATCCACATTGTCATGCCACAGTCCCAAAATACACGGGACCAGGCAACGTGACAATGGCCAGCTAATACGACTCTGAAGGATTTTCTAATTTAATAGACCCGACAAAGCGTACTACGCTGTCCTAAAATACTAGCAAGTCTAATTGTTATGCTAACAAGCAATAAGTAAACAACTAATCTCATAAACAGAAATAATATAATAATAACTGAAGTAAGTGATGGTAAATAAAATACAAAGAGTCTGAATATCCATAATACATCTAAAATAGTCTAATGGGAACAAACCCACTGAAATACAACGATGGAATAAAAGTAAAAAAATTAGTAAAATAACTAGACTAGAGCATCAACTAGCCAGATAAAGATACTCTAGCCTAAAGTAGCAGTGTACCCCAAATCATGGGAACTCCTCTGAAAATGTCTCAAAGTCCTTGGCCAAGAATCCGATCTCCACTCCTGCTCCGTAGATGGTCGGGTACAAGTGCTCGTCCGGATATAAAAATAACTAGGTTCTCAGAGGGACATAACAAGATACAAAAGTACATGTCATAAAGTAAATACTGTATAAACTCGAGGGTGAACTATCCAGCTAAATAAAATGCACTTGAAGATAACTTTCGTACGTATGGGTAGGTAAAAGGTATAAAGTGTAGCGTCAAGCCAGAGACTAAGTATCTGGCATTAACTGTAAACTGGATGCCATAAGTATATGCTGACTACATCACTAATTGCTCTACGCACAGCTAGTAACCTATGTCGGATATATCGACAAGCATATACGCCCATAATCGGGTAGCACATAGCCCATAACCGGGTAATACATAGCCTATAATCGGGTAACACCGAGGCTCACAACCCCATAGTTTACTCTGAAACTATGGTAGCCAAATGTCTGTCCTATATGCCTACTAATTGTCATTCCCACCCAATGCCAATATACAAGTCACGAATACGACATGGACATCTCGTACTATAATACAAGTCGCTAAAGAACTATACAACTATGCTAAATACCGTCACACGTGTGACTCGCACCGATGATCAGTCATGTGCGTAAGCTCGTGTCCTATCATGAACTCACTCTGTGACGTGAAATAATACGTGACAAGTCCTATGAGTCATAATGATAACTCCACAATATTAGGTGTGCCTACTAGACACTAGGTTAAACACAAGTCCTAACGTCAACGTCTTCGTTGACTGCACCCAAGTCATTATCGGATGCGCACAGTTATATAATATTTAAAGCAATATATGAACTGTAATAACTGAATTTAAACAGTACAACAAGGCAATGTATACTTGTCTGGAACTCTACTGTGAACAAGTAAAGATCGAAAATCTGCCACCAAGGTCGAACCGTCCTGGTTGCCTATGAATATAACAACAATATATCAATCATTATATTACGCTACGCTAAGCGTGCACAAGAGTATAATATACACAACATCATGGGTCACATAGTATCTAAACCAAGCCAAGGGTTCTAATTACGTAGGTCGACTAAGGTTGACTAGTCAAGGACCAAGAAAGTGTGCAAACACTAGGCCTACTAGTCACATAACGCCCTCAACTCCTCTAAATGTACGAATTCTCATATGTTATAACCATGCACATAACTAGGGTTTATGAGGATACTATGTTGCACCTCAAACACATAGGTACTAGTTGTCCTACCTATTAGGGTTTTCTTGTACAAGTATGACGTACACATCCTCGACTCACATGAAACAAGTGTTAACCTAACTTAAGTATCTCAAAGGGTATTCTAGGGTCATCATCAAGTTCATGGGTAATTGAAACTCACTAACACTATTCTCATTCCATACTATGCATGCAACCATATTCACCAAGTAATGAGAGCACCCTAAATACAATATGTAACATACCAACCTATTAAGTCAAAATTTAGTTATACTTACAACGAGATGACAACTTGAACTACCTAGCACCATGTTCTCAACATATATATACTAAAATTTGAATATACTCTAATCATGACATAAAACTCACATTCTAACATATATAAAATACTTCCTAAAATATGGTGTTTAACACAAATTACATCTCAAATTTCTGGACACTAATGCAACATAGCATGAAAACACACTCCAACATAAATTTTCCAAGTCCATAACGTGTATTCAATACCTAACATTAAATCAAAATTCTGGATATTAATAAAAATGATACTATTAACATGGTTAAGGAGTGTTAAGAAGGGTTTTAACAAGCAAAAGTGGAGATGGTTACATATGCATTTGGACATTCCTATTTGGTCATTATCATATGTGAAGTAAAGTGGAGATAAAGATCTAATCATATATAAAGAAGATAAAGAAATGGATGAAGAACAAGAAGAGGTTGAAGATGAAGAAGGGGATGAAGTATATACCTAGAGGAGAGGGAACTTGGGAAGAAAAAAGGGAAGAGGATGCTTGGCCAGAGGGATGGTCGGCTGGATAGCAACTTGGGGAGGGGGTGGCCGAACTGGAGGGAGTTCTCCCCTTGCTCTGGTAGGCTTGGGCAGCACAGGAATAGCAGCAACAACCATCAACAAGAACGGAAGCAGGAGTAGATAAAGTTGCAACAGCAGTAGTTAGAACAACTGTAGCAGCAATTTGGAAGATGAGAAGGGGAGGGGTGGTCGTGAGCTAGTGGTGGTGGTCATAGAGTAGTGGAGGTCATGGTCGGGGTTGAAGATGATGGTGAAGGAGGTGGTGTTGGTCGTGAGGGTGGTGTTGAGGTCGTGAGGGTGGTGGAGATGGTGGTGAGGGTCATATGGGTGGTGGTGAGGTTAGGTAGAAGGAGAGTGAATAAGGAGAATAAAAAGAAGGGAAGGATGAGAAAGAGAGATGAAGAAGAAGTATAGTGGAGATGAGGATGAAGAAGAATGATAAGTGAAGAGAGAGAGAGAGAGAGAGAGAGAGAGAGAGAGAGAGAGAGAAGAGGTATATTTAATGAAGAGAGGGAGTATTGGGATTAGGGCCAGCTAGGTATTCCCAGGAGTGTGTGTTGGGTGTTGTCATGAAGGAATGAGTGGTGGTGATGGATGGGAGTTTGAATGGAGGGTTGTGATGAATTGCAGGTAAATTTTGTTGTATAGTACGATACAAAAAGAAGAGAGGGGAGGAGGTATGACCGGTCAAGCATTTCAAAATGGGTCTTCTTTATTTGGTTCCAACCAATAGGAGGTGGACACGTGACTAGTTATTTGCACCAAGGTCCCTAATAGTTTAGGACTTGGCACAAAGAAGGAAAATTAAATTGGATATGGGAAAATTCATGTTTTGTGTATTGTAGTAGGGGAAGTCAGTGTGTGATATTTTTTATGAGCCATGAGGGTGTGAGTGTGGATTTGGGTTAGTGTTTGGTCTAGTTTTGGGTTAGATTGAGTCGGTTGCCCCTAAAATAAATAAAAATTGTGTCCTAGGTGTTCTTTAATAAATTGGAAGTGCATGTGATCTTAGTTGGGTGGGACACAAGTATCATGGATATAGTAGACTCGGAGTAGATTATCATCATATATTGGGTTGTAAGAAATGGGTTGAAGTTGTGTCTCCAATTTCGATTGGAACGGACATAGGTGCAAAGTTTAGGTTTAAAATTAGGTATTTATTAACGATTGTTGTGCTATTAAAATAAATCATAATCGAGAGTATTTATGAGTGACACAAGGGTCAGAATAGAAGTCTGACACGTCTAGGTCAAGGGTGTAAAATTTGTTTGAAGGTAAAAGCTAGAGTAACATTCCAAATATTGAAACAACGGTAAGGTACACCAAATAAATTTAAATTAAATGAGGTAAAATAATAACTCCATTATTAATTCAAAATAACCCTAAATAAATTATAATCCTATATTTTGGTCAGGGGTTTACACACATTGTTGCTCGAGAGCCAAATCTGAATTCCTCCAAGCGTAATGCAACAAATCAATCAAAAAAAATCCTAACCACGCTATGGTTTCTAACCAATCACTATTCTCATGCCGGGGAAAATAAGAACGCGTAGCATGTACACTTAGTATGATCAAGTTATATTTTAATGCACATTAGGCTACAAGTGAGCCGATAATCACGTTTAAACAAGAAAATATATTATCATAGATACAATAAATCAGGTCAAGATACCAGGCCTATCAGCCGATCAGATAACTATATTAACTAGGTCAAGAGTCATACAGTCATGCTATATCTAGCAAGGTCTTCACACTTTGGTGCACAGGTAAATCAGTTATCTGAATCTTCTTATCACATTAAATCAGGTTCATAAGTTATCGGTCAAATGGAAGCCTCAATTCATATAAAATCTTTAAATTAATAATTATGCCGCCAGACGTGAGTAAGAAAAAAGTGTGAACTACTCTGGAGCAGATCCATAATCCTTAAACCAAACAAGGATTGAGATTGCAGATCGTCTTCCTAGCAGAACTATGTCCCTCACTCTATTCAGCTGTCAAATGCAAAGGTAACTAATCTACTAATTATCTTCAAATTAACAATTATGCAATACCGCCAGACGAGAGAAAGGAGAATTGTATGAACCACTCTGAAGTAGATCGATGACCCTTAAACCAAACAAGGACCGGGATCGTAGACCATCTTCCGAGAAGAACTAAACCCCTCACCCTGTCCAACGAAAAAAGTAAGATATAATCCATAGATCTGAGTCCACTTAGCAGGTACTGAATCAGTATGCCACTCACACCTAGTAGGGTCAACATAATGTCATGTTATGCACATAGCTAATTATAGTGCATAAGTCTGGTTTACTAAGTCCACTCTTCCTTAGAACAACACAAGCAAAAAATCATGATCAACCACATAGGGTACGATAAGAAATATTCCAAATAAAATAATTAAACCCAAGAAATCGTGGAATGTGTACATAGATTACTATAGTTGCATAGGATCACATACGCGCATGAGAAATGCACGCATGGATTGTCGCATGGGACATATCGCATGCATTGATCAGGCACAGGAGCAACTGGTCGCATGGACGAGCTGGCCGCATAAACTACTTGCTGCATGAGGCAGGTGCCGCATAGAGGTCGGTGCCACATAGGGGTCCGTGCCGCATAGTGTCAAGGCAAAGTCTACTCCTTGAAACAAGTGCCAAAGTGACGTGCATGAAATTCGTGTCAATGAAGTGACAGAAGTGATGGATGTGACTGGCCATAAAGTATGTCAGGAAGAAAAGATAAAACTATAAAAAGATGTGCCAAATAATCAGAGTCATGCGTCCGAAGGAAAGTCGTCGTATACTCTGCTTGTCGTATATGCCTACTAGCCGCATATGCCTTCTTGCTACATATGTCTGCTTGCCGTATATAGGTCAACTGCATGTTGCTCTTTTGGACTTAACAAATTTCTCATTCGTTCATTGAGTGAAAATACAAGGAGTTCAAGGATTATCTCTTGAATACTTGTGCAATGGCAGTCATGTTGGCCCATCCGGTCTGAGTCAACTTGATTTTGATAGTTAACTAAACAATTCATTGATATGTCGCGATCTGAAGCCTCAATATTGCTTTTATATATCATTTGTATTTTGTCTATTCAAATATAATCTTTCATTTATTTGAGTCTAGGACTGATGTAAGCTGAGTCGTACTGGCAAATCCTAAGTACCTATACCAGATACCTAGTCCACTAAAATGAACCAAAGAACCTATCCACCAAAATAGGCCACATTTATTTACAAAGTCTACCATACTAAGAGGCCAAACTCGTGTCGAACTCGGGCCGAACTCGGTTACCCTTTTGGTATGAAATCAACCAGTTCAATAGCTCCTAATTTCTTGGCCCAATGGTTGGAAATTTGAATTAAACTCTAACCGAATTTTGTTTGACTACACCCTATAAATAGTGAAATTCTTCATTCTTACTCACTCAACCATTCTTAAGTCTTCTATTATATTATAAGCAAACCCCTAAAGCCTTAACTTCCTTATCTCAAAGAGCAACTTTGTAGACTTTCTAGTACCAAGTGCAATCTCGGTCTAGAAGTCTTTTGAGTTGTAAAGAGCTTTGTTCGATCAGCTACTCTCTCTCTCTCTCTCTCTCTCTCTCTCTCTCTCTCTAAGCTGTAAAGTTGCAATATTTTGGATCAAACCTCGTAGTGTAAAAAAGTGGCAAGCCTTTAGATCAAAGCTTGTGATTCACTATTGGTGATTATAGTGGAGAAAACTCCGAGCTTGAATTCTCGGGACTGGACTAGTCCTCTTAGAGGAAAACCAGTATACATCTTGGTGTTTGCGTTTGCTTTCTCTCTCTACTTTACTGCTTTACTTTACTGTCTTTATATACACTGTTAGTTAGCAACTGCTTTCATTCTGATAATCGTAAATTGGGTAGATTATTCCGCTGCAGTCTATTCACACCCCCTTTAGAGTTGCCTCACGGTCCTACAAGTCATGCATCCAACAAGATGGATGCATGCTGGTTAGTATGCGACAAAATCTCAGGCCGCATAGCCCTCTCAAGCTGCATAACACATTCGGTCGCATAACTCACTGGCCGCATGAAGACTTCGTCTTCTCCAAATAGCAGGTTCGGCCATGGCGAAAGCTCCAAAAACTAAAATTTTATTTTGTTCATAAAATTTTTTTTAACTCCGAATTAAGTGAAACAAAGGCCAAAATGCTCAAAATAAAGTGCTCCATCAATCACAAAAACTGATTTTCTAAAATATTATGTTTTAATAGATCAAAACCAAGAAAAACTTTTAAAATATATGAAAACTCAAACTTTAAAACTCAGATCTACTCAAAATCGTTCATCAAAACCAAAAACTCCAAGAACTAAAATTAATGAGAACATCAAGGAGAATATTTTCTATCAAACAATTTTAATTTACTAATAATATAAAAATCAAAAAAATTATAGTTTTACCACTTTGAGCAAGATGTACTTGCCTTGGTGGACTAACAAACCTCTTCCTAGAACCAAGTCTAGGGATAGGGATAGGGCTAGGGTTCAGCCATGGGGGAGCTCTTGAGGGAAGGAGGAAGAAAAAATAAGAAGGGAAGTGAAAATAAGAAAGAATAAGATAGGAGAGAAAAAACCATATATATATATATATATATATATATATATATATATATATATATATATATATATATACTAAGTGGAGAAATGAGGTTAGCCCTAAGATTAAGTAATGAAACTCTCCAACCAAATCTCAACTATCCAAAATAGACTTAGTGGTTCCAAGTGTGAACCGGATCTGGTATCCATCCTGTATACGGGTCCTAGTACGGGTCCATGACAATTTCCAAGGTGTTCACTCTTAGTCTTGGATAGTCTCCCACAATAAACATGAATATAATTAAATAAAATATATCATAATTAGCAGGAATCAACATGTGAAATATAACATGAATACATCTATAGGAAAAATTTTAAATATCACAAATTCAAGAATACCAAATCTGGGAACGGGTGTGACAGTTATCCACTTCATAACTCATTTTCATCCTCAAGTCACACACACTCAAACTACCCACACCACCGTTCTCACCAATATGCATTCCCTCAAGCAATCCTCACACCTATCATGTTCCCAAATTACCTATTGTTGTTGCTCATCTACGCTGCCACTACCTGTACTATTGAACCCAGTTTAGTGATACATAATACACAAAAGATTTGACACATAACACTAAGCTTAACACTCCTCATACCTATTGAAATCCAGGTTCTATACACACTAAAATAGGTTCTGCAACCATAATTTGCACACACACTCTCACCCAGGACACATAACATGTGCACAAATATAGTTCAACACTCATACACTTCCTCTAGCACATCACCCACATATACATATAGACACACCCTACTATCATTTGCATACTAGAATCACTTGGACACTCTTATGAACCCAAATGATACACTACACTTAATTCTAACCCAAATCAACTCCACACACAGCAACCACATACTAATACACCCCTCACAACACAAACCAAATATCAAACACCTCGCATGCACCCTCTAGTATCACACCTCACCATGGTACATCATGATTGGCGTATTATGATACAGCCTCTACGTATCCAATTTTGGACACATGGACACAATCACAAACTCAATTAGACTCCAAAACAACAAAGGGATATCACACCACACCACACTAGGTGGCCCAAATTCATAATTTTTTTCAATTTTGGGCACAAAACCATCATCCACAAGATGAAAACCTAGATCTAGCAAAATGAAGGCTTCTAACACCTAGATCTACCAATATAGAGTCAATTCCACCTATGGGAGGGTTCTTATAGGTCCAATGGGTGTTTCTAACCATGAATTGAGTAAAAAATAAAAAATTACCTAGTTTGTTTATGACCTCCTTGAAGAACTTTAAATTTGGACACGAAAAAGACGAATCAGACACGATCTTCAATACTTGGACTCCTTTCAAGCTTCCTCTAGTGCTCCAAGCTCATTTCTCTCCAATGGAAGAAGAATTAGTGGTTTTGGTGGAGAATTGGGTTTGGAATTCAAATTCTAGATCTAGAATTTGGTGAAAAATAAAATAAATTAATGTGAAGTGTCTTAGAGAAGAAGTTGAGGGAAAATTGGAGGGAAAACTATTTGAATTGAAGGCCCCACATGGCCGGCCCCTATTGGTGGATTTAAATGTGGGTGCACATGGCTAATTGTCATTCTTTCCTTCAAATTTAAATTTTAAATTAAGAGAAAAATAAATCTAATTAGTTATGGAAAACATCTAATTATCCTAATTGGAAATATTCCATCCATGCTAACTAACATTAATTATTTCTAATTACTAAAGTTATGACTAACAATAATATTCCATCCCCTTGAGCCTTGGTCTTGGTAAAGTTTATCCAGGCATTAAATTGCATTTGACTCTTTGCTTCAGGACCCCCCTACTAGAAGTTCCTTTGTAATTGAGAGAGTTTTTCGGTGATTTGTTTGGGCAGAAGATAGAAACGGTGATTTCTTTAGGCAGAAGATAGGAAGACAGATAGTATGTTGGAAGGGAAGAAAGTGTGAATTTGATCAGAGGAGTGCGCCCTGCGTAGGAGAGGCATTTACCCCTTCCAACCAATAAGTGTAGTAGTGCTTGAGTCAAGTAGCTTGGAGTGAGTATTAATCTGAGATTTAGGTAGAAACACTTGATGGCCAAGATAATTATCATTAGTGCCCATAGGTTTGACTAGGAGGATATCAAGGAAGACTTGTCGCATGTAGTCATCGAGTTTACGGAAAAAAAATATATGGAGGATTTCTCAAAGCTATTTTGTTATCCCAACCAATAGTCGAAGGAGGCAAGGATCTCTTTAAGTTGGGGGATATTTTGTATGGTGCAGTGCCCAAATATAAGATGGTCATCAACAAATAAAAGATGTGAGTATGTAGTGTGAGATCTATTGTTGAGTTTTACTGTAGCATAAAGGTTGTTCCTTTACGTGATAGTAATATATTTGGATAAAACTTTACCATACATTATGAACATGTTTGGGAAGAGAGGGCAGCCTTAGCGAATACCACGGATTGGGTAGAATGTATAAGAAGGAGAACCATTAACCAAAATACTAAAAAAGACGGGGTAATACAAATGCATAATTAAATCATGGGTTTTTCTAATCAATCCAAAACCATCGAGGACTTGACTAATGACTTCCCAACTAAGTCATTCATATGCTTTCGCCATGTCAATTTTAAATAAGAGCGAAGGCACTTTTGTTTAGGCTGAATTTTGTGATAAGAGTGGAGAACCTCTTGGGCAATGATGACATTATCACATATTTGTCTCTTTGGAATAAAAAGCATTTTGATAGGGAGTTATAAGGTTTTGGAGGAGTGGTCGGATTCTGTTGGCAATGCTTTTTGTGATGATCTTGTAAACAACATTGCAAAGAGAGATTGGACGAAAATCAATAGAGGTAAGGAGGTTTTGTTTCTTGGGGATGAGGGCAAGGAATGTGTGATTGAGATGTGGTAGCATTGTGTTGAATTGGTTTTTTTTTTTTTTGAGTTATTACCTCAATGCCAACTACATCCCTGAATTTTTTGTAGAATAGGGTTGGGAATCCATCAGGACAAGTAATTTCTTTGATGATGTGTTTGATCTCATTCGTCGTGGGGATGCCGCAAACATCATTCGCTTGGGATCAATTTTGTGGAGTTCTTCAAGGATGGTGAATGGAACCTGTGTGGTACAGGTAGCTTGAAAGAGATGCTCAAAGTGGTCACCAGAATGTTGGATATATCATCGTGGTCGAATGTCTGCTCACCTTTGCCCTTCAGCAGGCTTGAGATTGTGTTTTTCCTTTTTCGGTTGAGGGCTATCAAGTGGAAGAACTTGGTGTTTCTATCTCCTTCCTTTAGCCAGGAAAGTCTCAATTGTCTTGCCGGTGTAAGAGTTTATTGAGAGTGATGTGTCTTCTTCTCTTGATGAGTCCTTTCATCTGTTGCTGGTTGCTTCTGAAGTAACAGTAGCCTATCTTCATGCTTCCTAATATCTTCTGCAAGATTTTCGATCCTCGTTTTCCCCATGAGTTTAAGGGATGGAAGCAGAGCATGGAGTTTCGATGGAAGATTTCCAATCCTTCTTTCATCTATTGTTCGATTTTCAGTTCAAAATCGAATAACGCTCACCTCTATTTGTAACCAGTCATATTTTTGGAGCCAATAGGTACTAAATAAGATAATTATCTAGTGGAAACGAGAGCCAATAAACTTCCTTATTCTAACAAAAAATGGATAAATATTTCTTTTATTCAAGAACACAAAAAACAGTCTCTTACACATCCGGTAAAGCCTCGCAAAAAGGAAAAATAAAATAAAACAAACATTGGTGCAACAGCCGGTATTAGATACCCAAGAAGTTACATGTTTGTTTGATAGCAAGATATCGGCCTATTCTTGTTCTTCACAGTTGCTAAAAACCTCCTCGGAATAATCCTCCAATCATTATTTCCGAGATCATTCTTCCTGGATCTTGCCCCCCAAAAATTGTCAGTAAAGTTGGACATTTTGAATTTCTCCTCTCCTGAGCTTCCAATAAAAACGATTTCAAAGTTCCGTGTCTCCTGTTGTGGATGCAGTCAGTCAGAACGTTGTCGGAAGCGCATTTCTCACCCTCAGCAAAGTTCTCACTTTCACCTCTAAATTCGTGCGTGGTAAGGGCCGTATGCCCAACACCTCCCTACAGGGCCTCAATGCAGATAGTCTGTTGTAACCCTCTGCGAAGGAAATTATAACTGCCTTATCGTTTTGAGCATCGCAAGAGCTCCCGTGCTCGACAATTGTTGCAGAGGCTCTCGGTTGTAGAAAGCACGTTATGTCCATAGTTTGCAGCATCGGCCGATATCGACCCGATACGATCGGTACCGATACGATTTGGCATGTTCTGATTCGATATTGACCGATACCAACATCGAGGGTCTCTTTTTCAATCAATTCGAGAAAAAAAATTGAATGAAAAATACCAATCAACAAGGATGTAAAAGCATAATAAAGTTGTAAAAGCATGTAAAAGCAGAAAACTTATCTATCACATATAAACCAATCGGCAAGGGTGCCTACTATTTCATTTAATTCATATATATATATATAAATTTAAAAATTTAATAATGTATTAATAATTTTTTTTTCTGATAAAGATACTTGGATCCAAAGCTATCGATACTGTCGATACCGTCGATCCCGATAGTCATAGCAAGAGTCCGATACTGATTTCGATACCGATACTACGAACCTTGGTATGTCACCCTCAGCAAAGGAAGTTCTTACTCTCTAACTTCCGAGAATAGCAAGTACCATGCACCTGACATCTTGTGGCATGCCCTTGGTGCAGAAATTGTGTTATCGTTCGCAGCAAATAATTGCATTCGAACCTCCTTGATAGATGAAATTGTTTTGTTTCCACACCATAAACCATCATAGATTCAAACTTCGCCAATTCACTTGCCAAAGTGCAGGGAATGTCTCCAATCCCATCCTGGCAAAGGAATAAAAGCTCCGCAGCTTCATGTATATGCTGATATTCCTCAATTTCTTCTCATTCAAACTGTAAGGCCACGTAGTCACCAGTAATCCCCACAGGAGCAAACTCCTCCCTGGAAATGGTGGAACCTATTGGTGTCCCTGAGAACAATCTCACGCCCCGCGATCCTCGAAACGAGCTTGGCAGTGCGATGACAGTCCCCGCACATCCGAAGGTTCATGGTTATCCTGATGAGTGTCGCAGGCCCGCTGTTTAGCATCATGAAGGCGATCGCAAGCTTCTCGCTATGAACGGATAGATGGCCCTCCTTGTCCTCCTCCTCGACGTCGTGGAGTGCAAACTCGGTCTCTGCAACATATCCAGCCTCCCTCACTCTGCTCATCAGGGCAGCCAGCTCCGCGTAAATCTCCTTCGACTGCGGATGAGACCGATCTCCGACATGAAACGTGTGCATTCTATCCCCAAGCTCGACATTGCTACAACCCGGCAACTTCTTGATACCTTTCCTCAACATAATGCTCCTTACGGAGGAGACGTCCTCCCACCTACAGGCCCTAGCATAGATATTGGACAACAGAACATAATAACCCGATTGTTCGGGGACCAATCTGAATAAATTGTCTGCTGCAACCAGACCAACAGGCATATTGGAGTGGATCCGGCAAGCAGCTAACAGAGCCCCCCACACTCTCTCGTTCGGCTCCACCGGCATCCCTACAACGAAATCGTAAGCTTCTTCTACGCGTCCCGCACGCCCCAGAAGGTCCACCATGCAAGCGAAGTGCTCGATTTTCGGAACCAACGAGTACGAATCCGTCATGCACTTGAAGTAGTGCTTACCTTGGTCGAGAAGACCCGAGTAGCTGCAGGCAGAGATAACCGACAGGAACGCGATGTGGTCAGGTACCAGCCCCGTCTCCTGCATCCTTTCAAAGAGCGACACGGCCTCCAGGCCGTGGCCATGCGTTCCGTAAGCAGAAACGATTGTGGTCCAAGACACGACGTCTTTCTGTCCCATTGCATCAAAAACTTCTCTCGCATCGGCCAAGCATCCGCAGTTCGCGTACATGTCCATCAGAGCGTTCTCCAAGACCAAATTCGGGCACATTCTCTTCGTCTTGGCATAAGCATGGATTCTCTTCCCGAGTACGAGAGCAGAAAGAGCCCCACAGGCCGGAAGGATGCTGGCGAGTGTGACGGCATCGGGTTCGAGTCCCTCCTCCTTCTCCATCCTCGAGAACAGTTCTACCGCCTCCTTCGCCATGGAATTCCCGGCGTAGACCGCGATCATCACGTTCCAACAGACCAAACTCCTCCTGTTCCCCATTTCATCGAACATCCTCCTCACGAGCCCGACGTTGGCCGGGCTCGCGTTCGACATTGCGGCCAGGATGCTAGCCATTGTCCCTGCGTCGGGCCTCGCCGTCTTCTGCATTTCCCTAACCAGGTCCATCGTCCGCTCGCCCTGGCCGGTCTGCGCGAACCCTGCGATCAGCGAGTTCCAGGAAACCACGTCCCGGTTCGGCATTCCCCGGAACACCCGCAGTGCGGAGGAAGCGGCGTCGTCGTCGGAGAGCTTCGAGTAGAGCGTGATGAGGGAGTTTCCGACGAAGATGTTGGAGTCGAGCCCGACTTTTACGACGGCGGCGTGGAGCTGGAGACCCAGGGGGGAGGGGAGTTCGGAGGAGGAGGAGCAGGCCTTGAGGACGCAGGGGTAGGTGTAGTTGTCGGGCTTGAGGAAGGGGGAGAGGGAGTGGAGGCGGGAGAAGAGGAGGAGGGCCTCGCGCGGGAGGCGGTTGTTAACGTAGCTGCGTATCATGACGTTGAAGAAGACGACGTTGAGGTCTGGTTCGGGAGTTCCGTCGAACAGTTGGCGGGCGGTGAGGGGCTGGCCGCATGCCGCGTAGGCGCGCATGAGCTTGATTGTGGTCGAGGGATCGGCGACGGGGTGGAGGAGGGAGTGGAGGTTTCGGAGGGAAGGGAGGGAAGATGGGGAATTGCATTGGTCAAGAAGTGAAAGGATATTGTTGTTGTTGTTGTTGTTGGTTTGGTGACGAGAGCTGGAGAAGGAACGGAGTATGGAGGAAGAGAGGAGAGGGAGATGCGTAGTGCTGCCTATGCAACCTCTCATCAATCGTTTTCAGCTAAGCTTCACGTTGATACCATAATATACGTTTTTAATCACGTTAATTTCCATGAACTTACTAATGAAAATTTTAATGGATATTTAGACTTGTCTCACATAAGTTATAAAATTAGTGTTTGCATCTTCAAAATAATTAGTGACACTTTTGGTTTCAAAAGTGTCAAAAAAATATACCAAAGTATCACTAATTATTTTTGGCGACACTTTTGAAACCCAAACACTAATTATTATTTTTTGGAGACCCAAACACTAATTTTATAACTTATGTGAGACATAAAGTCTAAATATCCCAAATTTTAATTGGCAGTTATACACCTTTCATTCTTTTTCCCCCTCTCATCATCTAAACCCATTAACTTATCCTAGTCCTCTTTGTAGCACATGCAATTTGAGCCGCCCCGGAGGTTGAATTATCCGAATCGGAGCTTATTTTAGTTGTTCCTTGATCCTTGTTGTGGGATGATCTCGGGGTTCACTCGCGACTCCGACCTCTTGCAGGTCATGTTGGACCTAAAGGGTTAGGGGTGCCCAAGTCCGAACTCTTGTCAGAATTTGTCACTACCACATTCTAAAAATAGGGATATTTTTGACTTTTTATATATTATTAATATTGTGTGTAGTTATTTTATTTTAAATAATTGCATAATATGTGTATTTATATTATATTATATACAGTGTTCTTAATGTTTGAGCTAGTAGACTTGACCTATAAGCCCACTAGATGAACACCTGACCGAATTATAGGGTTATGAATTTAATTTGTATTATTTAGGATTTAATTATTTGAGGTTGTAATTAATTACCGTGATTGTTACACCCTACCGTTGTTACAATATTCGGAGTCCAACATTAGTCCATAATTTCCAAAAAGTTGTTGCATTCTAGATTTGACACGCCAACTTAGGCGCTGGACTTTTCCGCTCAAAATTATAATCCTTTGTGCTCTAATTTAATTGCACAACTTTCCGAATCCGAAATCCATTATTTAATCCTGTGTCGCGCACCTGTGTCGTTGCCATCAATTTTGAGACACCAACTCAACCCGTTTAGCTGGACCAATTAAAGGGTCCAAGACTGACACCAAGCCTACACCTTTCATGACCTTTGTGTAACTCATAATTATGCTCTCTTGTGCTTTATTTTAGCCGCACAATATTCGTTGCGGACGTTTATTTTAATTCTATATAAATCCAACTTTGTATCGTTGTGCGTTCCAATCGAAATTGGAGACACAATCTCGATCCATTTTGAGCAACCCAAATTAGGATAATATTCTATTATGAGTCTACTTCATTCATGACACTTCTGTCCCACTTAATTTTAGCCCCATGTACCTTCAATTAATTTTAGAACACCACTTACATTTATTCTTTAATTAAATTGAGGATACCAACTTTGACTAATCCTATTTTAACCCAATTTAATCTAAATACCCCATTAATTAAGCCCATGCAAAACACACAACACCCCCTCACCCTAAAAAAAACCAAACACCAAATTGTCCACCAATTTTTTATTATTTCATATGTTTGTGCAAATACCCAAATTTAAGGGGCTTATTTGCAAACGTTGCATTAGGTGTCAACACCCCATTGGTTCAAGCCAAATGGAGAAGCCCTAATTCTTTAACTAGTCAACGCAACCCTTCCTATTTGTATGAATAATTTTCTCACGTTAAATCTGAGCCACCCATTCAAAATGGGGCTCATCATCACCACACACTCTACATCATATCCCCTATATAATGTCTCTTCATGCACCCTTTTCCAAGCAGGCCCTAATCCCTACACCTTGGAAATCCCCCACCTTCTCTCTCCTCCCTCTTCTCCATACACAACCGTAGCATTTTTTTCCATTTCTTCCTTTCTTCTTCTTTCTTTCTTCTTCTTCTTCTTGTTGTTGTTGTTCATCTCCTTCCTTCCAACCAAGGAGAACCCTACCACGCGACCTCCCTGCTCCGGCCAAGATTTCCTCCCGACCGCCAGCACCTCCCTCCAGCATCCCCATCGACTACCACCCCGACCGGCCTCTACTCCGGCAACTACCCCCTGAACCGGTCGAGCTCCCCCACGGCCACTCCCTCCTTCTCCGGCTGCTACCACCGGATCCACCCGCAGCATCCCCCGGCCACTCCTTCAACCCCGGCGAGCCCTTCCTCCATCGAGCCTGACTCCACCCTAACTTCCAATCCGATCCAGCTAACTCCCCTGCCGCTGCAACCACCACACGACATCACCCCGGCGAGCCCACCCGCTGTACACCGGCCACCCGAAGTTGAACCCCGCTGCCACTGTCCCGACCTCCCTCCGCCTCACCCGATCCCGACCACCCGCTACTTCCACCGTCGTCTGCACGAACCACCACTCCCTCTTCCACACGACCCCTCCTCCTCTTCCCGACCTCCTTGCTCCTCCATCCCCGTCGCTCGCCTGAAGCACTCGACCAGCCAGAACGAACTGACCTGCCGAGCCTCCCCCGCCTGAACTCTCCACCACCCCGTACCACCAGCACCACCACCCCGTATCACCTAAACCACCAGCACCACCCCACACCATCATCATCGTCGTCATCATCGTCGCCATCGTCGTCATCTTCGTCATCATCATCGTCACCTTCGTCGTCGTCATCGTCATCCTCAACCTCGTGGACACCGTCGTCATCGCCGATCTCGTGCACGCGCACAAGTTCGCGTTCTTTCCTTTGCGTACACGTATGCGTGTACGTATTTGATGGGTGTATGTATATTGGTATGTGTATGGTATATGTTAGTATGTATGTATTGGTATATATATATACATGTATATGATATATGCATTCAATTGGTACATATATATATAAATATAGTATATATATATATTTACTTGGTATATGTATATATATTCAGTATATGTATTCTTTTGTATACATATAATTATTGGTTGTTATATATATATAAATATGTGGTATGTATATATAAACATATATATATATATAGTATAAAATTCTATTAGTGTATATACACATATACATATTTTGTATGTAATTATTTGGTATACACACACACATACATACACACATACATATACATATAGAGAATAAGGGAGGTGAGGTGGCACCTCACTCTCAAAACAAGGGTGGCGGTGATGTGGCACAATCTCAACCACACAAACAAGGGGAGGGGGTTAAGTGCAATTTGCCAATTATGAAATGTGTGGTTGGAATTGTACCACGTCACCGCCACCCTTGTTTTGAGAGTGAGGTGCCATCTCACCTCCCTTATCCTCTATACATATATATATATATTATAAGTAATTAATGATATATGCTAATTGATAAATTATAAATGAACTAGGCGACCCGAGTGTAATTACGGATACCCCGTATTTATATTTACCTGTAACCCTATAAATTATTAGAAGACTGTCATATGTACACTCACGTATTGGCAAGACCCGTATTATTACTGTCTGTCTGTCTTGCACAACAATAACAGACGTGACACCCGCACAATTAGACGCGCACTTGACCCTAGTTGACCAGTGTTATACCTAGCGTAGCCCTCTGAGTTCAATGTATTTATGATTGTGTGTTAGTCTAACGTTTGATACAAATATTATATTTTATGATATGTCTATAGGATTGTTGGATCATTCAGACGATACTCTGGAACAGGACATTGGTATTACCAGCTAAGGACCCAAGGCGAGTACATTCTCTAATAATTTCTATTATTTGATAATTTCTATAATTCCAGTATCTAGAAATGTTACATCTGATTCTTGAAACTGTGCTACACGGACTAGTATATAGATTGGATCAGCAGTCATGAGATATTACATTGGTTATCGCATTGACATTGTACATGACATTGATATTTAGACCTTGTACATGATATATTAGATATTGCTCGTGTATCGTGACATGTCATGGTTGGATCCACTGTACTAGTTGGGGGCGGGGAAATAGTTAGTAAGAAATGTGATCAAATCCATATTGTACAAGTATAGAATAATGTTAGTATTAATCATACACCTCACGTATGATTAGCCAGGCCATATAGCTCTCGTACATGTTCCTAAGCCGATCACATATCGAAGCTACTATTTTAAACACTTAGAATAGTTACAGTTCTCTATTTTAGATCATATACTACAATACCCGTATATGATATTGTATCTCGTTCTCTTTATTTCATATATGCACTGACTGTACCATATTGTCTATATTGCCTGTTTCTTTATTTTTGCCATTGTATTTATTCATTGTCTTCTCTCAGTATATAGCATCATCTGTTTATTGTTTTATAGTTGTCACGACCCGCACCCGGTTATTCGGGCATGAGTGCGTGGGCACGTCCAGCCTACGCCGCAGTGTCGGCGGTAGTACGCTGTCTAGGTCATTTCTGGGGTCAATAAGTACCTATCTCATCCACAATAATGAACATGTAAGAATAATCACAGGAAATAGGAATGCTAAGATTTCATAATATTTAATCTGTGACAACCAATCCACAGTTAATACAAGCCAGAAGATAGATCGGGGACAAACCCGAGTATATGCTGAAAGGAAATAAAATAATAACTAACTGGCTACTCCTCCTCAAAGGTAGTCTCCTGAGTGGGAACCGGCTCCTCATATGTGTCACCTGCTAACTCATAGGGGCCATAATAGGTAGGGACAAAGTCTTCATCATCGCCTAAAACAACGGATCCAGTCAGGAAAGGAGCAAAGTACACAATGCACAACAAGATTAAAACTAAATATTCATGACAATTAACTTGAGTATCATGTTGAGAAAGTTGCATAGAAGAACATCAATATCTCCGAGTTAATGCTATAAACAGGAATATGAGAAAGCAAGAAATAAATGAGACAGGAAATGAAACTACAATAGTCAGCAAGAACTACAACAAGACCAGAAGTTATCTGTGTGAACTTGTGTTTATTTTAGAATATATAGTTGGCATGTAGGGGTTTATAAGGCTAATCCGGCCGTCATAGACGGCTATTAAACATGAACAATCGAGATCCGGCTGAGGGTACAGTCGCGTACCAACAGCTATTAAACATGATAGGGGAAAAGGTAAACTACATGCCTTCTAGTATTCTCCCACCCGACATAAAAAGCAAGACATGAAATACAGTATCCAAGACATGAAATCCAGTATTCTAGCACTACGTGTAATCATCAAGGGTACTAGTAGAGCAGGGAATTAACTATCACAATATAAAGATTAAACTTGAAGTGCAGGTACTTGCCTGTTGTTTGGATCCGATTAATTGTACTTGGGGGAAATATCCAGAGATGAGCCCAGATGCTAAAATAAATATTACCATCACGCTCAAAAGATGTCAAATAGCTAGAAACGCCTGTCCTTGGGTCCAATTTGGAGACAAGGGCAAAAACGACAGTTTTGGGTCAAAACGGGGTCCGCCGGTGGGCCCGCTTTGCACCGAAAAACGTGTCCGGGTCAACGGTCTCCAAATTCACCAAACTTAGTGTCAACAGGTCAGGAATGCTGAAAAGAACCCAACGAAACTTCCAGATTTGGATTCCGATGATCCGATCACAAAATCGCCCGTCGAGTGGGGCCTGTGGGGCCCACGACACGCGATTTCGTCAACATTCTCAGAATCAAACCAAACTTGACCCACAGGACCAGCATATCGCTACGAGTCCGATGGCGCAAGTTTTGTCTCGATCTGACGAGTGTACAAGAAGTTAGGGCAAATTGCAGAAAAATCGAATACGGAGCGATGTCCGCGGATACGCGTTGATTCCGGTGTGCACGCACACCCGAATCAGCTTCCGCGAATTCTCACATGTCCGTATCGACGGTGCGCACGTATCTGTGAAGACCGCATGCGACCAAGTCATCCCGTTTGGCGGGGTGTACTCAGTTCCGGGGTGAATCAGGGTCTGGTTTTTCCTGTTTTTGGATCGCGGTGTGCGATCACCACAGGACTCGATGCCCCGAGCGGTTTGTCCGGGCACCGAGAGGGTCATACAGGCTTCACAACGCAATTTGCGGAATCGAAAATGGAGCTACGAGTAAGAAGATACACGCACCTGAACGGGGCCCGAAAACCGGGCAAAAACGTGTCCGACACGACACGGACACTGTGTCCCGTGTCCGTGTCCGACACAGGGAGAAATAGGGCTAGGGTTAGGGTTTTGCTCCGGTGGCCGGGCTCAGGCTGGCCAGGGCGGCGGGGAGGTCGGCCGGCGCTAGGGCGGCTCGCGGCGGGGAGGGGCCGGCCAGGGCGGCGCTCGGGAGGAGGGGGCGGCGCGGGGGTGGCCCAGGGCGGCTGTGCTGCTGTTGCGGGGCGCTGTCGAGGGGGCCGGAGGCAGGCGGAGGACGGGGGAGAGGCGACGGCGACGGCGGTGGAAGGGGCGAGGTGGCCGTGGCGGCGTGCGGCGGAGGGGAGCGCGGTGGCGCGGCGGTTCGTGGGTGAATGAGTGGCCGGAGAAGGAGCCGTCGGGGGGGTTCTTATAGGCGGAGGAGGAGGTCAGGGAGAGGGGATCGTGGCGGGCGGAGCGGGCAGCGCCGGGTGACGCGGGCGGCGGCCGTGAAGCGCGGCGAAGGAAACGGGCAGCGGCCGGGTGACGCGGGCGGCGTGGGGGTCGTACGGGGGCTGGGGGAGAAGCGGGTCTGCGGGCGGGTCGGGTTTGGTCGGGCGGACCCGACCCGACCCGATAGGGTTGGCTGGGCCGACGAAGCGGGCTGGGCCGGTAATTGGGCCGGGCTGGGCTGAATATAAGAAAAATAATAATAATAATATTAATAATAATAATAATAATAATAATAATAATAATAAATAGATAAATAAATAAATAAATAGTTTTTAGGTAATTAAAAATAGGTCCGGGGTCCAATAAATTCCAGAAAAATTACCCTAAGTCCAGTTTTCCATTTTACATCCAAAAATATTATTTTCATAATATTTTAATATTATTTATTATCAATTAAAAAATTATATAATAATTCAAAGCCCTGATTTTAACTACAGAAAATTCCCAGAAAATTCCAGAAAATTGTGAAAAATCCCAATTTTACTAATTTTGAAAAATCAGGGGCTTACAATCTACCCAACTTATAAAAATTTCGTCCTCGAAATTTAAAATTAAACCATAATCTGTTAATCCTTCATGTACATAAAGCAAGTCAATCGTAATCTCCTTGCGACAGTTAAAATCCGAATTATGTCTACTGCAATCACTTCAAGGTTAGGACGACTATTGTTCCAATCAAGATTCAACCTAGGGTTATTACTTCTTACTTCCTCAAATTACCCACATGCAGATTTTAAATTTTTAAGTCCATATAGTATTTTCAAGATGACCTTGCCTCACGATTCGAATTATCATAAATCCTCTAGAAGTGATTCGAGTCCAGTAGTATTTCCATTCACCACTTTTTAAATTTCATTCACATCCTCAATATTCCAACTAGGTAGTCCAACCATCAAATTTTAATTTTTAAATCAAATCATCAAATAATTTAAGTGTAGTCCACCAATGTTCAAGTCTGAATCACATATCCTCTAAATCCAAATTGACGATTTTACTTTCATCATTCAAAGTTTAAATCATGTATCCAAGATACAACTTATTGGGTCCTCGATATCAATTCATTAATCATTTTAGTCACTTCTCTAAATTTTTAAGATTATAATGGCTTGCTTCTTCCAACCTGACCTTACTCGGTCATGATACAAAGGACATTCCTCTCGAGTTGACAAATGCATTGCTACCCAACTTAGAGTTTACTCATTCATCACAAAAGACTATATACCTTAAGAAAATATTCCTTAATATGTTTACCTACGTCATTCAATCCTCGAACTTCAACGCCGATCATGTCACATATGATATGTCCTCAATTACGAAAGTTTAATCCTTAAGTATGTGATCGGCCTATGTGGCATATCTAGTACTATCTATGTACTAACTTATACCAGGCACGAGATTTCATTTTTCCGAAATAAGGGAAGACGAAGATCAATAATAAAGAGTTCAAGGGTGGGGTGATAGAAAAGAAATATCGGGGTCAATGCATTTTAAAGTATTCAGGTGGGAATTATCAAGCGATTGTGGATTGAATCCTATCTCGGAAATTCCTATTCACATGCTCGTATTAATACAGTTATGTAATCGATACGATATGCTCGGACATGTCTAGAGGGCAACGAGTCAACTATATATCTCAATCCACGCAAAGTATTATTTCGAAGGGCGAATCAAGCGCACTATGGTTGATCAAACCGTAATACACTGATTCTGAAATGTATCATTGTGGGCCTCCCCAATAATACACTTGTCATGAACAAGCTCGATAAAGAGTAAGCTTGCAAAATTAGGCTATAAAATAGCAGCATAAGTCAAGGTACAACGAATATAAATACGCTAGATGATGATGAAAGGAGCTACAAATTATTTAAACACACAAAACAACCTACAATAAGCTCAGTAACAAAAGATTTTACAACCTCTACAGTTATCCAACAAAAGCATTCCAGGTTATTAGCAAGTTTAAAGTTACTAGGTTGGGGCTGAGGTCACGAACCAGTAGGCACAAGCTAAAACAATACTAGAAAATGGTATCTACGAATCACTTACGCGCATTAGTTACTCTAAGAGTCTGCACGTTCTCCACGGTCTTCGCGTAAGCTTGTCCGTGTTCTTGAGGTGGTGCCCTCTGCTGCGCTGCTGGGGCCTAGCCTGAACTGGAACATTTGTGCAGTGTGCGTCTTTGAGCAGCAGGACAGTCCTTCATTTGATGTGCTGCTGATCCACAATATAGACAGGCACCTAGTCTCTTTCTACAATCCTGCCAAATGTGACCTTGTTTTCGACAATAGCCACAAGTAGGAGCTTGTTGGTTCTGTCCTTGAGTTGGATTCATCCGTGGTCGCTTTGCAGCTTTTTCCCGTTGTGCTTGGTCTGGTGCTGATGCAGACGGCCGCTTCCGGCTGGACTCGATCCTTGTGGTGCACTCCACAGGTCGCGCTGTAGTAAGAACGTCCTCGCCGAAAGTAATTGCATTTGAACTGCTCGGCTTCCATGACTCCGAGCTAATTCTGTCGATGAAGTTCTCCGCTTGGTTTTGCTGAGTTTCTTGTTGAACCTTCTGATAGGCTTGCATTATTATGTAGAACATGCAAAATATCTGCTGTTCGTCCATAGGCGGTCCCGGTGGGAAGGAAGGCATCGGTGGAATAGGCTGTGTCGAGGGTAGAACGCCATCTTGACGGATTATTGAGGCAGGCTGACTTGCTTGACTGCCTTGTGATAATTGGCCTTCACCGACTGGTATCACATCGTCTTCTTGGGTAATCACAACGGTTTGTGGTGTTTCTGCATGAGTCTCGTTGCTGGCTTGTGGGTCCATTTCCCTGTATCCAAAATAACCAATAAGAGGCGCACAAGAATCAAGGCAAGATGCAAGTTCATATTAGTTCGAATACGATACAGATATCAAAAACGATTCAAGTAAGTGGATGAGATCCTATAAACTTATCCTAGCTTTATTGCAGGCCTGTTCGGTCCCTGAGTTAAAACCGAACAATTTAGTCGTTGGACCTGCATGGGCCACCACAATAGTCCTTATCAATTAAATGGAAATATTATTTGAGATGTACTTTGCTCCATCCTGACTGGAAATATTTTTCCAGACTATGCCTTAGAGGACTGGTGTCCGATATTTTATGGACCACAGAGAGAGTAGCTGCAGACATGGATCTAGTAGTTCAGTTGTGATTCTGGGAGGTCTAGCCGGAATTACTAGTTATCTAGTTAGTTTCTTCTAGCAGTTTATGGTACCGGATTTGTCTCCGTCATACTTTGTTGAGATTGGATTTTATTGTTGAGTTAGATTATTTCTATTTAGACTTGTGTTGTATTTTGGTTTATTTTTTTCTTTGATATCTTATCGTGCTATAGTTATGTGATTGAGTATGTTGTTCATATTATATTGTGTTATCCGTGTCTCATTATAGAGTTGGATGCTCGTGTGAGATTGTTTAGATGGTATCACGACCTAGACAGCGTTCTACCGTCGATGCTGCGACGTAGGCTGGACGTACCCAGGTACTCGTGCCCCAAAATTCGGGTGCGGGTCGTGACACATTTTTAGTGGTGGCCCATGCAGGTCAGACTTCGCAAGTTGTGCGATGTCGTGGTAGTATGACGTCTTAGTTATACTACTGCGTGCCTGCGATAGAATCTAGGATATAACATACTAAGATGAGAGCGAATACTCAATCACAACTAGGAATATCTCTAATCCATTTATCTTATTATTCTTATTCCTTCTGAATGTTGCTTCTTTAGAACTTTACTGTCCTTCCTTGATGATATCATATTTATTGCCTTAATTGATTCTTTGGGTCTGTCTTCAGGATGCCGCCGAAGACAAGATCTATGAGAGTGGGAGCATCAGCTTTAGAGGGGTCTGCTACCTCTCCACCTGATGGACAGACATCCGTAGTTACTCCTATATCTCCGGTGCATGTGAGAGTATTTGCACTTTTTGGGGATCCTTCTCCCCCACCTGTTCCGAGGGTTGCCGCAGCTGTGACGGACAACCTTCCACCTCCACCGACTCTGATTTTCGGAGGTGTGCCCATTGATGGGACACAGATGTTTACTTTGATCCAAGGCATGGTAGACGCCCAGAGAGTGACGGCAGACGCTCAGCGAGTTCAAGCTAAGGCTCATAGGTGCAAGCAGAGACACACCAGGCACAAACAGAGCTGATGAGAGAGAGCATGGAGAATGCTCATCAGGTGGCTCTACAGGCAGTTGAGAGAGTAGCACAACACCAGTAGTTTCCTGGCCAGCAGCAATAGCAGAGATCAGGCACTATAATGGACTTCAAGAGGATGATGCCTCGAGAGTTCAAGGGTATTGAAGGGATACTCTACACTGACGACTGGCTAGAGGATATCGAGAGGAGCCTGCGATTGACCCAAATTTTGAAGAACTTGCAGATAGAGGCCGCTGACAGCCAGATGTTCGATATCGCACTCACGTAGTATCGCATAGAGCTGAGACTCACTGACTAACGACTTACTTGGGAGACCTTCAAGGAGCTTTTCAAGGAGAAATTCTTTCCCAACGTGGCCTTGGGAACTTTGGAGAGTCAGTTTCATGACTTGGTCCAAGGGAACATATCGGTCGACGAGTACGCCGCAGAATTCTGTCGTTTGAGCCATTTTGCATCGTCTATGATTTGGGACCCAGGAGATCGAGCCCAAAAGTTTAGGAAGGGGTTAACGAGAGAGATTAAGTCGTGCACTTCTGGTCGTCGTACCGCTACCTTTGAGGATATCTTGATGTATGCCCAGATTGAAGAAGAGGATCTGGATCTCAGGCCTAAGAGGAGTCATAATATTTTTGGAGATATGAATGGTAGCGCGGGACCGGCCAAGCGTCTCCATATTCAGCAATAGCCGAGGATGTTTCAGTATCAACAACAGTACCATGCACCAGTTCGTGTTCAGCAGGATCAACAGCAGCCTCCGAGAGAGACACAATAGACTTGTTATTTCTGTAAGAAGCCAGGTTACCTTTGGAAGAGCTGTAGAACGAGGCTAGGACTTTGTTTCCACTGTGGCGCTGTGGGACATCGAGTGAGGGATTGTCTTCTAGCTCCTTATCTTCCCGGCCATCGCGCAGCTCCAAATCATAGAGATCCAGTTAGGCCACCTGTGCAACCGCAGATTGCTCAGCACCCATAAAGGGAGCCACCCCAGCAGGGCGGGGCATTTGCAATGACGGTCGAGAAGATCGATATTGTAGGTGATATGTTAGCAGGTTCTGTTCTTTCTTTCCTTCTATTCCTTTTTATTTGATTGATTAATTGATTCCATTGTACCGTAGCATGTACTAGTGATTTTTTTTGCTAGAATATAGTTAGTAAGTATACCCTGACAGAGACTACAATACAATAACAAAATGACCATAACCATACATGTTTTTCTTAGATTGCATATTGAATAACTGTAGGTGAAATTTTTTTAGACCTTGATTGTTAGAGATTTGACCATAGTGAAGATTTATGAAGAGGTTATGACTTGACAAAGAGAGACAAGATGCTTAAAATTCGAGGATAAACATTAATTTAAATGAAGAGTTAAGAATTTAATATGGCAGAATTGATAATTTATTAATTTTAGGAAGATTATGATATAATTGAATTTATCATTAAAATGTGAGGAATTTAGAACATTATCAGTATATTTATTTGGCTAGAAGATATAAATTTAAGACTTATATTCTAAATGTTGTATTTGAAGACTTCGTAACTGTTATATTATTTGAGTATTATGTGGAAAAAATCGAGGAATAAGATCATTAATGGATTAGTGTTGAAGTCAAATTTTGGAATAAGGATTTAATTTTTTATACGCATCGATTGGACTTAAATTAGAGGAGTAAGATGATTAATGGATTAGAGTTTGAATTAACATTTTTGGGACGAGATTTTAATTTTATAAATATGTATTGATTGAATTTAAATTAGAGAATTGTATATTAAATTTTGTATTTAGTTTAACTTAAAATTTTGGAGGAGATTGTGATAAGAATAAAATTTGATTTCAATTAAAGATTTTCAAGAAATATGATAAATATATAATTTTATGAAATAGCAATATGGATTTACTTCATGATTATATGGCTTGATAAATTTAAATTTTGATGGTGAACAAATAAATACAACTATGAGGATCTTAAATTTCGAGGACAAAATTCTTTTAAGGAGGGTAGACTTGTCACTACCACATTCTAAAAATAGGGATATTTTTGACTTTATATATATATTATTAATATTGTGTGTAGTTATTTTAAATAATTGCATGATATGTGTATTTATATTATATTATATACAGTGTTCTTAATGTTTGAGCTAGTAGACTTGACCTAGAAGCCCACTAGATGAACACCTGACCGAATTATAGGGTTATGAATTTAATTTATATTATTTAGGATTTAATTATTTGAGGTTGTAATTAATTACCGTAATTGTTACACCCTACCATTGTTGCAATATTCGGAGCCCAACATTAGCCCGTAATTTTCAACAAGTTATTACATTCTAGACTTGACATGCCAACTTAGGCACTGGACTTTTCCGTCACTCAAAATCATAATCCTTTGTGCTCTAATTTTTGCACAACTTCCCGTATCCAAAATTTATTATTTAATCCTGTGTCGCGCATCTGTGTTGTTGCCATCAATTTTGAGACACCAACTCAACCCGTTTAGCCGGACAAATTAAAGGGTCCAAGCCTACACCTTTCATGACCTTTGTGTAACTCATAATTATGCTCTCTTGTGCTTCATTTTAGCCGCACAATATTCGTCGCGGACGTTTATTTTAATTCTATATAAATCCAACTTTGTATCGTTGTGTGTTCCAATCAAAATTGGAGACACAATCTCGATCCATTTTGAGCAACCCAAATTAGGGTAATATTCTATTCTGAGTCTACTTCATTCATGACACTTTTGTCCCACTTAATTTTAGCCCCATATACCTTCAATTAATTTTAGAACACCAATTATATTTATTTTTAATTAAATTGGGGATACCAACTTTGACTAATCCCATTTTAACCCAATTTAATCCAAATACCCCATTAATTAAGCCCATGCAAAACACACAATACCCCCTCATCCTACAAAACACCAAACACCAAATTGCTCACTAATTTTTTATTATTTTATGTGTCTGTGCAAATATCCAAATTTAATGGGCTTATTTGTAAATATTGCATTAGGTGTCAATATCCCATTGGTTCAAGCCAAATGGAGAAGCCCTAATTCTTTAACTAGTCAACCCAACCCCTCTCATTTGTATGAATAATTTTCTCATGTTAAATCTGAGCCACCCATTCAAAATGGGGCTCATCATCACCACACACTTTACATCACATACCCTATATAATGTCTCTTCATGCACCATTTTCCAAGCAGGCCCTAATCCCCACACCTTGGAACCCCCCACCTTCTCTCTCCTCCCACTTCTCCATACACAACCGTAGCATTTTTTCCATTTCTTCCTTTCTTCTTCTTTTTCTTCTTGTTGTTGTTGTTGTTGTTGTTTATCTCATTCCTTCCAACCAAGGAGAACCCTACCACCCGACCCACCTGCTCCGACCAAGATTTCCCCTCGGCTGCCAGCACATCCGTCTAGCATCCCCATCGACTACCACCCCGGTCGGCCTCTACTCCGGCAACTACCCCCTGAACCGGTCGAGCTCCCCCACGGCCACTCCCTCATTCTCCGGCTGCTACCACCGGATCCACCCGCAGCATCCCCCGGCCAATCCTTCAACCCCGGCGAGCCCTCCCTCCATTGATCCCGACTCTACCCTGACTTCCAACCCGTTCCGGCCAACTCCTCTTCCGCCGCTACCACCACACGACATCACCCCGGCGAGCCCACCCACTGTACACCGGCCACCCGAAGTTGAACCCCGTTGCCACTGTCCGGTCCTCCCTTTGCCTCACCCGATCCTGACCACCCGCTACTTCCACCACCGTTTGCACGAACCACCACTCCCTCTTCCACACGACCCCTCCTCTTCCCGACCTCCCTGCTCCTCCATCCCCGCCGCTCGCCTGAAGCACTCGACCGGCCAGAACGAACTGACAAGCCGACCCTCCCCCGCCTGAACTCTCGACCATCCCGTACCACCAGCACCACCACCCCGTATCACCTACACCACCAGCACCACCCTACACCATCATCATCATCATCATCGTCTTCGTCGTCTTCGTCTTCGTCTTCGTCATCGTCGTCGTCATCATCGCCTTCGTCGTCATCTTCGTCATCATCATCGTCACCTTCGTCGTCCTCATCGTCATCGTCATCCTCAACCTCGTGGACACCGTCGTCATCACCGATCTTGTGCACGCGCACAGGTTCGCGTTCTTCCTCTTGCGTACGCGTGTACGTATTTGATGGGTGTATGTATATTGGTATGTGTATGGTATATGTTAGTATGTATGTATTGGTGTGTGTATATATATATATATATATATATATATATATATATATATATATATATGGTATATGCATTCAATTGGTACATATATATATATATATATATATATATATATATATATATATATATATATAGTATATGTATATTTTTACTTGGTATATGTATATATATTCAGTATATGTATTCTTTTGTATACATATAATTATTGGTTGTTATATATATATAAATATGTGGTATGTATATATAAACATATATATATATATATATATATATATATATATATATATATATATATATATATATATATATATATAAAATTCTATTACTGTATATACACATATACATATTTTGTATGTAATTATTTGGTACACAAACACACACACACACACACACACACACACACACACACACACACACACACACATATATATATATATTATAAGTAATTAATGATATATGCTAATTGATAAATTATAAATGAACTAGGCGACCCGAGTGTAATTACGGATACCCCATATTTACATTGACCTGTAACCCTGTAAATTATTAGAAGACTGCCATATGTACACTCACGTATTGGCAAGACCCATATTATTACTGTCTGTCTGTCTAGCACAACAATAACAGACGCGACACCCGCGCAATTAGACGCGCACTTGACCCTAGTTGACCAGTGTCATACCTAGCATAGCCCCTGAGTTCAATGTATTTATGATTGTGTGTTAGTGTAACGTCTGATACAAATATTATATTTTATGATATGTCTATAGGACTGTTGGATCATTCAGACGATACTCTGGAATAGGACATTGGTATTACCAGCTAAGGACCCAAGGCGAGTACATTCTTTGATAATTTCTATTATTTGATAATTTCTATAATTCTAGTATCTAAAAATGTTACATCTGATTCTTAACACTGTGCTACACGGACTAGTATATAGATTGGATCTGCAGTCATGAGTTGTTACATTGGTTATCGTATACACGATATTGATATTTAGACCTTGTACATGATATATTGGATATTGTTCGCGTATCGTGACGTATCATGGTTGGATCCACTATACTAGTTTGGGGCGGAGAAATAGTTAGTAAGAAATGTGATCAAATCCATATTTTATAAGTATAGAATAATGTTAGTATTGATCATACACCTCACGTATGATTAGCCAGGCCATATAGCTCTCGTACATATTCCCAAGCCGATCACATATCGAAGCTACTATTTCAAACACTTAGAATAGTTATAGTTCTCTATTTTAGATCATATACTACATCACCCGTATATGATATTGTATCTCATTCTCTTCATTTCATATATGCACTGACTGTACCATATTGTATATATTGCCTGTTTCTTTATTTTTGCCATTGTATTTATTAATTGTCTTCTCTCAGTATATAACATTACCTGTTTATTGTTTTATAGTCCTTATCAATTAAATGGAACTGTTATTTTAGATGTACTTTGCTCCATCCTGACTGGAAATATTTTTCCAGACTATGCCTTAGAGGACTGGTGTCCGACATTTTATGGACCATAGAGAGAGTAGCTGCAGATTTGGATCTGGTAGTTCAGTTGTGATTCCGGAAGGTCTAGCCGGAATAACTAATTATCTAGTTAGTTTCTTTTAGCAGTTTATGGTACCGGATTTGTCTCCGGCATACGTTGTCGAGACTTGGATTTTATTGTTGAGTTAGATTATTTCTATTTAGACTTGTATTGCATTTTGGTTTATTTTTTCTTCGATATCTTATCGTGTTGTAGTTATGTGATTGAGTATGTTGTTTATATATATTATGTTATCCGTGTCTCCGTATGGAGTTGGATGCTCGTGTGAGATTGTTTAGATGGTATCATGACCTAGACAACGTTCTACCGCCGATGCTGCTGCGTAGGCTGGACGTATCCACGTACTCGTGCCCCAAAATCTGGGTGTGGGTCGTGACAGAATTACCTATAGGCCTTTACTGCATGCAATAGTCCTAAAGTCCTATAGTGTATCTTTTTTTGACTATACCCCAATTACGTTAATTTAACCCTTGCCTTCGACAAACCCAACCATATCTCTCCTCCTCCTGTGAACCTATCATTCTCCCCTAGTTAGATGGGGCATGATAAAACTCTAAAATATATACAGTCATATTGTCCATAAACTTAAACAAAATCCCATAACATGAATTAACACATATTTGGTGGCTAAACGTCTCAAGAAGATATACATAATGCACAATAAAAGATAAGATAGAAACTCATTTAAGCGCTCGGGTGGTGGTCCTTTAGCTGCTAACCATCGAACGATGTGGTAGATTCTTTGTCTTTGTTACGAGATTTGGACATACAAAATTAGTGGGATCAACCCTAGATATCAAGTACCATAAGAAAAGCTCTATGATGTACTAAAACCATAATGCAAGCATATAAAGGAAATTAGTAAAAATAATAATAAGGAAGTAAACTAAGTAAGAAAAATAAATTTGGACTGTAAACTGATACTGTAAGCTGGAACAGCAAACTAGAACAGTAATAGAAACCATCCATTAACCTTGGTCAATCATGTGCTACGACTTAATAACATTAGCTAACTAGGGGTTTAACATTCCTTTTACTATCATATATAGGTTACAAAGGAAACATACACTATAATTTATTGAGACGAGTTCAATAATATATACTCCACTCGTCGGTCAGATAATATTAATTACTACAGTATTGTATCACTTGACGGTGAGCTGGAAGTATGTCCCTCATGATAAAGAGCTCCAAATCATAAGTGGCTGGGATAACGGGACTGCATGTAATATAGAAAAGCTCTCCTCACAATGAATCTAGAAGAATATTTTAGTTATTAATTCCTGAATATTTTTATTTAAAATTTTGATTGTGGGCATCCGTGGAATCTATCAATCATTTTATTCCCCTCAAAAAAATACAAGACTCGATAATATTTTAACATTCACAACAATAGCATAAGACACACTAGCAACCTAAGTCTTTGTAAACACTATATACTGGAGTACTCTGAGACGAACCACAGAGAGAATCGATACGGTATCAATAATATACATTATAGTACAATACAGTACACGTTGGACGTTGCCAAATAAGATATCAATGCCCTTCTATAAGCGGCCAATCATAATAGAATATTACCATAATCAGGCTAACTCTATGCAATAGGGACATAGCACAGAGGATACATACGTATCCAGATAATTCATAAACAATACGAGATGTACGAGCGTTCTTTAACACGTGGGATACCCTCATGCCCGGGGCACGGGTACCCCCGCAGTTAATCTATACATTTATTAATTAAAGAGGAATCATGCTTGAATAATAAGTATTCAGGAAATTAAATAGAAATCAATAAGAAATTCGTATCTAATTTTTTTTCATATTTCTTACATAATTGGAAACAATACTGTTCGATTCCTTTGAAAATTTACCCACATCCTCTCTTATAGGCCAGGATAACATTTTAATTTTAGGGTCATCATCATTCAGATCGACATGAAAATGAATTGACAAAAATAAAAAATAAAAAAAATCAGCCTTTACTGCATTGACAATATGTTAGGTAGTATACTATCCTGGGACAAAGAAAAATTATATGTAATATATGTACTGACAGTATACTGGACAATATGCTATCTAGTATACTATTTGGGGACATATAACATTATATATAACTTACTATGTAGACAATATACTAAGCAATATATTGTCTCTACTATGCAGGGGTAGTATTAGGCATGAATATGCCATAACGTGTGAAATTGTTCGTCGGTCAGTTGATTCACAACCAAATCCAAATATGAAAAGTTAGTCATACCCATTTTTACGTGTAGGTGTCGTGAAGAAAGTGTTAGAGTGGGTAGGGTTCCCAACCTATGTAGAAAATACCCCTGAGTAGGATTGAGTATTTCTACATATAATAGGAATACCTCAATTTATTTGGATTGGATATTCATAAATATAATAGGAATATCTCAATGGATTTGGATTAAATATTCTTACATATAATATGAATATGTCAATGGATTTGGATTTGGATTGGATATTCCTATCTATAATAGGAATGCTAGTTGTGGGTTTGAGGCTATATATAGGTGTCTCCTGGCCCTAAAATATATTCTCGCTCTAAACAAAAATATAGCAATAAGGAGAAAAAAGAGGCAAGAGTGCCATTGCAACATTGGAGAAGAGAAAGAAGGATTGGAGGCCGTTTCGAAGAAGAAGATTAGTTTCGGGTATTTCTCGTTGTCTTTCTTCTTCGTGGTATAATCTATTTTCTGTTCCAAAAGAGTTGTTGTGATCCGTTTGGATCAGTGAGAAGTCGGTGTATTTTTTATTCCATTAGTGGAGGCTTTTTAGGGTTGGACTCGGATCGTCCTGTAATTTTTTCCATAAGGATTTTCCATGTCAAAAATCTATGTGTCTGTGATTTGTGTTTGTCATTTTTTGGTTTATGCATTTTTTTCGGTTCACTTTCAGGTACTCTCTGGTTTGGTGAACGGTTTCCGCACTTTTGTTCCCAACAAAGTGGTATCAGAGTCAGGTTCTGAAATTTCAGAAGGGTGTCAGGAGTTGACAGACAAACCAGGGAGGAAAGATGGACGCGAAGCCGGTACGCATGGTAAACCTGAATGGTACTAACTATCATTACTAGAGGAGCAATATGAAGGATCTATTATTTGTCAAGAAGCTGCATCTGTAGGTATTTGCTTCCGAGAGGCCCAGCGACAAATTCGAAGATGACTGGAATTTTGAGTATATATAGGTGTGTGGGTACATTAGGCAATCCGTTGACGAGAACATGTACAACCACGTTGCCAGTATTGAGCATGCGAGGACACTGTGGGATAAGCTAGAATCTTTGTATGCGAAGAAGATCGGAGTAAATAAATTATTCTTGATTCGGATGATGATGGGTCTGCCGTACAAAGATGGGGCATCTATTATGGATCACTTGAGTGAGTTCTAGGGCGTGGTTGACCAACTATCCTCGATGGGAGTCAAGTTCAAACGACGAGGTTCGGGGACTATGGCTGTTGTGTATATTGCCAGACTCATGGGAGACTGTACGAGTGTCTATGATCGCTTCTGCTCCGGAAGGCATGGTCAGTCTAGAGTTTTCCAAGAGCGTGGTACTGAATGAAGAGATGCAGAGACTTTCTCAGGGTACTTCATCCGTATCCCACTCAGAGGCGCTTGTTTCAGAGAGCCACAGAAGGGATAAAAGCAAGAGTCCAGGCGGTGGCAGAGACAAAAATAGGGGAAGGTCCAAGGGTCGATACGAGGACTCGGAGTGTTACTATTGTGGCAAGAAGGGCCACATCAAATAGAAATGTTTCGCTTAGAAGAGAGAGAAAAAGGGCGACAAGGGGAAGCAAAGTGAGAACACTACAACGACGGCCTCGACACATGGAGGCGACGTGATCGTTGTAGGTGATGAGGTAGTTATGAACCTCGCCTGCGATGACAACTCTTGGCTGGTGGACTCAGGTGCATCAGCGCACGTATCTCACAACATGACACTATTTGCTACATACACAATAGGCGACTGTGGAGTGTTGAAGATGGGCAATGGAGATGTGTTGAAGGAGTTGCCATTGGAGATGTGCATTTGAGGACAAAGACAGGTGCAGTTCTTGTTCTCAAAGATGTCCATGTCCCTGATATCCATTTCAACCTAGTGTCGGTTGGAAGGTTGGATGACGAGGGTTTCTTCAGTCTCTTCGGGAATAATTTGTGGAAGCTTTCTAGAGGTTCGATGGTGATTGCCAGAGTAAGCAATAGGTCCGGACTCTACTATATGGAAGGGAGAGCACAGGGGGCACAGGAGGTTAACGCAGCTACTGATACGTCTACTGAGTTGTGGCACAGGCGGCTCAGCCATATCAGCGAGAAGTATCACTACCCGCACCCGGTATAGGGATGCAAGTCAGGAACAACGTCTAGCCTATGCTGCAGCATTGGCGGTAGAACGCTATTTGGTTAATTTATCTAATCAATATAATATGCCACCAATAATATAAATATACTCAATCACAGATCTAAGATAGAAAATAGCACGAATATGGTAAAAGAATAAAATAGTCATAATACAACTCATGAGACAAATAGTAGCATTAAATGAGTCAGATAAATACTAAAACAATAAGCTGGAGACAAATCCAGTACAAAGAGTTTAACTAAGAAGCTGTCACTACCATATTTTACGAAAAAGGGTATTTTAGTAATTTCCTATTTAAATAAATATTGTGCATGGTAAATAATTTTTGTTGTATTATTTAATTGTTGTTGGATGTTATTTAATTATTTTGGACTTATTTTAGTGGACCCAACTAGTGTAGTTTGGACCCATGGACCAACATGAATTAAATAGTTAGATTTGGCCCATTTAGAAAGCCCATAGTTAAGGAGATGGATTAAATTAATTAAGTGATTAGACTAGAAGCTTCCTTCCTTAATTATTTTTTCATGAGAGGCCCCAAGGGGTACATTGGACATTTTACAATTGCTTGGGAGAGGGGCAAGGACGGCCTATTAAAAGAGGAGGGAAATTTCTCTCTCCTCTCATTCTCATTCCAAATCTAGATCTAGAATTTTCCACTCCCAAATTCCCTCCATTCCTATTCCAATTTCCTACCAAATTTATTCCAAATTCTTCCCAATTCACCATTAGAGAAGGAGGAAGCAAGGATCTAGAAGAAGAAAGCAAGGATCTATAAAGAGGAGCAAGGATCTACAATTTGGAAGCAAGTTCTTCTCAATTGGAGGTTTCATTGGGAATCCATCTCCCAATAGATATAATTCAGATTTTTCCATTTAAATAGCTTTTAAATCTGAGATTTAATCATGTAAAATCAACCTATATGTATGTACTACCCATAGGACTTTGTTTTATGTTCATAGGAGACCCATGGAGAAAGTTATGGTACCTTTTGTGTTAATTTTGTTGGAATTCTGAATTTACATTTTGTTGTGTGTATCAATTGATCCTATAGATCAATTGGACATGAGCTTATGTGTTTGGGGCTAGTGTCGTGTCCATAATTTGGTACATGTGGTTCGTATCCCAACTATTTGGTGATACGTGTTATTTTGGAGGTTTTCCCTCCGACACGGGGCTTTGAACATGTCGTATTTTGACACGGACACATAGATCTACTTTTGACACTTTGATTTATTCATAAATATTATTTGTGATTTGTTTGTATCCTTCGGGGTGCAATTGGTTGTGTGTTGGACTCGTGTCACATGTGTATCCTAGATCTAGTAGAATACGGTGTGATACTCTCCAATTGTGTGGATTTTTGAATAGATCTAATTATGTATGGTTTAAATTATTCAATTATAATTAGTAAATATATATAGATATTATATATTTATTTTGTGTATTTATTATAGTAATTATTGTAGCATATATCTATATATTTTTGTTTGTGCTAATATGATGTACAAATATAATATGTAGCTTTCTTGCATGTAATTATATATGTACTTATGTTAATAGTATAAATTATACATAAATGTTTTATAAAATATATTTATGTGTTTAATTGTGTAATTATATTATTTATAATTATTATGTAATTATTTGTATATTAATGTATATATTTTAGGTGTGCTTCTAGCCATGTAAAATATGAACATTAATATGTGCATGTGTTGTAACTATTAGTATTTAATTATAAGTTTATATGTGCATATATATATAAGTATATAATTATTTATTTATATATATGTATTGTGATTATTATTGCATATATATATTTATATATATATATATATATATATATATATATATATTTATATTTTTATTTGTTTTGGGTGACAGTGGTTTCTATGACAGTGAAACTGTCATTATTTGGTCTGAACAGCAGCCGCTGTACAGTGGTTAGCATTAATGACAGATCTGTCATTAATGCTGCGGCAGTTTTGAGCGGCAACCTTTCAGCGATGTTTTTTGTGATAGTTTGAAACTGTCAGCAAACTGTGACAGCAGCGGTTTTGTATATGGAGTTTCTGCGACGAATTTTCAGTGACAGTCAAGACTGTCACTATTAAACCTGTTTTTATTTTATCTTGTTTTGTTCACTGTTTTCAGTGACGCTTTGACAGTTTTAAATTATATTTTATATATTATTATTGTATATATATATATGTGTATATATATGTGTTTTGTATAATATTTGTAATAATATATTATGTTATTTGTATACATATCGGTTTGTATATATATTATTTTAGGGTATATATTATTTGTATTAGTAGTATACTTTGTGTGAGTATGATTTGGGATCTAATTTTTATTCCTAAATTGTTGTATTTTATTTCTATATTATTTATATAGATTTCTTGTGAGGTTGACCTTGGTTTGACTTTAGTTGACTTTAGAGTTGACCATAGTTGACTTTTGACTTAGAATTTATTTATTGACCTAGGAGTTGACTAGTTTGACTTGTTCTCTTTCCCGGACCTTGTTTTAATGTGGTATTCCATATCTAGGTCTTCGAGGCACCGAGTCAGACATCTGTGAGACTGTTCTTTGGATTTTAGGCGAGTACATTCTCTGATAGTTTCTCATTTATGATATCCTCTATGTTCGTTGTATCTAGTGTAGATTTACATGTTTCTCTCGACACTATGGTTACACGGATTGGTATATCCGGATCTCGTCATGAGATGTTATTCCTTGGTATATGGTGTATATGGTGCAAGTATTGTTTCATTGGTTATCTTGTACATGTACAGACACCGATTCTCGGGGAGACTAGCTATCTTCTTGGGGAATCTAGTGCCATAGCATACCGTGGTTGGATCTATTATACCAGTTGGGGGTGGGGAGTATTAGTATAGATATGTGATCAAATACCTATTGAATAAAGTATTGGTAAGCGAAAGTGTTGATCATGTACCGCACGTATGATTAGCCAGTCCGCATTGTATCTTGCCCAAGCCGATCACATGTTAAGCTAGTACTCACACACTTAGTCATTAGTATTATTGTTTCATTGGCATATTGTTCATTATTGTATTTCTTTCCAGTATTTCCTTATTGTCTATATATCTCTTGTATCTATTTTGTGCATCTTGTTTATCCACAGCTATTTACTGTTACATAGTTTTTATCATGGATTAGAACTGCTGTTAGAGATGTACTCTGCTCCTTTCCTGACTGGATATATTTTTTCAGATGACACTGAGGAGTACCCTACCTATTATGGACCCCAGGATGTTGTGGGTTTAGATTCTGAGACCCTGGCTCAAGAGGGACTTATCCCAACTGAGACAGTTGACCCTGGAGTTATAGCTTCGTAGTATTCTTTGTACTGGATTTGTCTCCAGCTTATTTTTGTTACTCTTCAGACTCATTGATGTATTATTTTAAACTCATGAGTTAATGACTATTCTATTCTTATCTGATCCGTGTTCATTCTATCTTAGTTTTATGATTGAGTACACTATCTTTTGGTGGTTCATTATATTAGATAGACTTTCTAGACAGCGTTCTACCGCCGATTCTGTGGCATAGGCTGGGCATTGTTTCCGACTAGTACCCTTACCCCGGGTGTGGGTCGTGACACGTTTTTGGTGGTGGCCCATGCAGGTCTAGCTTCACAAGTATGTGATGTCGTGGTAGTGCGACAACTTAGTTGTACTACTGCGAGCCTGCAATAGGATATAGGATATAGGCTGAGATACTCAATCACATCTAGGAATATTCTTTTGATTCAACTATTCTCCTTTGATATTGATACTTGATCTCTTAAACTGTCATTTCCTTGATGTCTTACATCTTGTGCCATATTGATTCTTTCTTTCGCTTTGTCTCAGGATGCCACCTAAGACTAGATCACAACAGGGGAGAGCAGCTTCTGAGAGGTCTGCGATATCCCGAGGGCCTGCACCAGTCACTTCTCCGGTGATTGGAGTGTCAGCTGCTTTCGGAGGTCCACCACCTACTCAGAGGACTGTGCCAGCTGTATCTGAGGGGCTTCCACCTCCACCTCCTGTGCCAGCAGAGGCATCACAGATGTTTACACTGTTTCGTGAGATGCTCGAGGCACAGAGGGCTCAGTCAGAGGCACATCAGAGGCAGACCGACGTTCTACGGCAGGGCATCGAGAGTGCTCATCAGCTTGCTCGTGCTGTAGTTGAGAGAGGAGTTCCGATCTAGCAACAGGTTATTCCTCAAGTTGCTCAGCTTCGGCCAGGCAACATTCAGGACTTCAAGAAACTGGAGCCTAGGGTTTTCAAAGGGACGGAGGGCATCGTCTATGCTGATGATTGGCTCGAGGACATTGAGCGTCTTATGAGGGTGTCCCATCTTTCTGAAGATCTGAAGGTTGAGGCGGTAGGACTTCAACTGTTCGATATCGCTCGCACTTGGTTCAGGAATGAGCCGGTTCTAGTTGACGCAGGACAATCTTGGGAGGTATTCAAGGACCTTTTCAAGAAGAAGTTTTTTGCTCGGATAGACAAGCTTGACTTGGGGAGACAATTTGAGAGTCTCATTCAGGAAAGCATGTCTGTGGAGGAATACGCTGCGGAGTTCGGTAGGTTGAGCTGATTTGTAGAGTACTTGGTGAGGGAGCCGGAGGTTCGAGCTATTCGTTTTTGAGAGGGTATAAACTGGGAGGTGAAGATTCTCATTCCATCTTTTTATGAGACATACTCGGAGATACTTGCGGAGGCACGCAAGGTTGAGCAGGATCTGGGTTTGAAGACCAAGAGAGACCGTAATTTTTTCTGGGGGCCAACGGCAGTGCAGTATCTGCCAAACGTCCTCATTTCCAGTCCAGACCTTTCCAGCAGCCACAGCAGAACCAGACTCCAGCTAGAGCACCTTTTCACCAGGCACCTCAGCAGCAGAGGCAGTTACAGCAGGCCCCATGCAACTTCTACAAGAAGCCCGGCCACATCTGGGAAGTTTACAGGAGGAGGCTAGGAGTTTGTTTGTATTGTGGTACTGAAGGGCATCAATCGAGGGAGTGTCCTCGTTGTGCAGTTCAAGGAGCAGCTCCAGCTCCGAGGACACAGACGAGACCACCTGCAGCACAGCCGAGGGGACCACTTCCGACACAGCAGCAGCGTTTTGTCCAGCATCAACAGCAGGGAGGTGCTCGGCAGGGACGAGCGTTTGCTATGACCGTCGAAGAGGAGAAACCCACAGGAGATGTCATCGCAGGTTCTATTCTTCTTGATTCCATTCTAGCTTTAGCTTTGTTTGATAGTGGTGCTTCCCATAGTTTTGTATCTGTTTCTTTTGCTCTGAAGCATGGTTTGGTAGCTGAGTCTTTGCTTAGGACTTGCAAGATCATGACCGGGGGAGGCATTATCCTGGTTAATGATATTTGCAAGGATCGGAGAGTTACTCTGGGAGGCCGGGTGTTGAGTGCGTGTCTAATTGTAATGCCACTTCCAAGCTATGACATTGTACTTGGGATGGATTGGTTGAGTAGGCACCGTGCTAGCATAGACTGTAGAGGAGTTAGAGTTTTGTTTGGTCCGCTAGGAGAGCCAGAGTTCGAGTTTACTAGAGGAGCTGCAGAGCAGGACGAAGGCATTATTTGTGGAGCTATGGTAGAAGACAAGGAGTTGCCACATCCGTTGATAGCAGAATTCTTGGATGTGTTTCCTGAGGAATTGCCAGGATTGCCACCAGATCGAGATATTAAATTTTCTATACACTTGGTGCCAGGTGCAGAACCAATTTCGTAACATGTCTATAGAGTAAACAACAGCGAGCTGGTCGAGTTGAAGAAGCAGGTGGAAGAATTACAGGATAAGGGGTTTATCAGATCGAGTTCTTCACCATGGGGAGCCCCTGTATTGTTTGTACCAAAGAAGGATGGATCGGTGCGCATGTGCATTGATTACAGGGCTTTGAATAATCTCACTATCAAGAATAAGTATCCTTTGCCACGGATTGATGATCTGTTTGATCAGTTGAGTGGTGCGAAGGTGTTTTCTAAGATAGATTTGAGATCAGGCTACCATCAAGTGAAGGTGAAGCCGGAGGACATACCGAAGACTGCTTTTAGAACTCGGTATGGTCAGTACGAGTTTATGGTGATGCCGTTTGGTTTGACTAATGTACCAGCGGTATTTATGAACTTGATGAACAAGGTGTTCCACCAGTACCTTGACAAGTTCGTGGTGGTATTCATCGACGACATACTCATATACTCGAGGACACCGGAGGAGCATGAGGAGCATTTGAGGATTGTGTTGGATGTGCTGAGGAAGGAGAAGCTGTATGGGAAGTTGTCCAAATATGAGTTTTTCTTGGACAAAGTAGAATTCTTGGGGCATGTTGTGACTGGTGATTGTATTTCAGTGGATCCGAAGAAGATTTCAGCAGTGGAATCTTGGAAGACTCCGAGTTCAGTAGCAGAGTCAGGAGTTTCTTGGGATTGGCAGGCTATTACAGGAAGTTTGTGCAAGATTTTTCGAGGATTGCCGAGCCGATGACCAGACTCACAAGGAAGGATATGGAGTTTGTTTGGACGAAGGATTATCAGGTTGCTTTTGAGGAGTTGAAGAAGAGGTTGACGTCTGCTCCTATTTTGACGTTGCCATCAGGGTCCGGAGGTTTCACTATTTATAGTGATGCATCGGGGAAGGGTTTATGTTGTGTTCTTCAGCAGCATGGGAAAGTGATTGCCTATGCATCCAGGAAATTGCGTCCTCATGAAAAGAACTATCCTACCCATGATTTGGAGTTGGCAGCTGTCATATTCGCCCTGAAGTTGTGGAAACATTATTTGTATGGAGAGCGTGTGGAGATCTTCACAGACCACAAAAGCTTAAAGTACGTTTTCACGCAGAAGGAGTTGAACATGAGGCAGCGTTGGTGGTTGGAATTGATGAAGGATTTTGATATCTCTTTGCAATATCATCCTGGGAAAGCCAATGTAGTTGCCGATGCTTTGAGCAGGTATCCGGTAGCTATGTTCTTGACGCAGGATCGATATCTGTTGGAGGACTTGGAGAGCTTGGGCATTGAGGTGATTGTTCCTGGGTGTGCTATGCAGATATAGGGATTGCAGATACACTCAGATTTGATGGACAGGATCAAGGCAGCACAGTATGATGATGTATCTTTGAGGAGTATCAGAGCTCAGGTGAGAGCAGGATTGGAGGATGATTTCACTATTGCAGAGGATGGATCCTTGAGGCATAGAGTTAGATTGTGTGTGCCTAGTGGGGAGTTGCACGAGAAGGTATTGCAGGAAGCGCATCGCTCTCAGTATTCCATACATCCAGGTGCTAACAAGATATATCGGGATATGCGAGAGACTGTGTGGTGGTATGGCATGAAGAGGGAAGTGGCACAGTTTGTATCCAGATGCTTAGTGTGCCAGCAGGTGAAAGCCGAGAGGCAGAGGCCAGGAGGGTTACTTCAGCCATTACCCATTCCAGAGTGGAAGTGGGAACACATTACTATGGATTTTGTGTCCGGACTTCCACGATCTCCAGGAGGGAAAGACGCGATTTGGGTCATTGTTGATAGATTGACCAAGTCGGCCCACTTTTTGCCTTTCAAAGTGGGTTTGTCTACGGAGAAGCTGGTAGAGATGTATGTGAGGCAGATCATTAGGATACACGGAGTTTCTGTCAGCATAGTCTCAGATCGAGATAGTCGTTTCACTTCTCATTTCTGGAGTTGTTTGCAGGAGAGTTTGGGCACTCAGCTCAAGTTCAGTACTGCATATCATCCCCAGACAGATGGGCAGTCAGAGAGGATTATCCAGACTCTCGAGGATATGTTGCACACTTGTGTACTAGATTTCGGGGGTTCTTGGGAGGACCATCTCCATTTGGTAGAGTTTGCTTACAACAACAGTTACCAGGCCAGTATAGAGATGTCACCTTTTGAAGCTCTATATGGTCGGAGGTGTCGTACTCCTTTGTCTTGGGACGATGTTGGAGAGAGAATTTTGCTTGGGCCAGAGATGGTTGTGGATGCAGCGGAGAAGGTTCATTTGATCAGAGACAGACTTTGAGTGGCGCAGGACAGACAGCGGCATTGGGCCGATAGCCATCGGAGACCTTTGGAGTTTGAGGTATAGTTTAGATTTTGTTTGTGCTTGTTCTTGTTTGTTATAGATTAAGTTCTTAAGATGGTGTTTTGTTCTAGGTGGGTGGTTTGGTATTTCTGAGGATTTCTCCGGCACGAGGCACGATTCGCTTCGGTGGAGGCGGAAAGCTTAGTCCGCGATTCATCGGACCTTTTACTATTCTAGAGAGGGTCGGTGCAGTTGCTTATAGACTAGACTTGCCACCTGCATTGGAGGGAGTGCACAACGTGTTTCATGTGTCGCAGTTGAGACGATACATGGCAGATCCTAGTCATGTATTGGATCACTCGAAGATAGAGGTGGGCCCTACTCTTAGCTATCCAGAGCAGCCAGTTGAGATTCTGGATCGGAGAGAGAAGGTGCTGAGGAACCAGACTATTCCTTTGGTGCGTGTCGCATGGAGGCATCACTCTCCGGGAGAGTCTACCTGGGAGAGAGAGGATGACATGCGAGAGCGTTATCCATATTTGTTTGTACCTTGAGGTATGTTATTTCTAGTTATGTTCTGTTCATTGTTATGTTCTGTTCATTAGTTAGTTGTGATTCTTTAGTTCTGTTCTGTGTTTTTCTGGGGGTAGTTTTCGTCTTTGAATTTCGAGGACGAAATTATTTTAAGGAGGGTAGACTTGTCACTACCACATTTTAGGAAAAAGGGTATTTTAGTAATTTCCTATTTAAATAAATATTGTGCATGGTAAATAATTTTTGTTATATTATTTAATTGTTGTTGGATGTTATTTAATTATTTTGGACTTATTTTAGTGGACCCAACTAGTGTAGTTTGGACCCATGGACCAACATGAATTAAATAGTTAGATTTGGCCCATTTAGAAAGCCCATAGTTAAGGAGATGGATTAAATTAATTAAGTGATTAGACTAGAAGCTTCCTTCCTTAATTATTTCTTCATGAGAGGCCCCAAGGGGTACATTGGATATTTTATAATTGCTTAGGAGAGGGGCAAGGCCGGTCTATTAAAAGAGGGGGAAATTTTTTTCTCCTCTCATTCTTATTCCAAATCTAGATCTAGAATTTCCCACTCCCAAATTCCCTCTATTCCCATTCCAATTCCCTACCAAATTTATTCTAAATTCTTCCCAATTCACCATTAGAGAAGGAGGAAGCAAGGATCTAGAAGAAGAAAGCAAGGATCTACAAAGAGGAGCAAGGATCTATAATTTGGAAGCAAGTTCTTCTCAATTGGAGGTTTCATTGGGAATCCATCTCCCAATAGGTATAATTCAGATTTTCTCATTTAAATAGCTTCTAAATCTGAGATTTAATCATGTAAAATTAACCTATATGTATGTACTACCCATAGGACTTTATTTTGTGTTCATAGGAGACCCATGGAGAAAGTTATGGTGCTTTTTGTGTTAATTTTGTTGGAATTCCGAATTTACATTTTGTTGTGTGTATCAATTGATCCTATAGATCAATTGGACATGAGATTATGTGTTTGGGGCTAGTGTTATGTTTATAATTTGGTATATGTGGTTCGTATCCCAACTATTTGGTGATACGTGTCATTTTGGGGGTTTTCCCTCCGACACGGGGCTTTGAACATGTCGTATTTTGACACGGACACATAGATCTACTTTTGACACTTTGATTTATTCATAAATATTATTTGTGATTTGTTTGTATCCTTCGGGGTGTAATTGGTTGTGTGTTGGACTCGTGTCACATGCGTATCCTAGATCTAGTGGGATACGGTGTGATACTCTCCAATTGTGTGGATTTTTGAATAGATCTAATTATGTATGGTTTAAATTCTTCAATTATAATTAGTAAATATATATAGATATTATATATTTATTTTGTGTATTTATTATAGTAATTATTGTAGCATAGATCTATATATTTTTGTGTGTGCTAATATGATGTACAAATATAATATGTAGCTTTCTTGTATGTAATTATATATGTACTTATGTTAATAGTATAAATTATACATAAATGTTTTATAAAATATATTTATGTGTTTAATTGTGTAATTATATTATTTATAATTATTATGTAATTATTTGTATATTAATGTATATATTTTAGGTGTGCTTCTAGCCATGTAAAATATGAACATTAATATGTGCATGTGTTGTAAATATTAGTATTTATTTATAAGTTTATATATGCATATATATATAAGTATGCAATTATTTATTTATATATATGTATTGTGATTATTATTGCATATATATATTTATATATATATATATATATATATTTATTTGTTTTGGGTGACAGTGGTTTCTATGACAGTGAAACTGTCATTATTTGGTCTGAACAGCAGCCGCTGTACAGTGGTCAGCATTAATGACAGATCTGTCATTAATGCTGCGGCAGTTTTGAGCGGCAACCTTTCAGCGACATTTTTTGTGACAGTTTGAAACTGTCAGCAAACTGTGACAACAGCGGTTTTGTATATGGAGTTTCTGCGACGAATTTTCAGTGACAGTCAAGACTGTCACTATTAAACCTGTTTTTATTTTATCTTGTTTTGTTCACTGTTTTCAGTGACGCTTTGACAGTTTTAAATTATATTTTATATATTATTATTGTATATATATATATGTGTATATATATGTGTTTTGTATAATATTTGTAATAATATATTATGTTATTTGTATACATATTGGTTTGTATATATATTATTTTAGGGTATATATTATTTGTATTAGTAGTATACTTTGTGTGAGTTTGATTTGGGATCTAATTTTTATTCCTAAATTGTTGTATTTTATTTCTATATTATTTATATAGATTTCTTGTGAGGTTGACCTTGGTTTGACTTTAGTTGACTTTAGAGTTGACCATAGTTGACTTTTGACTTAGAATTTATTTATTGACCTAGGAGTTGACTAGTTTGACTTGTTCTCTTTCCGGGACCTTGTTTTAATGTGGTATTCCATATCTAGGTCTTCGAGGCACCGAGTCAGACATCTGTGAGACTGTTCTTTGGATTTTAGGCGAGTACATTCTCTGATAGTTTCTCATTTATGATATCCTCTATGTTCGTTGTATCTAGTGTAGATTTACATGTTTCTCTTGACACTATGGTTACACGGATTGGTATATCCGGATCTCGTCATGAGATGTTATTCCTTGGTATATGGTGTATATGGTACAAGTATTGTTTCATTGGTTATCTTGTACATGTACAGACACCGATTCTCGGGGAGACTAGCTATCTTCTTGGGGAATCTAGTGCCATAGCATACCGTGGTTGGATCTATTATACCAGTTGGGGGTGGGGAGTATTAGTATAGATATGTGATCAAATCCCTATTGAATAAAGTATTGGTAAGCGAAAGTGTTGATCATGCACCGCACGTATGATTAGCCAGTCCGCATTGTATCTTGCCCAAGCCGATCACATGTTAAGCTAGTACTCACACACTTAGTCATTAGTATTATTGTTTCATTGGCATATTGTTCATTATTGTATTTCTTTCCAGTATTTCCTTATTGTCTATATATCTCTTGTATCTATTTTGTGCATCTTGTTTATCCACAGCTATTTACTGTTACATAGTTTTTATCATAGATTAGAACTGCTGTTAGAGATGTACTCTGCTCCTTTCCTGACTGGATATATTTTTCCAGATGACACTGAGGAGTACCCTACCTATTATGGACCCCAGGATGTTGTGGGTTTAGATTCTGAGACCCTGGCTCAAGAGGGACTTATCCCAACTGAGACAGTTGACCCTGGAGTTGTAGCTTCGTAGTATTCTTTGTACTGGATTTGTCTCCAGCTTATTTTTATTACTCTTCAGACTCATTGATGTATTATTTTAAACTCATGAGTTGATGACTATTCTATTCTTATCTGATCCGTGTTCATTCTATCTTAGTTTTATGATTGAGTACACTATCTTTTGGTGGTTCATTATATTAGATAGACTTTCTAGACAGCGTTCTACCGCCGATTCTGCGGCGTAGGCTGGGCGTTATTTCCGACTAGTACCCTTACCCCGGGTGCGGGTCGTGACAGAAGCTACAACTCCCGGGTCGTCTGTCTCAGTCGAGATGAGTCCCTTCTGAGCCAGGGTCTCTGGCTCTAAAAGTCCACAACATCCTGTGTCCTGTAATGAGTGGGGTACCACTCCTCAGTGTCATATAGAAAAAATATATCCAGTCAGGAAATAAGCAGAGTACATCTCTAACAGCAGTTCTAATCAATGATATAAACTATGTAACAGTAAATAGATGTGAATATACAAGATGCAACATAGATACAAGAGATATACAATAAAGGAAATACTGAAAATAAATATAAGAATGAACAATATGGCAATGAACAAGAATACTAATGACTAAGTAAGTGAGTACTAGCTTTAATATGTGATTGGCTTCGGAACTTGCACAAGGATAAGGGCCTGGCTAGTCATACATGCGGTGTATGACCAACACTCACAAGGAACAAGACATGTACAAGAACGGTATGATCACATATCTACACTAAAACTCTCTCCACCCCCGACTGGTATAGTGGATTCAACCATGGTACGTTATGGCACGGGATTCTCTAGGAAGGTAGCAAGTCTCCCCGAGAATCAGTATCTGTACATATACAAGAAGAACAAGGAAACAAGCATGCACAAGATACACCATATATACCAAGGAATAACATCTCATGACAAGATCCGGATATACCAATCCGTGTAACCATCGTGTTAAAAAATTAAGGATATCTACACTAGATACAAGGAACATAGAGGATATCATAAATGAGAAACTATCAAAGAATGTACTTACCTGAAGTCCGATGAACAGTATCACAGATGTCCGGTACGGTGCCTCGAAGACCTAGATAGAAAATATAACATCAATACAAGGTTTCAGAATAAAAATAAGTTAAACTAGTCAACATCTAGGTCAAAGAGCCATTTCTAAGTCAAAATAGTCAAACTAGGTCAACTTTAAGTCAAACCGGTCAAACTTGGTCAAACTGCCTATTTTTAGGTTGTATGAGTCTATCTCTATGATATTGGGTTGATACACTAAGAAACTAGGCCACACTAGCTACGCTAAGATACTATGAGACACACAAAATGCCGTATCCTAGGATACGCAAGTTTTAATATATAAAAATAGTAATTTATATATATACAAGTTAATACATAAAATACCTTAACTAATTAATGCAAATAAGATACCTTGGCCTTGCACCAATGCGTATCACACTACCACACACCTATCTCGATACTCAAATCCAATACCTTGAGTATCGACCCATTACCTTGATATTACCTTGGTATCCCAAGGTAATTCATAACCTCATTCATATAGCTATTATATAGATAACCCTCAATATACTAAAATATATGCCATATATTGCTATTAATCTATTACTAACTACTAACATATATAATATACAATACATAGATACTAACTTAACATATAATACATACTAGTACATATATACTATAGTTTAAGAATCTAACTATCCATACAATACTATATACTAATCATCTAACTATTAACTAATCAAGTATATCATAAACTATATATTTAACTACACTAACTACAAAAACAACTACTAACTCAAACTGAACTCACTGATTGAAGTACCTAACTGAACCATCTAACCCAACTAAAATATTACCTTGCTGCCTGAAAACTGATACTGAGGGAGAAGCCTTTGCTGCTATGCCTCTGAGCTGCAGCTGCTACCTCTTAAGTGCAGTGATGCACTTGCTGCTATTACAGCTACCTGCTGCATTGATGCACTACTGCAGGCAATTCCTCCTCGAGCTGCTGCTGTGCATTGAAGTGGCTAAACTGTTGCTGTAGTTGCTGTTGCTGTTGCTTGCTGTTGCTGTTGCTCGATTGTTTCCAAGCACACACTACCGACCCCTTTCTCCACACATATACAACATACACAACCACAACTAGGCACCTCTATATCTATACACTCTCATATACCATAATGCATATATAACTACTCATCCATATAGATATCTATATCTATATACATATACATATACATATACATATAACATACACACATACATAAGTACATATCAATATATCAATATATATATATATATATATATATATATATATATATATATATATATATATATATATATATATATATATATATAAATATATATATATATACACACACATGCATATATGTACGTATATAACCATCAACATACATATACCCATGCACACTAAAAATATAATATAAATATAGATATCCATACACTAGTATATATATATGCCTACATACACATATACATACATATACATATACATATACATATATATATATATATATATATATATATATATATATATATATATATATATATATATATATATATAAATGTATACATTACCAATAGCTATGAACAATGTAATATAAATCTAGAAATGTAATGCAACAAACACGTGGAGTGCATCGCACCAGTATCACACTAGATCTATGATACGCTTGCGATACGAGTCTACCACACAACCAAATGTACTTCGAAGGACACAAGCAAGTCTAAAATAGTTTATATGAACAATACGAAGAGCAAAATACATATCTACGTGTCAGTGTCAAAATATGACATGTACAAAGCCCCGTGTCGGAGGAAAACCGTCCAAATCAACTCGTATCTCTAAATTGATAGGATACGGCCTACACGTATCCAATTATGGATACGACACTAACTACAAACAATCAACCACATGTTAATTTGGTCTAATTGACCAATTGACCAATTGACCAACACAACATGTGTCAATCTCGGAATTCTCCCAAAATTGACATAAAATACACCATAACTTTCTCCATAGGCCTCCAATGAACCTAATTCTAATTCCTATGGGTAGCCTCAATATATGGGATAGTTTTTAATAATTAAAACATAAATTTAGATTCTACATAGAGAGGAAAAATTGAATTTTATCTATTGGGAGATGGATTTCCAATAAAACTTCCAAAATAGGTAAAGTTGGCCTCCAACTTGTAGATCCTTCCTCCTCCTCGTAGATCCTTACTTCCTCCTTGTAGATCCTTGCTCTATTAGCCTCCAATGGTGATTTGGGAAGGAATTAAGAAGAAATTTGGTGTTGGAATGATAAAATTGGGAAGAGGAAATTCTAGATCTAGATTTAGAATAAAAAGAGGAGAGAGAAATTTCCTCCTCTTTTTAAATAGGCCGACTACCCTAACACCTTCCCCAAGTTTCTATGTAAAGTCTAAAATACCCCTTGGGGCCTCTCATGGAGAAATAATTAAGGAGGAAAGCTTCTAGTCTAATGGGTTTAATTAAATTAATCATCCTTCTAATGAATGGGCTTCTAATTGGGCTCAATTCTAACTAATTGTAAATATTGGTCCATGGATCTAATCTAAACTTGTTAGGTCCACTAACACAAGTCCAAAGATTTAGGACACTTGGTTATGTGCAGGTAAGGGTGGGGACATAGTCTTGCAAGAGTATTTGTATGGGTACGTTGAGTGGAAGAAGTGGCAGTGTAATGAAAGGTTAGGGGATTGAAACCTTAGAGTCAGATGATGCAGTACTAGGACTTGAAAGATGGGTGTCAAGTTAGTTTGATTTTGGAGACTGGATATTGGGTCTTTAGTATGCAACAATTGCACAGTAACATAGTTCCTGTGTCAATGCACAACAACTTATGGTTGAAGTAGGTGACTGTATACTATGCAGTAGTAGTAGCAGTGGTGAAGATCGAAGTAAGGATGTTTGGGGACTTCAATGTGTCTGCCTCAGACATGAATGAGGGGCCTTGGGACTGCCTGTTACAGTAAGGGCAGTCATCAGTAGAAACTTATATGGCTATCAGGGAGTACACACTGTGTGTATCAGAGTTAGGGGATGATGTGCTATGTGCAGTTTGTTTATGCTTTGAATGTTGAGTGTCAGTTGGAATGTGAGTGTGTGTATAATTAGTGACTTGGTTTCAAGGTAATGAGATACTTATGAGTAAGAAAAGTGTGTCAATACTAAGCTACCAAGGTAATAGGTCAAGGACATAGGATTGCCAAGATGTCAGGATACTAGAGTTATAGTTAAGGTATTATATATATATATATATATATATGTTATGTATATATGGATACTTAGAGTATCCTATTATCTAATGTATATATATTAGTGATATTAGCTAATATTGCTAATATTGACTAGTGTTAGCTAGTTAGTGACTAATATGGACCTAAAAACTTGTGTATGACTTTAGTTTGACTAGTATGACCTAGGAATGGCCTAGAAAATCATACTTAGTGCATTTAATTCACTTAATTACCATTAGTTACACCCAATAACATGATATTTTTTATATATAGGACTGTGGGATACCAGCTTGGGCACCGAGTTACATTATTTGCTCAGGACCAGAGGCGAGTACATTCTTTGATAGTTTCACGTTTATGATATCTTCTATGTTTTTTGTATTTAGTGTAGATATCCTTGACTTCTTGATACATGGTTACAAATATTGGTATTTTCTGGATCCCATCATAAGATATTATGCCTGGTAGTTCCTGGCGTATCCTATACATGCATGTTGCTCTTATACTTGTATGGATACTAATTCCTAGGGAGACTAGCTACCTTCTTAGAGAATCCCGTATCGTAATGTGCCATGGTTGGATCCACTATACCAGTCGAGGGTTAGGGAGTGTTAGTTTGATATATGATCATACCCACCATGTATGAGTATTCTTATACAAGTAACATGTTAGTGTTGATCATACACCTCACATATGATTAGCCAGACAATGATTCATGTACAAGTAACCAAGTCAATCATATGTCGAAGCTAGTACTTACTTAGTTGTATTTCCCGACTCCTATATATGATGCTCATCTCTCTTGTACTATTTACAGTATTTTTATATTATGTATATTTCCTGCTCATACCCTATTTACCTTGTATATTCTCTCTATTTACTGTTACATAGTCTTTATCATTTATTTGGAACTGTTGTTAGAGGTGTGTTTCGCTCCAATCCTGACTGGATATATTTTTCAGATAATTTAGATGACCAGTATCCTAGACACTATGGACCTCAGGACGTAGTGGGTAAAGAGTTAGAGATGGTGGGTCAGAAGGAGTCGATATCGAAAGATGATCAGCTAGTTGCAGATGTTTAGACTATTTGATTGGTTATGTCTCAATTCAAACATTTTGGCATCTATTATATTTGAGACCATTGTGCTAGTCTATTAGACTTGGATATGACTTGTATTTGTGACTGTGATTTATTTATTTCTTCTATTCCATATCATGCTACATCTTCCTCTAGTTTTATTCTGATTGAGTATTGATTATTATTTTATCCTCCATTTGGAGTTAAGATATCTTGACAGGTACATATATATTATGTGAGATATTTATATAGTATTGTTGACCTAGATAGTATTCTACCGTCGATGTTGCGACGTAGGCTGGACGTACCCACGTACTCATACCCTTACACCGGGTGCGGGTCGTGACACCATCTCTATCCTTCATCACATAAAGTGTATCATTTATTTCCTCCGAGCTACCTTCTTATTCTTTCTTGAGTCTTAGTCTTTAAGGTTGAATTTATAGTCACACAACTTGCTTAAGTCATGCACTATCCATAATCCTCGTTACGTCATCATAGATAGTCCTTATCGTAATCCTCTTCTCAATTTACTTTATGACACTCCTCAATTTACATCCTTCTTCAAATCAAAATTTCTTGCAATTCTATTATTGCCCTTCTTCAATTATCTTACATAAACATAATACCCTTCTTATTATTCTTCCCTATTTATCACCATTATGTTTACCTTAATTCAAAGATAATTATTCTAATTACAACCCCTTTGGGATTCTTAGCTAACCTCTATCGATCAAGGGTTTATCACAAATATGTGTACTAGTCAATTTAAGGTAAGATCTCTAACTATAATTTATCCTCCTTATTTATGGCTATACACTGAAGATAGAAAATCATGATAAATCCTTAATCTCTATATTATACCCTTGCAAGTATATCTCAAAACATCTAACAATACTATTAACAGTCTATCCCTTCTAACTATAGTAAACTATATAATTCTTATAAATGCATCTAACTCTTCTTATACCTAACTTATTAGGTAAGGTTCGAGGCTAAGTTAACCAGGTACTTAGATCTAATATTCCTGACATAATATTTATTTTGGACAATCTCCATATCATGATTTTGATTGGTCATTCCAATACTAGTCTAACCTTCAATATGAATGCATATCTAGTTCTAATACAATTTATCCCTTCTATCACATATTCCTTTATACTATTGTTCATCTTGTCTCTGCTATCATAATATACTATCCTTATATGATCATCTAGTATATATATTTATTGTGATAGTCCTCTTGACTACACTACTACTATATTTTAATTTCACCTTCCAACACGAGCATGAAGTCATGATTATCTCCTCCAAATAAAAATTTCTCAACCTCAATACAACTATACAACTTTTCTAATAGTTTATATCTAGTCATAAGTACAATGTTTGTCAAGTCATTTTATCCTTTACGAGGCTCACAGGTTGTAAAGCTTCTAATTCTAAAAATCGTATTAATTATTTTTAATTAATTATTTAATTGGATTATAGTATTTAGTAGCTAATTAGAAGAAATAAGATTTATTGGATTTTTATTTCTAGGTGTTGTGCATTTAGGGATTTATGCAGCAATTATAAATTTTTTCTAAATTATTTACATGTAGGAGACCCCATGGACAGTTGATAGATTAATTGCGTGCTCTAAATAAATTTCTAGAATTTTCTATATATATATATATATATAATGTTTATTAAAACAATTAGAAATGAAAGAATGAAAAAGAAATAAAAGAAAAAGAAAGAAAAAGAAATTTAATTAATGAATATCTAAAACCCTAACCCAATACAAACCCTATATCCTAACCCATACCCACCCGTTTAGCCCTAACCCCTACCCGAAATATAAACAGCAGCAGCTACAACCCTCATCCGGTATATGGGCAGTCTTGGCTATCAAGGGAGGTTTTGTGCAGTACAGTAAGGGTGTGTGTGTGTGGATATCTCGGTACTACGAATACTAACCCTATCCTAATCCTAATTCGGACACACACACACACACGCAGACACTAATACTAAGCCAAACTCGGACACGTGGATACAATAATACGCATATACTAACCCTAACACGGACACGAACACACACATATGTTTGTATCATGTCATCTCATGATACATATGGTAAAATTTTAGGACGAGTAGGTGTATAACATAATTGGGTATTCCTGAGTATCAATGCTAGGACTAGGAGTATCAGTGCATGTACTATATTTAAACGAAAAAGATAAATTTTCAGAAGAGGATTGACAATATCAATATAAAATCCATTTAGACTTGTGACATTTACTGTAATTTAACTATTTTCTTAAATGAGGTCTATTCACCTTTGCATATCTGGAGTGAGTGTCATTTGGATAATATACACTACCAAATATTCACATGAGTATATACTTGAACGATGTATATTCATCTTTGCAGAAGTATCTAGAAATAGATATGAATTAATATCTGCATCATCGTTCATGGATGTACAACCATCATCCTGATGACATATGCGGTGTGCGGGATAAATTCATAAATGGTGTACAACAATTCCTATAGTTTGCCAAGGCGTTCTCTCAATACATTGATGATATCAAAATTAAGTGTCCATGTGTGAGATGTTGCAACTTAAAATATCATCCAGAAGTGAAAGTCATATATTATTTGTACTCGAATAATTTTATGCCGAATTACTATCATTAGACCGTGCATAAAGAACTTGTGCTTTAGCATCAGAGTCGAAGCCTTATGTGGAGCCGTATATGGATGTCCACGACCATGCTGCTTACAACAACGGGTGGGTGAACATGGTTTTTGATGCGGCGGGGCTTAATTTTGATCCGGACAATCATGATGTAGCTGAGGAGGCAGCGAATGTCGTTGCTGCAAAGTTCATGGAGTTATTGGAGAATGCAAGGACTCCATTATATCCTGGTTGTGAGGATCATTCACCATTGGAGGTGGTTACAAGATTGTTGAGCTTCAAGTCTGATTTTAATATGTCGCAAGAATGCTATAACCGACTGATAGATTTGATTATAGAGATCTTGCCAGAGGGTGAAAAGTTGCCTAAAGACTTCTACCGATCTAAGAGGATGGTGAGATCTCTCTAGATGGAATACGAAAAAATTGATGCATGTCGCAACGGGTGCATGTTATACTACAAAAATGACAAGGATAAAGACGCGTACAGATTCTGTGGTACTGATCGCTATAAGGCCACTGGTAGAGAAAAGTCTGTCGGTGCAAGGAAGCCTACCGATTCGATGCACTACTTGCCTTTGACGCCGCGGTTGCAGAGGTTGTTTATGGTGAAGGAGACTGCAGAAAATATGAGTTGGCACAGGCGGGAACAAATCATAGGATTATTAGATCATCCATCTGATGGAGAAGCATGGAAGCACTTTGATCGAGAGTATCCATATTTTGCTTCGGATCTGCGTAATATCATATTGGGGCTCTTCTCCGACGGTTTTACCCTATTCGCACTTTCGAGCTCCCAGTATTCGTGTTTTCCTATGATCGTCATTCTATATAATCTTTTGCCTTGGATGTGCATGAAGACTTCGTATATGTTCTTAACCGTTATTATCTCGAGTCTGAACAATCCGAAGAGGAATATCGATGTGTATTTACAGCCTTTGATAGTTGAGTTAAATCAGCTGTGGAAAGTAGGTGCCAACACGTATGATGTTTCTAAAAATTTTATATGAGGGCAGTGTGTAGACCATCAATGACTTTTTGGACTATAGAATGTTATCGGGATGGAGCACTCATGGTCGTCTCTCATGTCCGTATTGCATGGACTGCACTAAGGATTTTCGTTTGAAACACGGAGGCTCAGCTCGTGTACTTCACAACTTATCCTAGACAAGAGACATCAAGCTCAGATTGGTGGGCAGTATGCAAGACTAAAGCTAGAAATACCTTTGACGTTGACGAAATAGCTTATCAGGAGGACGAGCTACCTCTTGTAACAAATATTATATATGTGAACTCAATAAAAGTTACTCATTACAAGACTAATAATGTAGAAGAGGTAGAATTATCCGAAAAGAAAGACGAAGATGACGACAAAGTAGATGAAAGTAAAGATGAGAAGGAAGAGGAAGAGGAAGAGGAAGAGGAGGACGAGGAAGGCGAACAAGATAAATTTTCTGAAGATGATTGAAAATAAAATAAATTCATTTAGACTTGTGACATGTATTATATTTTGACTGTAGAATGTACTATCTATTTAGACTTATGACACTACTAGTTATTTATTGTGCAATTCTATTAATGTTGTGAGATATGCATAATATTTTAACTGTAGAATGTACTATATATTTATTTATTTGTTCTATCATCATATCTTGTTATCAGGTATGACAGGACAACACGGAGCGTTCGGCAGGTCCCGAGGTAGACGGAGTGCTCCTCCGGTACTGCCTACTTTTGGTTCTGGATCCTCAGCACCAAGTACTCCAGTTTATCGAGTAGTCACATCTCCGACCGCGACGACGTTACGTAGCAGCACTCCTGGTATGAGTAGCTCCAGGCTTGAGATGACTCCCTCGTCCAGCGTTCCTTCTGGTGACAGAACTATGGAGACATATAAGCATATGACGTAGGTTGAGATGATGTCATCCCAGCATCAGCGAGATCCTCCATGCGCACCTTTGGACGAGAGGAGGACGAAGATTTGGGCCAACGGTACAAAGTAAGTCAATTAGTTGGTTTAGCATCATATATATCATATATTTCTTTATTCATCATATATTCACTTTTTCGATAAAAATAATTATCTCTGTATAGATATCGTCCCTCGTCGGTACAAAGATGCCTGGGCCACTTTCTGAGGTACAACTATGGTGGCCCTTGGATCAACTACTCTGATGCTCCGGATGACAGAAAAGCATTTCGGTTTGCGCACTTTAAGGTAAAAGTATATTTGGTTTTAATATCAATCATCTAATTTATGTATATTACATAACTTACTAAATTACTTTTTGTAGCAAATATATTTCTATCCACCACACCGGGCGGAGTTGATCGAGCAGATATTTCCTGTTGTTGCCGCCAAGCTGATCCATGATGCTCTGGATGACCAGAAGGCTCATGATCACGAAGAAAAACTGATCCAAGGTTGTATTATGCCTGAGCAGTGGACTGTGATGAGGGCTAGATTCGATGATCCGAGGTACAAGGAAAGGTCGGAGAAGGCCAAGGCGGCTAGAAAGAATACAACAAAGTGGTGTGGTGGCTCGATTTTGATAACGGAATATTTTCGTCGTTTGGTATATTTTTTATTTGAAATATATTATTTCAATACAAGTACGATAAAATGGTAGTAGGATAAAATGTTTTATTTTAGTACTAAATAATATATTTTTAACAGTTACAGAGGGATGAGGATGCCAACATGGTGACCGTCTTCCTGGCCACCCATCGAAAGGACGAGAATCTTATTAATGAGAGGGCCTCGTAGAACTATGTAAGTGTTACTTAACTTTGTGTTAATTTTAATATAAATTAGAAAATATAAAAATAAATATCCATGTAGTTAGTAATTAATATCTTAGACACATTAGCAATTATCGAGTATCCAAACTTTTCTAGGCCGAGTATCTTAGGCTGCGTGAGCGGGCGACTGTTAGTGCACCTACAGCGGGAGAGGCTGATACTTCCTCATATCCCTCTCCAGCTCCGTCGGTGGATGAGCTGTGGGTGACCGTCGCTGGGGGTTTCCAAAGGGGTACTTACTACGGTACAGGATCCTATGGCGCCCTTATTGTGATGCAGTCTTCTAGGGCCTCCACTGGAAGTGTGCATTCCCTACAGCCTTCGCAGGATCGGCCCGATTCCAGGAGACCGTTGACTATCAGATTGCATCTCTCTATGATGAGTTGCTGTGAAGGATGGAGAAAAAGCTCCTGTCCCAGCCACAGGCGGACGATACAACGCTCATCGCACGATTTGATATGCTCGAGTGCAGCATCATAGAGCTCAGGGATATGACAACTGATCTTAGAGCATCGACAGACCGCAACATGATGGAGCTGCAGGCATTACAGTTGTCCATGGGTGAGAGGATAACGATGATACAAGATTTAATGGTTCATAGCAGTACGAGGCTGTTATCTACCATGGATTCATACAACCATCGGCGTTGGAGCAGATACGTCCTTCTGGTGCACCTTCATCGACACAGACTCCACCGACGTCACTGCCTTCTCCAACCACATTGGTGTCAATTTCACGGGAGCAGTATGATTTGTTCTTATCCCTGATGCACGTCGGTGGTCATCCTCCTGCAGATCCGCAGTAGTCCTAGTTAGGATAGTTTACTGGTTGTTTGTGTTTTAACCTATGATATTTGGTCATTTATGAATATTCTTTATTTTTGAGGCTTTTAGACTTTATTTCTTGGACTCAGTTGTGTGGATATTTATTGTATTCTTTGCGAGGAGATTTTCTCCAAACTCGGTTTGTAATCCCAATATTTTGTTTTCTTCAAATTTTACTATATTATTTATATTAAATGTATATTAATTTATCGATATTGAGTATTCTACCGAAGGGGTCGGCAAACCCAGAAAATTCAATGGAGGGTTGCTCCGGGTCTATTTATATAAATTATAAATTCATAAACTACCGAAAGATTGGTTTGGAAACTATTTTATATTCTATTTTTTATTTTTTACTGAAAATTTAGTGACGTTTAGTGACGTTTATATACATCGCTGAATACGTCGCTGAATACGTCGCTAAATAAGTCGCTAAATATGTCGCTAAATGTCGCTAAATTGCTGCCATAGCCGTATTTGCCAGGTCAATAAAACGTCGCTAAATGTGTTGCAAAACGTCGCTAAATAGAAAAAATTTAGCGACGTTTAGCGACACACAACACGTCGCTAATTTAGCTATGTTGCATCGCTAAACATCACTAATATGAAAAATATTAGCAACATTTTGTGACATTTTTCCTGTTAAACAGACTTCATTGAAACGTTGCTAATTACGTCGCTAAATTTTTAACGATATTTTTATGCCATTTAGCGACGTTTCTAGACGTCGCTAATTTGACTTATTCTGGTAGTGGGTTTTTGCATGGGTAGTGAGCTCTAGCATGCCAAATTCTATTCATGGTATCTAAATAGCTAATATATATACTATATTTAGTATATTGGTTGTGTAACACATAGGGTTTTTTAGTGTATCGTGGTGTTGTGAGAGCGTATCACAAGCGTATCATAAGATATTGTGCGATACTTGGGTATGCACACCAAGTATTTGCTTTTTAGTGTAGGTGAGTATGTGTATATATTTGAGTATTAGATTATATATATAATTGGTGTTACATATATGTATATGATATAGAGTATAAAAATGAGTGTACCTAAGTGTGTGTATGAACTGCTTGTGTGTATATGGACAGTGTACACACTGTTGGATGAAACAGATCATTTGCAGCTCCTTGTGCGTATGCCTGATAGAGTTAATTGTTGGTGAGATCTGTTTCACCCAATAGTGTGTACACTGTCCATATGTATACCCAACAGTATTTATATATATCATGCCCCAGACCTAAAATACGTAGGACTAGGAAAATGTAACATGCCAGCTACGTATTCGACCAGACTCTGGTCTGACCCGAATATGTATAAGCTGTATACTGAGGGTAACTATCTAAGAATACTAAAAATATCTATGTCACAATCCACATAAAGAATAAAATATCAAGAATGAACTACATATGCTAAAGTCGGCCGCTTAGTAACACATAAGCTCGAATAGACACGAAAAAAAATATGAGTCTATAAAAACTAGGCAACATCAGCAGATGAATAAATAGAATGAATAAATAACCATAACTCTGGTAGAAATGATATAAGTACCTGGCACCAATGCCCACATGACAAGGAACACACATCAGCAACTTCCAAGGTTCCATAATCGTCTATGCTGCAAAAACTAGCAGGGGACCAGGTCCTCAGAGAGACGTAATAAGGTACAAGAAAATAATAATCCAGAAATAAACAGTGTAATAAAATCATAATCCAAGGTAAACTACTATAACCAACTATGTAACATGCAAATGAGAGTATGGTATCGTACCCCGGGCTGGTACAAATAGAAGATCTCAAGGGACACTTCCGTAATCTAATAGTACACTCAAGGCTCCGTGTGGGAGAACCAGGAGGAAGCTGTATATATATATATATATATATATATATATATATATATATATATATATATATATATATAATACCTTAGATTCCGCAGAGGGAACCTTAAGTCTAATACACAATAAATAGTAATAAGTAAAATATGTCCAGAGTACGATGAAGACTCTCCCCACCGAATGTAACCTCATGTCTCAATCAAGACACACAAGCTCATGACCTCTAACTATCAGCACAAGTCTTAGTCACTATGTATCCCTATAATCATCCCTATATCATGCATCATATAGTCCTATCCAGAGTCCAAGTACCACGAACAAGTCGAGAAAGACTCTGTCACATAAATATCGTGTCCAGTGTCCTATGGTTGGATGTGCAAATAATGTTTGCACCAACATGGGTTCGTAAATATGACTCTCTGACTACATTACTCGACTATACAGAGGATGTCGGTACCCGAATCTTGTTCGGACACAAAGTATCATATGACGGACCTAGGCTCAACAAGTACATCAACCAAGCCACACAAATATAATGTATAATGCATAAATAATATTAAAAATAATTTAGAACTGTAAATATCTTGGCAAGGTACACTTGCCTGGGTCCGCAGTATGTAGTTGCAAAGTTGGTCCCGCGTCCACTCCTCCAGAATTTAATTGACCTAAACACCAATTAAATGCTTAATGGTCTAATCAAGAATTCTCGTAATTATAAATTATTTATAAAATTTTATTCTTTTCCATGTACAACCAAGTCCAATATTATTCCTAATAACTTACTTTACTTTTACGGGGTATCAGAACCTAGTTTTTTCGTTTTTGACTTCCAAAATTTAAGTTTAAGTCCCCAATTAAAGGACATGAACATAAATCATAATAAATCATAATAAATCATATAATCTCGATTTAAATATAATTTATATTTATTTTAACAATTAATTCCCAGATTTGACAAAATAATATATTTCGATATTATTGCTACTTTAGGTTGACTAGTTTTGTTTGAAACTTGTTCGGGACATTGCCAGTCCATTAGTAGGGTTTATATTTATGAAAAATTATTTTATATTATATTATACTCTGATTTAATATCAGAAATTATTCACCTCTTTATTCCATCCAAATCATCCTCAATTTACTAGCAAAATAATGCCACAAAATCACCCGAAAACCTACGCTAGTGGCCCTTAATTATAGGGTTCAGATTTGACATTAAAATAAAAGAAAATAATTTTAAAATACTTAATTTCCAGCAAATAAACACCTATTAATTCAATTTTAAAAATTAATAACAATTTCCATAAGTATTTGTATGACAAAGCCATGTTGTGCGTCGACTATGTATTCTGGCAACTTGATGCTAGTTTGTACATGCAACATTACCAACTTGAGTAATAAAGTATTTTTAATATGAAATTATATTATTTAATTTTTTGGAATTTAATAATAATTATATATATAAATAATTACATCACATCATTCATGCAACCATCTCAACTACGCAACTAGCTATTCTTGCAACTTGGCCAAGTAGTCTTTGCATCCAATCTTTCCATCAACATAAAATATGATAATTATATAATTATAATATTTATATTCTGAATTAATAACATATAACTTTTTGAAATTATTTATATATATTTATCATGACGATACTCATTGAACCTTGTCTACCATTGGTGCGTCGTGTCCGTGTAATGATTGTTCTATTTTCTTGGAATAGTTTCTACATAGAAATACGGATTTCTCATGCATGGAGTTATTTCTACTCATCATCTAATATTATCATAAGTTACACAATCTTTGGTTCCTGGAGAATAGGAAAAATAATCTAAGTTGGAAGACTTACCCATATGTGATTACGGCATGGTCCTTTCTCGCGACACGGACCCTTCGGAGCACCAAATAGACTCCAATCTCCACAAAATTTGAGAGAGTAATTGGGGGATTTATATAGGAGGTAAATATTTAGTTTGGAGGTAGTTTTTAGGGCTTTGAGGGGGTAGACAGTAGCTGCAACCAGCAGCAAGTAGTTGGCCTCTATGGGTGGCTAATATCTTGCTCTAGCACTTGTCAGATTATGGGGGATGAAGTGCAGGTTGGGAAGGAGTAGAAAGAAAGTGGAGAAGGAGAGGGAGAGGCTGAAGTAGTCAAATAAGAGAGGAGGAAGGATATAGGGGTGGCCACAAAGAGGGAAGTAGATGTTAGGGTTAGGGTTTGTGAGGAGGATGCTTTATATAGATGTTTGTTGAGTCCATGGTGGAGTTTTGATGGGCTTTAACCTTTGGTTCAGACCTAAGGGATTTGGTTTATCCCTTATTAAGGCTTTGGGTGCACTTGGGTCTAGTTGTGTGGGTATTGGTTTAGTTTGAGAGCAAGTGAACAAGAAGGTTCACTAACGGTACTTCAATTAAGTCGTTTGTTACGTTATTGGGTTATTGTGCATGTGCGAGGGTTTAAGTATATATATATATATAATGGGAGATGAGTGTGGGGTAGTGTATATATCTCATGGGAATTGGTTTGAGAGCCCGAGTAGGGTATTTGGGCTCGGTTGGGTTAAACTAGCCAAATAAGGGTAGTTTTGCAATGTCAATGATTGTAGATGTTTGTCAATATTTTTGGAGCATGAGAGAGATCAAATAAATACAACATTCATGTTCCAACTATATTATACTCAATCAAGATTAATATTATAAATTTTGTTGGAAGAGAAAAGGTCGTGCATTGCTCAAAATATCAAAGCCATGGCAAAGTATCATATATATTAAAAAAGATTTTAGAAATTAATTCTTTAAATCTATCTAATTAAATAATAAAAATAATTATAAATTATTAAATTACTCCTATCCCAAAATGAGGGAGCTTACAATCTACCCACCTTAAAAGAATTTTGTCCTCGAAATTTAAGATCTTCAATAGCATATATATATATATATATATATATATATATATATATATATATATATATATATATTCTCCATTAAAATTCAAGCAATATAATCATGAAGTCAAATCGCTTTTGTTATTTAACTAAGTCCTCAAAATTTATTTTATCCTCACAGCTTAAAATTTTAAGGTAAATCTTTGAAATTGGAATTTATCGTCAAAAATTTAAAATCCAATAATCTATTTTTTTAAATCAGATTCTCAAGTTGTAACTCTTAGTTACAATCCAACATTATTTTCTCAAAATTTTAAATCTCACTTATAACAGTCTTCAAAAATTTAATAATTCAATCCTTTAAATTTTATTCAATATCAAAACTTAAAAAAAAATTAAATCAATAATGAAATAAAAAAATTAATTCCATCCTTGAAAATGTGTATATCATATTGTAGTCATTTCTCAAAATTTTCTAATAATTCGATTTGTCCTTATAGCCATAATTTGTCTTGTCCTCATTGCCATTATGTATATACAAATTTTTGGTATTTAAATTTATAGTCATCCTCAAACATCAATTGATGAGTCAATCCTAAAAATTTTAAAGTTAAAAATAATCCTCAATTTAAATCCTACTAATGCATATATCATGAATAAATTTAAAAATTTAAAGTCTCATCATAAAAATTTGAATTTAAAATCTGCTCCATCAATCGTATCTCTCAAAAAAAAAAAAAAAACTTCAAATTTTGAATTTAAATTAAGTCTTTAAAATTTAATTCTATAAGTGATAAAGTCAATCTTTATATTGTTATTCCTTTGGTTTAATCCAACCCATAAATCAATTCTCAATATTATATTGAACTCCTAACACTCAAATTCCTCAACATTATCCATGAATTCCTTGAATTTTATCTCAAACTTCTAATTAAATTTTAAAATTAAATTTTCAAAATTTAACCACTTCAATATTTAAATTCCTCAAATTTAAATTAAACTCAATCCTCACCTTTAAAATTTATTATTATTCTACTCATTCAAATTTCTTTAAAATTCTCAAAATTAAATTCACAAGATCCCAAGTCCTCAAATTCTTAATGAATTTAATTCAAATCTTCAAAATATAATTTGAATCTACATCTTGTAGTCCACTATCTATGATTTTAATCTCCTTAATTTCCTTAAAACTTAAATTTAATAACCCAATGGTCAAAATTTTAAATCAATCTCCAAAATTTTATTCTCCAAATTTAAATTCCAAAATTTAAACTCGCTACATTTAAGCCCTTCAGATTTAAAGAGAAATCAAATCCAATATATTATGGCCTTCAATCTTACCATATAATACCTTTAAATTTTATCCTCAAAGTTTGTCTCATTTCACCATTTTAAAATTTAATTCTCAAATAGTCTTCTCCTCAATTTCTCAATTTTTTGAATAAATTTTATTTTCTCGAAACGATTATACCGATAACTTAATCAATTTTACCCTCTATAACATGATTAAACCTGGCAATCATAAAACTACCCAACAAAATAATTCATATATGGCTTATCTAATTCTAGCCAACCTTATAAGATCAAATCAAATCTTTAAAAAATTTAATCTTTAATACAATATATCTTTATCTCATAAAATCTCAAAACTTAATTTAATTACGTCTATTCTTAAAATTTAAATCCAATCACAAAGTTTAAAATAATTTTATCTAAAATTTTGAAATCCAAAAATTATTCCATCAAATTTTACTCCTCTATATTTTTTCCTATATATAATCAACCATAATTTTTGCACCATAATTTCTACTTATCTTCAATTCAACAATTATCGCAAAATTTACTCAAATTTCCCAAATATTATTTAACCTCTAATATTTTCTCAAGTAAATATAAATCTATTTTATCAAACTCTTCTCAAAGTTTTATAAGTTTAAATTCTATCATTAAATTTTTTTATTTTAAATCCAATTCCCCAAAACTTTATTTAATAACCCAATCTCAATCATTCAAGTTTAAATCCAATCCGCTAATTTAAATCCAACTATTGTATATTCCACTGAATAGATTTTAATTCAAATTTTCATCCACAAAATTTGAATTTAAAACTATTCTCTCGATATTTTCCTTTATATTATTATATTCCACACAATAATACTCAAACAATAAAATAATTACAAAATCTTGAAATTAAGATTCACCAATGCGCCGCCTCTTCATATTCTAAAATTCTTAAATTTAGATTCTAAGTCAAATCTTATCAGAATCTTCAAATTTAAACCCCATAAAATTTAAATACTTTAAGATTCTTAAAATCTAAATTTAAATTCATCACATAATCTCTTTTAAATTTAAATACAAATCCAATCAAATCATAATCTTCAAAACTTATAGTTTAACAAAATCGTTAATGTCGTCATATCAAATTCTCACCTCTTTATTTAAATTAATATTGATCCTTGAAATTTAAACTCTATAATATTTAAATTCATCCAAAATATTTTAATTAAAATTTTAAATCCATTACATCATAATCGCCTTAAAATTTTAAATTAAATAAATTGCTAGCCCCTTATTATATTATTTTTTTCTCAGTTTAAAACAAAATATCCCCTTTTTTAAAATCACATATAAGTTTAAGCCTCAAAGCACCAAAATTTGACAATTCTCATCTTCATCAATTGATTAACCTCCAAATCATTTCGTTAGTTGAGAAGCCTACCCACCTTAGATCAAACTATCTTATCAAAACACAATATTATATCCTAAAATAAAATTACTCACGTACATCTAAAAGGTTTATCTAATAGTAATCCATCACTTCTAATCTAGGCAATTGATAGAGTCCATCTTGTTTTAGGTTCCTACTGGTAATGTCTTAATCTATTCTTACTCTAATATCTAAAAATTATCTACCATAATCTTCACTACTTCGGTAACCATCTACTTATAAATAATCTATCAAATATGTCTTCTTTGTCTTGACAAAAATCTTCTCCTGAGGAGATCACCGCGCACGAGTGTTCGTCTCTCCGAGTTAGAGATAAATGAGAATCAAAGAATAAGAGTTTAAAGAAAGTATGGATGATTACAATTTTGAGGTTCAAGGACGATATTAGAAATCAAAGAAAGTTCCAATAGCAATTGTGGATTGAGATCCTAACAACCTTATCCTAACTGCAGGCTCGCTCAGCACAATAATGTAACTGAAACGATATGCTCTGACCTACATAGGTCACCACAAAAATATGTCATATCCCAGTCCTAAAATACGTAGAACTAAGAATACGTAACATGACAACTACGCATTCGACCATACTCTGGTCCAACCCGAATACATATAAGATATATAAAAAGGATAACTATCTAAGAATACTGAAAATATCTATGTCACAATCCACATAAAGAACAAAATATCAAGAATGAACCACATATGCTAAAGTCGGCCGCCCAGTAACACATAAGCTAGAATAGACTCAAGAAAGAAATATGAGTCTATAAAAACTAGGCTACATCAGCAGATGAATAAATAATCATAACTCTGGTAGAAATGATATAAGTACTTGGCACCAATGCCCGCATAAAAAGTAACACACATCAGCAACTCCCAAGGCTCTATAATCATATATGCTGTAAAACTGGCAGGGGACTAGGTCCTTAGAGGGACATAACAAGGTACAAGAAAACAACAAGCCAGAAGTAAACAATGTAATAAAATCATAATCCAGGGTAAACTACTGTAACCAACTATGTGACATTCAAATGAGTGTATAGTATCGTACCCTGGGCTGGTACTTATGAAAGATCTCAAGGGACACTTCCGTAATCTAATAGTACACTCAAGGCTCCGTGTGGGAGAACCAGGAGGAAGCTGTATATATATATATATATATATATATATATATATATATATATATATATATATATATATATATAATACCTTAGATTTTGCTGAGGGAACCTTAAGTCTAATTTACAATAAATAGTAATAAGTAAAATATGTCCAGAGCACGATGAAGACTCTCCCCACCCAATGTAACCTCATGTCTCAATCAAGACATGCAAGCTCATGACCTCTAACTATCAGCACAAGTCTTAGACACTATGTATCCCTATAATCATCCCTATATCATGCATCATGTAGTCCTATCCAGAGTCTAAGTATCATGAACAAGTCGAGAAAGACTGTCACATAAATATCGTGTCCAATATCCTATGGTTGGATGTGTAAATAATGTTTGCACCAACATGGGTTCATAAATACGACTCTCTGACTATGTTAGTCGACTCCGCAGAGGGTGTCTGTACCCGAATATTGTTCGGACCCAAAGTATCGTATGCCGGCCGTCATAGGCTCTACAAGTACATCAACCAAGCCACACAAATATAATTTATAATACATAAATAATATTAAATAAATAATTTAGAACTGTAAACATCTTGGCAAGGTACACTTGCCTGGGTCCGCAGTATGTAGTTGCAAAGTTGGTCCCGCGTCCACTCCTCTAGAATTCAATTGACCTAAATACCAATTAAATGCTTAAGGGTTTAATCAAGAATTCTCGTAATTATAAATTATTTATATAATTTTATTCTTTTTTATGTACAACCAAGTCCAATATTATTCCTAACAACTTACTTTATTTTTACGGGATATCGGAACCTAGTTTCTTGATTTTTGACTTTCAAAATTTAAGTTTAAGTCCCCAATTAAAGGACATGAACATAAATCATAATTAATCATATAATATCGATTTAAATATAATTTATATTTATTTTAATAATTAATTCCCAGATTTGATAAAATAATATATTTTGAGATTATGGCTATTTTAGGTTGACTAGCTTTGTCCGAAACTTGTTCGGGACATTGCCAGTCCAATAGTAGGGTTTATATTTATAAAAAACTATTTTATATTATATTTTACTCTTATTTAATATCATAAATTATTACCTCTTTATTCCATCCAAATTATTTTCTATTTACTAGCAAAATAATGCCACAAAATCACCCGAAAATATAGGCTAGTGGCCCTTAATTATAGGGCTCAGATTTGACATTAAAATAATAGAAAATAATTTTAAAATACTTAATTTTTAGCAAATAAACACCTATTAGTTCATTTTTAAAAATTAATAACGATTTCCACAAGTAATTGTATCACAAAGTCATGTTGCACGTCAACTATGTATTCTGGCAACTTGATGCTTGTTTGTATATGCAACATTGCCAACTTGAGTAATAAAGTATTTTTAATATAAAATTATATTATTTAATTTTTTAAAATTCAATAATAATTATATATATAAATAATTATATCACATCATTCATGCAACCATCTCAACTACACTATCTTGCTATTCTTGTAACTTGGCCAAGTAGTCTTTGCATCGAATCTTTTCATCGACATAAAATATAATTAATTATATAATTATAATATTTATATTCTGAATTAATAAGATATAATTTTATGGAATTATTTTATATATATTTATCACGACAATACTCATTGAACCTTGTCTACCATTGGTGCGTCATGTCCGTGTCATGATTGTTCGAGTTTCTTGGAATAGTTTCAACATAAAAATACGGGTTTCTCATGAATGGAGTTATTTTTACTCATCATCAAATATTATCATGAGTTACACAATCTTTGGTTCATGGAGAATAGAAAAATGAATCTAATTTGGAAGACTTACCTGTATGTGATTACGGCGTGGTCCTTTCTAGGGACACGGACCCTTCGGAGCACCAAACGGACTCCAACCTCTATAAAACTTGAGACAGTGCTTGGGGGCTTTCTATAGGAGGTAAATATTCATTTTGGAGATAGTTTTTAGGGCTATGAGGAGGCGAACAGTAGCTACAACAAGCAGCAAGTAGTCGTCCTCTAGGGGTGGCTAATATCTTGCTCTAGCGCTTGTCAGCTTATGGGGGATGAAGTGAAGGTTAGGAAGGAGTGGAAAAAAAGTGGAGAAAGAAAGGGAGAGGCTGAAGTAGTCGTGGAAGAGAGGAAGGAGGATATAGGGGAGTCCACAAAGAGGGAAGTAGATGTTAAGGTTAGGGTTTGTGAGGATGATGCCTTATATAGATGTTTGTTGGGCCCATAGTGGAATTTTGATGGGATTTAACCTTAATTCAGACCTAAGGGATTTGGTTTAGCCCTTATTAAGGCTTTGGGAGCACTTGGATCTAGTTGTGTGGGTATTGGTTTAGTTTGACTGCAACTGAACAAGAAGGTTCACTAACGGTACTTCAATTAAGTCTTTTTTTGCATTATTGGATTATTGTGCATGTACGAGGGTTTAAGTGTAGAAAAAATATAAATAATAGGGGATGAGTGTGGGGTAGTATACATATCTCATGAGAATTGGTTTGAGAGCCCGAGTAGGGTATTTGGATTCGGTTGGGTTCAACTAGCCAAATAAGGGTAGTTTTACAATGTCAATGGTTGTAGATGTTTGTCAATATTTTTGGAGTATGGAGGAGATCAAATAAATATAACATCTATGTTCTAACTATATTAGACTCAATCAAGATTAATATTATAAATTTTGCTGGAAAAAAAGGTCGTACATTGCTCAAAATATCAAAACTATGGCAAAGTGTCATATATATTAAAAAGGATTTTAGAAATTAAATTTTTAAATCTATCTAATTAAACAAAATAATAAAAATAATTACAAATTATCAAATTAACCCTATCCCAAAATGAGGGAGCTTACAATATTTAGTATATTGGTTGTGTTCATGGGATTTTGGGAGTGTATCGTGGTGTTGCGAGAGCGTATCATGAGCTATTGTGTGATACTTGGGTATGCACACCAAGTATTTACTATTTAGTATAGGTGAGTATGTGTGTGTATATTTGAGTATTAGATTATATATATAATTGGTGTTACATATATGTATATGATATAGAGTATGAAAATGAGTGTACCTAAGTTTTTGTGTGAAGTGCTTATGTGTATATGGACAGTGTACACACTATTGGGTGAAATAGATTATTTACAGCTTCTTGTGAGATCTGATGTGAGCTTGTGTGGAGTGAATGTCTTGTGTGTGGGGAGTGTTGTGTCTTAGTGTATTTGTGTGAGTGGTAGAGTTAATTGCTTAACAAAGTGTGTACCATGGGTGAGGATACATGGGGCCTGTAGTAGCCTTGGAGAGAGGAGAATAGGTTATCTGGAGCACTTTCAGATTACAGTAGTTGTAGACATCAAAAATGGGTGCAAGGATGAAGTAGCAACTATGATCGAATTGCCATTTAGTAGCAGTATATATAGGGGGAGTTCAGTTGTAAACACCCAGATTTTACAATTTAATTTTAGAATTTTAATTAGTGGAATTATGAATTCTTGAGATTTTGGGAGATTTTTTTGTAGTTTTTAGCTAATTATAATAAATGTTCTTCATGGATTTATATTTTTTTGTATTAAATTAATTATTAAAATAGTACAAAAATTAATTTTTTTGGTGTATTATTAACAATAGAGTATTTTGTAATTTTTATGGAATTTATAATGGCCATGTATTTATTGTTTTATGTTAAACCAACCCAAACCAACCCAAACAAAATCAAACCAACCCAACCCAAACCAATCGAATCTGAACCCTATACCCGAAACCCTAAACCCGGCTACCCAAACCCAAACCTGAACCCACAATCCCCAGCCTAGCCGAACCTCACCACCATCATCTCCTCTACCACCCCGACCAACCACTGCACACCGCCGCAAAGTAGCCGCCCAAATTTCGAGCAATAGCACACAGCAATATATACAACTTCTAGCCCCTGTATCTCCTTGCACAGTAATCCAAATATTGATCCGTAGAATCCTATGCGAAGGCCACATGACCCTCTTGAACCTTATATAACTAGTTCGTCCTATCGTGACCTGTTTCGATCGTAATTTACGACGCAAAACAGGAAAAAAATGACCAATTTTATAGTTCAGAAATTGTCCCAACCACCCATGTTCATGTCTATTTTTCTTCCAAACTACTTAATATTTTTAAATTCCACTTAAACAGTAATTTAGATAATATAACTGAGTTTTAACCTCTTTAATTAGTTTATTTTAATTAGTTGTATGCTGTATTTTATTTGCTGTTGAATTTGACCCAAAACTTGGTTTTCTAAACCCAAAATTCTCCGAAATAGGGTATGTTCCGCTAAACGATATGACTTTGTTGTGTGTAAATTATACCAAAAGATGCGTATCATCAACACAAATTTATGGGATTTGGCAAAATTTAATTTGGATGTGCGTGTACACCGGAATCAACGCATATTCGTTAAAAAATCCTACATCGGCCTGTTCTGACACTCGTCATAATTTTGTGTGTGCATGTCATTTTGCAACAAAACTTATGCCATCAGATTCGTAGCATAACGCTGGTCCTGTGACCCAAGTTTGGTTTGATTCTGAGAACATTGATAAAACACCGTTTCGTAGGCCCCACGGTTCCATTTGACGGTCGATTTCGTGATCGGCTCATCGAAATCTATTTCTGAATATTTTGTTGGGTTCGTATTATCGTTTTAGACCCATAGATACTAAGTTTGACTAATTTGGAGAACTTTGTCTTTGGTACATTTTTTGGTGCGAAGTGGGCCACATGTGGACCCAGCTTTGACCCAAAACTGTCAATTTTGCCCCTGTGTCCAAATTGAACTTATGGGTAGTCAATCTTAGCTATTTCAAGTATTCTGAGAGCAATGGTAATATTTTTTTCAGCATCCGGAGGCGTACCTAGAGATTCCACTTATCTTGGAGCAACTAACGGAGCTCAGAACACATGCAAGTGTACCTTGCCAATTTGTAGTAGATCTTGAGATATTATTTGCTTGAGTTATTTCTATATACTTCTATGTTGTACTTGTTTAACCTAGGACCATAAGATATGCTTAACGTCCGAACAAGATTTGGGTGTCAACGCCGTACGCGGAGTCGTTCAACGTCATTTAGAGACTTGATACCACGATCCTATATGCTTGCTTTACCAAGTATGGCATACCATAGGATACTTGATACTATTCATATGACAGAATATTTTCTGAGTTATTCGTGGTAATTCTGTATAGGCTTACAGGATCCGTGACATAAGACTTGCATATACATAGATATTATTATGACTCGCTGTACTAGTTAGAGGTCATGATCTTGCGTGTTATGGACATGAGACATCGTGGACATGAGACATGTGATTATATTGGGTGGGGAGAGACACACAGGCTACAGGTTGATTATATACATATATATTTTATTATTGCGGTGCTTTATTCTGTGTTCCAGAGCTTGGCCCATTACGTGATATTACTGCTACCGGCTCCCCGACACAGAGCTTGTAGTGGTTTCTGCCTGAGTACTAGTGATGCTCTCAACTTGTATTTTATATAGCTGGTTACATAGCTTGCCCTGAGGATCTACTTTTATTTACTGTATTTTATTTGGCTTGAGTTATTCTTGTACCTTTCTATGTCCCCTGAGGACCTGGATCCGGATTATGTCCCCTGGTACAACAGAGGAGGATTACCCCAAGGTTTACCGGACAGGAGTTGACATTGGAGCAGTACTGGCACCAGAGGACGAGGTTGTGCCAGAGAATTTCTCCTGAGTATTCTGTTACATACTCAGTTATTTATGCTTCCAGTTATTTCATATCTTGACTCATGGACTTATGAATTGACTTATTTTATCGGATTGTTCCCCGAGACACTATTTATTTGGACTTGTTGATAGACTATATTTCTTTTTATATATTATCTTGACTGGTCTATCATATTTAGTTATGTTACTTTCTGTGGATAAGATTAGAATTATACTGAGATAGATGGTATAGACTTGTATTATTATTTTTTACAGCTTAAGTTTACTCTAACGGGTCCATTAAATTGGGTTTGCCCATGGAGTTGTGCTGCTGGCCATTGCCACATGGCTAGTCCCTCAATATTTTGGAACTGGGACGTGACATAGTTTTTGTGGTGGCCCATGCAGGTCTACGACTATGTTGCTTCGGTTTCAACTAAGGAATCGAGCAAGCCTACGATTAGGATAGGATAACTTATAGGATCTCATCCACTTGTTGATCTATTCTTGACCTCTATATCGACTTCAAAATAATTTCTTGACTTGCATCCTGCCTTGATTCCTCTATGTGCCTCTCATAGTTTACTTTGTATGAAGAGTAATGGATCCACGAGCCAGCGACGAGACTTTCGCGGGAACATCACAAGGTACTATGGTTACCTACGACGATGGAGTGACGCCATTAAGTGGAGATCCATCCACTCAACAAAGCAATCAAGCAGATCAACATACCTCAAGGTTCTAGCGAGACGATATTCCACCACCGTCGTAATTTACTCCATGAATGCATATTTTTCTACCAGGACAGCCTATGGACGGACAACATATGTTCTAAATATTCTATGCGATGATACAAACACAATATCAGGTTCATCAAGAGGCCCAGCAATGTCGGACGGAGAAGTTATTTGACGGACTTAGCTTTGAGCTACAGAGATTAATCAGCTCCGTTGCAACTACTTCTTATACGGACGTCCTTGCTGTAGCCCAACGCATGGAGCACGTCACCAGGAGAGAGAGTCCAGCTAGAAATGGCCGTTCACATCAGCACCAGCCAGAGCACTACAGGGAGAAGCTGCAAAGAGACCTCACATGCACCAGCCACCTAGGGCATCTCTGAAGGCACTACTTATATGTCAATATTGTGGCAAGTGAGGTCATTACGAGATTGAGTACTAACTCAAGTTGGGATTATGCTTGATTTGTGGATCCAATCAATATTCAGCCAAGAATTGCCCTGAGCGTCGAGAGGGAGCACCGATGGTAAACTGACAAGTTTAACCAGCACCGAGAGGATATCAGCCGAGGCCACCCTTGGCACCACGGGCAGCACTCTTCCAGCAGGCCTAGCAACAGTAGAGGGCACCAACACAGGGATGTGGACAAGCTTTTGCGATAACAGTGGAGGAGGCACAGACTCGAGGAGTAGCAAATATAAGTAAGATTTAGTTTTATCATAGCTATCTATAATAGCGAATATTCCTAGTAATACTTTAGCATGTGCCTGTTAGTTCCATTCCCTAGCCTAAACCTAGTATTATGTTAGCATGAACTTGTTAGTCTAGATTAGTAATATGCCAGTGATACCTAAGTTTTCATAAGCTGTAGTTGATCTTCGTTCTAACCAGGCTCCTTTACTCTTGAGTTACTTATCTCTCATTTTCTAAGGAAAAGTTTTCTTTTTTTTCTACGTGTTCTGCTTGAACAAAATCCTCACCCTTCCTCACAATTTTTCCTTGTTCATGGTTCCTTATTCTTTGTGGCATGCTTCAACAAACATGTCTTGCAATCACATCATCTCTTCTGGAGCAAACCTTTCTTGACCGGTTACGTTTCGTTTTCTTAATTGAGAGGACGTAATTCTTTTAAGGTGGGTAGATTGTAAATATCAGATTTTTAGAATTTAATTAGTGGAATTATGAATTTTTGAGATTTTTTGTAATTTTTAGCTAATTATAATAAATATTCTTCATGGATTTATATTTTTGTGTATTAAATTAATTATTAAAATAGTGCAAAAATTATATTTTTGGGTGTATAATTAATAATAGAGTATTGTGTAATTTTTCTGGAATTTATTGGGGTCCAAAACTATTTTTAATGGCCATGTATTTATTGTTTAAAATTAAAAAAACCGAAACCAACCCAAACCAAATTAAACCAACCCAACCCAAAGCAACAGGATCTGAACCCTATACCTGAAACCCTAAAACCGGCTACCTAAACCCAAACCCACAAACCCTTTTCCTTGTTGTAACTGTCGACCAAACCATTTCCCTCCCCAAAATCAACGGTTGACCTGACCCCTTTCGCTCCCTGGAACCGCCCCACCTCCATCCTATATAATCCCCAGCCTAGTTGAACCTTACCACCATCATTTTCTCTACCATCCCGACCAACCACAGCCTTCGACGATTGCCGCTGTACGCCGCCGCAAAGTAGTCGCCCAAATTTTGAGCAACAGTACACAGCAAGGTATGCAACTTCTAGCCCATGTATCTTCCTGCACAGTATTCCAAATATTGACCCTTCGAATCTTATGCGAAGAGCATATGACCTTCTTAAACCCTGTATAATTAGTTCGGCCTATCGTGTCCTGTGTCGGTCATAATTCGCAACGTAAAACAGAAAAAAAATGACCAATTTTGTAGTTCAAAAACTGTCACAACCACCCATGTTCATGTCTGTTTTTTCAACGTACTTAATATTTTTAAATTCCACTTGAACCGTAATTTAGACAATATAACCGAGTTTTAATCTCTTTAATTAGTTTATTTTAATTCGTTGTATGATGTATTTTATTCGATGTTGAATTTGACCAAAAACTTGGTTTTCTAAACCTGGAATTTTCCGAAACGGGGTACGTCCCGTTAAACAAGGTGACTTTATCATGTGCAAATTATACCGAAAGATGGTATCGTCAACACAGACGTATAGTATTTTGCAGAAGTTAATTTGGATGTGCGTGCACACCAAAATCAATACGTATCTGTTAAAAAATTATGTATTGCCCTGTTTTAACATTGTTATAATTTTGTGTGTGCCTGTCATTTTGTAAAATAACTTACGCCATTGGATTCATAGCGTTACGCTGGTTCTGTGACCCAAATTTGGTTCGAATTTGAGAACGTTGACGAAACACCGTTTCTTGGGCCTCACGGTTCTACTTGACGGGCAATTTCATGACCGACTCATCGAAATCCAGTTCTAGATATTTTATTGGGTTCGTATCATCGTTCTGGACTCGTAGACGCTTAGTTTGACAAATTTGGAGAACTTTGTCTTTGGCACATTTTTTGGTGTGAAGTGGACTACATGTGGACCCCACTTTGACCCAAAACTGTCAATTATGCCCCTGTGTCCAAATTAAACTTATGGGTAGTCAATCTTAACTATTTCAAGTATTTTGAGAGTAATGGTAATATTTGTTTCAGCATCCGGAGGCATACTTAGAGATTCTACTTATCTTGGAGCAACTGACGGAGCTCAGAACACAGGCAAGTATACCTTGCCAATTTGTAGTAGATCTTGAGATATTTTTTGCTTAAGTTATTTCTATATACTTCTGCGTTATACCTATTTAACCTAGGACCGTGAGATGTTGCTTAACATTCGAACAAGATTCGGGTGTCGATATCGTACGCGGAGTCGTGTAACATTATTTAGAGAATTGATACCACGATCCTATATATTTTCGTGCTTGCTTTACCAAAGACACCATACCATAGGATACTTGACACTATTCATATAACAAAATCTTTCCTGAGTTAGTCGTAGTAATTATGTATAGGCTTACAGGATTTGTGACATAAGACTTGTATATACATAGATATCATTATGACTCGCTGTACTAGTTAGAGGTCATGATCTTGCGTGTTATGGACATGAGACATCGTGGACATGAGACGTGTGATTATATTGGATGGGGAGAGACACACAGGCTACAGGATGATTATATATATATATATATTTTATTATTGCGGTGCTTTAGTCTGTGTTCCAGAGCTTGGCCCATTACGTGATATTACTGCTACTGGCTCCCCGACACAGAGCTTGTAGTAGTTTAAGCCTGAGTACTAGTGATGCTCTCAACTTGCATTTCACATAGCTAGTTACATAGCTTGCCCTGATAATCTATTTTTATTTACTATATTTCATTTGGCTTGAGTTATTCTTATACCTTGCTATGTCCCCTGAGAACTTGGATCCGAATTATGTCCCCAGGTATAGCAGAGCAGGATTACCCCAAGGTTTACGGGACATGAGCTGACACTGGAGCATTACTGGCACCAGAGGACGAGGTTATGCCAGAGGATTTCTCATGAGTATTCTGTTACATACTCAGTTATTTATGCTTCTAGTTATTTTATATCTTGACTCATGGACTTATGAATTGACTTATATTATCGGGTTGTTCCCCGAGACACTATTTATTTGGACTTGTTGATAGACTATATTTTTTTATCTATTATCTTGACTGGTCTATCATATTTAGTTATGTTATTTTTTGTGGATGAGATTAGAATTATATTGAGATAGGTGGTGTACACTTGTATTATTATTTTTTACAGCTTAAGTGTACTTTAACTGGTCTATTAAATTGGGTTTTACCATTGGAGTTGTGTTGTTGGTCATTGCTACGTGGCTAGTCCCTCGGTATTTTGGGACTGCGGCATGACATCAGTCGCATTCCTTGGTTTTGAGAAGAGAACTTGCTCGGGTAAGTGCAGATCAAAAGTAAGATGGTGGTAGATTTGCTACAAGGTTGAGCTAATTGCTTTTGAAAGTAGGCTTTAGAGATTATTGATCATATATTGGGGGGTGTTTAATGCATGAGTGTGCATTAGTGATAGGTATCAGGGGGTGTGAAGTATCAGTAAGTTGCTTATGAGTTATTGCATAATGTGTTTTATATAGAGGAGGGTCAGGCAAAACAAAGTAGCAGCAGTAGAATGTACATGATTAGCCAAAGTGCTAGAGTTTGCAACAATCCTCTTAGTACAGATACTAAAGACTGAAGCCAGGTGCATGAGGTTGTAAAGGAGGACTCAGGTGCACAGTAAGAGAGGGGTGAACATCTTAGCAATGTGGGACTACTGTAGTGATGCAAGGAGAAGCACACAAAAGCAACAACAACTTATAGTTTTTCCTGGGTGTAGGACTTAGTTCCCAGTATGAGGTTAAGCATGTTAATTGAGGGCAAGTGTAGGTTAGGGAGTGATACTAAGTAAGGTGAAAGATACCTAGTGTGGAAGTGTAAATGTATGTATGTAGAAGCATAAAAAATATGCTGCAGAATTGTACGTAGTATGCATAAAAAACCTGCGTAAAACAGAGTTTCAGTACTGTGTGGCGTAAGACATGACTTCAAGAGCCATCGGCGTACAACAGAGCTTCATCGCTAGTACAGCGCAAAATATAGCTCCAGAACAACCCGCATAATACAGTATTTTCAGACTGCTTCAGCGTAAAAAGGTTATTATATCGCCACTTCGGCGTAAAACCTGCTCGCTTTCAATGCAGCATGAAAGTGTACGAGGAATGCTTCGTATTCCTCGAATGAACCTGTCAGATCATGCAGTGAACCTGACTCCTGACAAAGAGTACTGCACGACTCCTGACAAAGAGTACTGCACGACTATCCAGACAGAGACCCAAACCATCGTTTAGTAATATTTTCTTGATACAAATTGCTTTTACGCATTCAAGGGAATACGCTGCCTAGTTTTATACAGGCAGATGTGAGCTTTTACGCTCAGCAGAAGACAAAATAAACTACCACGTCAAAAGCTGCTCTTCGTACAGAGCTCGAGGCACGTCACTGTAGTTAATGCGCGTGATGGGGGCAGATCTCTGTATTTAATGCATGAGATATGATTCTATTTTCAAAGACTGGGTAAGCCATAATTATGGCTAATGTGTCCACATCATCACCTCTGCATATTACGCCATCAGGCTATTTTCAGCTATAGGAGCACGCTGTACGCTATCTCCTTAAAATACGCCGACCTGGCTATTTTCAACTATAGGAGTACGTTGTACGCTATCTCCTCAGAATACGCCAACTCAGGCCATATTTGTATTGGTGCGTGATAAGACTATTTGGTTCAGACTACATTCAAGACCTCAGTCAAAGAAGGAGGATCGGCTATTTTTTACGCTAGCTACCTATCTATGCAGCACCTGGCTTCTACGCCAGTTTGACAACTACTGGGCTTCTATGCCTACCTGGCTTCTACGCCAACCTGACAGCTACTGGGCTTCTAAGCCTACCTGGCTTCTACGCCAGTTTGACAACTATTTGGTTTCTACGCTATGGTGACAGTTATTGGCTTTTATGCCAACCTTTTCTACACGAGGGGCAGTTACCTACGTGGCTTGCATGCCATGATCTTTGCAGCAGTTATACGCGTTATCTCATAATGGGACATGCGTCACACGCGGATTCAGAAGATTATTTATACGTTGGTGGCAGTTAATATAACCGTAGCATAAAAAGTGCCACACTCTCCACTGTCCGGCTTCTACGCCGACTGGATGGTTATTGTCACTAAAACTCTATAAATAGAGACCTCCTTCCACAGAGGTCGAGGGTCAGTCGAAAGTCAAAAACTTGGAGAACAGAAGTCAGAAGGTCGAAAGGTCAGAAATCTATTCTTGAGAGAGAAGAGCACAGACTGAGAGTAGCGATCGACGATTTTGACATCGAGCATCCACTCCCTCTTGCAATCTTTGAAGCATCTCCTTCTTCTACAGCACTTCTTCATCATCGTGTGGTCCAAGGGACAAAGTGATCGACCGCAGATCAGACTCCTATAGTAATATTTACCCAGATTAAATTTTGTACTTAACATCCTCGTATAGGATTAATAGTACTTCTTGTTTGTAAACCGAAGAAAGGATTTCGTATAAACCTAGTTTTATTTCTTTCGTTTATTATCAAATACAAGATGGCGACTCTACTGGGGACCTCTTTCTCATCTGACGAGAAAGTAATTGCTCAACACGATACAGTATCAGTAGGATCAGTGAAGAAGACTTTGGTCATCCAATTTGACCAATCCGCCTACGAAGATATGCTTCGAGCAGGGGGTAGCTCTCACTCTCTCTCTGTCCAAGACAACAGGAAATTGTGTAAGGTGTGGATGCCCCAGACATCTCCTACCATTCCTGCTGACTCTCTGATTTCTTCGACCAGCAAGGTTGTAGCTTTACAACCTCCGCACCCCACGCGTTAAACTCTGTCTCCCGTCTGTGACATGGCAGACAAAACTTTTGGCAAAGCCTCAGTGCTAATCCAGAAGTCTACTCCGCACTCTGCACGTAAAACTCTGTCTCCCGTTTGTGACATGGTAGACAAAGCTTCTGGCGATGCCTTAGTACCGATCCAGAAGTCTACTCCGCGCTTTGCGCGTAAAACTCAGTCCCCCGTCTGTGACGTGGCAGACAAAATTTCTGATAATGCCTCAGCGCCAAATCAGAAATTACAAACGCGCTCCGTGCGTAAAAATATATCTTTCCTCTGTGGAAAAGCAAATGATCCCTGCAATCTACGCAAGGAAAAACAAACGGCGGACTTCCCGACTTCTAGGCCTTTACGCCAGCAAGAGAAGAATCTGCCTGCTCTCCAGATTACGCGAGAAGCAGATGGCCGATTGAGGACCTCCTCAGTTTTACGCCAACCTGAGCGGAGTTCCAAATTATACAGGTTAAGCCCCTCAGCGTAAAGAAAGCCCAATTTATGGATAGATATGCTCCCCATGGATCATGTGCCACTCATATGGCTGAGCTGCTGTATACAGGTGGCAGAGAAAGGGTTAGGGTTCCCAATATCCGCATTCCAACTGATGTAAACAGAAAGAACAAGCCTTCTTCTTCTTCTTTTATTAATCCTCCCGACTTGCGTGAATATCTGATCCAGAAGTGCAAAGATAGAGGATCTGCCAACATGTCTATTACGCCCCCTAGGGAGCACTGTTGTAATAGTCATAAAATTGTAGTTAATTATTGATGTTCTGAAGCAAAACGGTCGGTTTACGACCGGTTGAACTACTCTTTGCCTTTACAGGAAGAAGAGACTACATTTGCATCAGTGAATATGTCTTCACACGTTCTTAGAGGAAGGTCAAATTCAAGACGTCATCCCTCTAGAACTCCAAGCCAAAGGAGATTCAATAGACTCCTTGAGAACATTGAAGCTGGGGTGTTCTGAAACACCCGTTCGAGGTTACGACAACCGGCTTCATATTCTTTTGATTCTGACACTGGGGGTCGCCAGTTTCCTGAATCAGATGCTGAAAGTATAGAGTCATTCTCTACAGAGACCTATACTAGCCCTTCAATGACATCTAGAGAAATGGGAGTCTATGCCATTAAAGATGAACGCGAAAAGGCTACCTCATTAGGAAGTACTGAGCAACGCATCGCTGCATTGGAGACATCTCTGAAAGAGATACAGTCCATGATGGAGAATATGCACCAGATGATGCTGACTCAATCCACAACTGCTATAACTCAAGCATCAGTCCCTCCGACTCAGATACGTGTGGGGGTGGACTTATCACCATCCAATGTGAATCAGGAGCCTGCTCTAGATCAGGAGCCAGCAGCTCCTCCACTTCCTAATTCGGAGAATGTATTGCCTCTTGTTGGAGTTATGATACAACCGATCTCTCACCACTCTGCGGTCCCTCTGCCAGCTGAAGATCCAATGCAAGTAGTACAGGAATTAAAAGTCCAATTTGATGCCTTAAAGCATAAGGATCAGCTCAAGAAATTGGAAATCAACCAGCCTTACCCAGCTATCTGGGATGAGATCCCTTTCCCTTCTAAATACAAACCACAGACTATGGCTTTGTTTGAGGGAAAGACATCACCGAGCCAGTACATGAACTACTTCAGTATGATAATGGTGTTATTGCAAGGGAATGACGCTCTTCTTACTCGAGTGTTCAAAGGCTGTCTCTCGGGACTGGCTTATCAGTGGTACCGTAGTCTTGCGGACAACTGCATTACTTCCTTTAAAGATTTTAAGACTTTGTTCTTCACGCGATTCTACGAAGGAGCGATGGACATGTCTATGTCCTCTCTCATCGAAGTAAAGCAGAAGGAGAAAGAGAACTTTCGCACTTTTATCGAACGTTTTCGTCAAGCCACTTTGCAAATGCCTTCCGGAGTTCCAAACTCAGCATTGGTGGACATTTGCAGGAAGAATCTTCTTCCAGTGATCTCGGTGTTCATAGGACCATATCAGTTCCATGATTGGCCCTCGTTCATCATCTCAGCGGTGGCCGCTGAAGACAATAGTGACCATCCTCGTGGTTCCAAAGGAAAAGAAGCTCTGGCGATCAATATGTCAAGACAAAAGACTGCAGCAACCACACAGACAAAACCTGGGACTTCCAGGCCCATTGAAGTATATTCTTTTGACGACGATGATATTCCAAGCATATTCGAGTGTCTAGTCAAAAGCGGCAAGATTACCCTCCCTGAGATAAAGCGGCCTAATGAAGTCGGCAGTACCAATAATCCCAAGTACTGTATTTTCCATAGGTACATTCATCACCCCACAAAGGCGTGTTATGTACTAAAGAAAAAAATCCAGGAGTTGATCGACGCTAAGGCCATCACTCTGCGCAATAGTGAGAAGACGGTCACAGCCAACATGATCTCTCTTCAATTTGGCAATATGCCTCCTCAAGAAGTTCCGGATGGTGTTGTACCCATTTCCCGGACAACGATGAACATTATTAATCTCCCTCCAACCAGGGGTCAACATCATGACCTGGTACCCCTAACTACCCAGCACGGCGAGATTATGTGGGTTCATCCAGATCTGGTGTCAGAGATCGAGGAAGAGACTCAAGCTGCTAAGACTAAGTCTAAAAAGAATTCAAAATGTAAACCATGTTATATGGTTGCTATATCCTCGATATCAGAAGAAGAGATTTTGGCTACTGGAACCCGTTCAGGGAAAGCCTACCTCAAGGACTATGGAGAAAGTCATGAAGCATCGGCAGACACTTCAGCTGCCAAACTTCCGGAACCTGAACCTGTCATACCAGAGGCAGGTCCTTCTAAACCAACTTCGGCAGACAAGGGCATAAAGAAGTGCGCTTTGATAAACCTTTGAAGAATATGCAAAACAAAGGTTTGGAGAAGCCATATAACTTCAATAGCCTGGCCCAGTTGGCTAATACACCAGCCAGATTATCCATTTTTGAACTATTCAGGCTCTCTAAAGACACTCGTCAAGCCCTGAGTGAAGCATTAATGCAGGCGGATGCATACTTGACCCAGCTCAAGTCCCCTGATGAAGAACCTGTGGTATGTTCTCAATGCCATAGTGTGATGGAGGTGGTCCCGAATATCACTTTCACCCAAGATGACATGCTGTTAAAACATAACAAGCATGACAGACCCCTCTATTACACCGGATATGTCGGTTCCATGGAGGTCGACCGGATTCACATAGATCTGGGATCATCGATCAGCATCATTCCTCATAGTCTGCTCAGACCACTGAGAATTCCTACCAGCGAATTGGCTTACACCACAACTATAATCGTGGGATTCAACGCAAGGAAAAGTAAGCCGTTGGGAAAGATTCGTCTGAGGATCCAGATTGGCGACCTCAGATCAGTGGCTACATGCTATGTCATTGATTCAGAGGTGTCCTACAATATTCTGCTGGACAGACCGTGGATCCACGACCACAACATCGTTCCTTCGACTCTACATCAATGCTTCAAATATGTAGATGCCCAAGGAACAGTACAAACAGAGTTTGCTGATCTTAACCCATTTAAAGGAGTAGAATCCTATTACTTCGATGCCATATTGTACACCCAAGACTACATGGAGGAGGTGTTAGGCAAAATAGAGGAGGAATCCCACCGGGAGCCAGAAGAACCTTCTGCCGAACAACCTCTGTCAAACAACGTGAAAGGGCAAACTACTAGTCCGAAGTCATGGAGCCCATGGCTATCCACCTGAACAAAACTAAGTCAGGACAAGGAGGTGATCTGTAAACTCCCTCGACCAGATTCCAGCATTTCTAGGATTATTTTAACAATTTAGGAATTATGGCAATAATTTAATTTATTTTCCTTACATATCCTATTGACTTGTGCACCTGTCCATCACCGAATTATTTGGAGCTTTACCTTGACTGTTAACCCCGAACAAAGTTCGCATACCTCTCCTAGACATGCCAGTCTATTTTTCTGCATATTGTGCAACTCCCAGATACTTTACTTTGACCATCGTTTGAGACGCACAAATATCGTCACCAAATGTACGTATTTAAATTCTTAGACCTGTACCCATCTATGTTCCAATAGCCATTAGAGGCCCAACATGCACCTGTTTTGCCCAAACAAAAATACGATAATATTTTACACTGAGTATACTACATTTAGTATATTGATACCGTGCTAAAATTATGGCCCTACCTGCCTCTAAATAATTAGAGAACACCGTGCACAGTATTTATTAATTAATAAATACGGTGGTCCGTATCACCCAAGAAAACCAGGCCCAGTCCCTGCCCAGACTCACCCCCACCCCCCTCAGGGCCCTCACCCAGCAATTTTCATCAATTCTGTGAATTTTAGAATTTTCAGGAATCGGGTGTTTTTCCCAGATAATTTCGTAAATTGCACAAATTCCCAAAATAGGACCTTTACGCAATTTATGAAATTTGCAAGGACTTTTCTGCAAAATTCCATGTAAGGTGTCACCCCCTCATTGGCCGGTGAACCTGCACCGTCCATTTGGAGTCGGGACCCACCCGAAAATATTCCGAAAATATCTTTAGATATTTTACTTAAAATATCTATATAATTTTTTATAAAAGAAAAAGAAAATAAAAGAAAAATAAAAAGAAAACCAAAAATCCCTAAACCTAACCCAGCCCGCAGCCGACACCCCCCCTGCCGGAGCGGCGAGCCCCCTCGCCGGAGCCACTCCGTCGACTCCCCCCCCCCGCGTCGAGCCTCTCCCCTCCCCGCGGCGAGCCTACCCCCTTGCTGAACCCGACCTTCTCTCTCTCCCTCCCCCACTTCCCCCTTCCCCGACCCCGACCAATCCGGCAAGACGAACCCTCTCCGCCGGTGAGCCGCCCCTTCCCGACCTCCTCCGCCACTCGCCACCACCACATCCCATCCACCCTGTCACCCCTCTCCGTCCTGCTCGGCCTCCCCATGGCCGGAGTGGCACCCCAATCACTCCTCCTCCTTCTCCTCTTCAAGACAACGATAGTCCGCCACCGCCATCTCGACCCACTCCTCCTCCTCCTCCACTCCACCCGACCTCCTTTCTGACTTCTCCTCCGCCCCGGCTCTGAGCCACCTCCCCCGACTGGGCGATTCCCCACCCCGCAGCGGCTCCAGACCTCCCCGACCCCCTGTGCATCTTTGGCCCCGCCGGAACACCACCACCACCGCCTTCAACTACCCCCAACCGGCCAGCTCCGTGCCACCCGACCCTGTGCACAGCCACCCCGGCTCGACACAACAGTCTCCCCTCTCCCAGCCGCCTCGTCGTACCCTGCCTGGACGCCCTGCTGACCGACGAGCTCCGCCTGAGCGCCTCCGACGAAGCCCCGACGAGTCTCTACTGGACTCAGACCGGACACAGCAGCATTTCAGAGCCCGGACACAGCGATCAGGACACAACACAGTGACCGGACACGCAGAATTCAGTTTCCACGGAGCCCTGTTCAGGTAACCCGTTCTATCTCCTCATAATTCCATTTTTTAATTCCGTCAGTTATGACACATAGGCTAAGTAATTCTCTCGATGCCCGTGCAACCCGCTCGGTGCATCGCGTCCTGTGGCTATCGCGAACCGCGATCCAAAAACAGAAAAAATAATGACCCGATTTACCCCGGAACTGAGTACGCCCCGCCAAACGGGATGACTTGGTCGCACGCGGTCTTTACCGAAACATGCGCACCATTGATACGGACGTGCAGGATTTCGCAGAAGTTGATTAGGATGTGCGTGCACACCAGAATCAACGCGTATCCGCCGACAACGCCCCGTATTCGCCTGTTCTGGAACACGCTGCAACTTTGTGTACACACGTCGGATCGAAACAAAACTTGCGCCATCGGACTCGTAGCCGTTGGTCCTGTGATCCAAGTTTGGTTTGATTCTGAGAACGTTGACAAAATCCCGTATCGTGGGCCCCACAGGCTCTACTTGACGGGCAATTTTATGATTGGCACATCAGAATCCAGTTCTGGACATTTCGTTGGGTTCGTATCGACGTTCTGGACTTGTTACACTAAGTTTGGCGGATTTGGAGACCTTTGATTCTGACATATTTTTCGGTGCAAAGTGGCCCACATGTGGATCCCGCTTTGACCGAAAACTGTCATTTTTGCCCCTGTGTCCAAATTGGACTTAAGGACAGGCATTTCTAGCTATTTGATATTTTCTGAGACTGTTAGTGATGTTTATTTCAGTATCCGGAGACTTTTCTTCTGAGGCTATAGTTTCTGACTTTTGGCATTTGACATCTGGACGTTATATTTGTAGCTCTCTTGCCAGGCAAGTATACCTTACCTTGTTGTACTATTTAAATTTAGTTATTATTAGTTACATGTTTATTTATTATATAAATATGCGCGTCCGAGCATACTCGGGTGCAGTCAACGAAGGCGTTTACGTTAGGAGTAGTATCTGACCTAGTGTCTAGTAGACCCACCTAAAGTTGTGAAGTTATTGATATAACTTCTCAGGCCTTGACACGTATCATTACACGTCAAAGAGTGAGTTCATGTAAGGACGCGTGCCTCATGCGCGACTGGCCATCAGTGTGAGCAACACGTGTAACGGTATGTAGCTTAGTTATTTATTTTATTGAGACTTGCATCATAGTAGGAGGTGTCCACGTCATTTTTACGACTTGTACATCTATATTGGGCGGGGAAGATACTAGTAGACGTATGGGACACCCCCTCCTTGAGTCTTTTATCCTTCGTACCATGCTCCTCGGAGATGGTCGATTGCAGAGCTACCCGTGTGTCCGGGGGCATATGACACATATACTAGCCGGTCATAACGATTGGTGAATTACGTCAGCATATGTCAAGCCTACACATTTCCATGTGTACTATCAGGTCTTTAAATTGCATTCACTTAGATGGTTAGCACACCCCCTTTATTTATTCAGTATTTACATACATGGCATGTTGTTTTTCTGTATCTTATTATGTCCCTCTGAGGACCTGGTCCCTTTCCAGATGTAGATGTTCCTGAGTATTCATGGGAGTGCAGATCCGGACATGCTACTTATATTCCGAGGAGGCCTTCTTTTCGAGCCTCGTGATTGTCAGATGTTGTTCTTATATGGTGTGTATCTGGTTCCTTTTTATATTCCATTTCGGCAGTAGATTTGTTTCCATTCGACTGTCATTCTTTAGATACTTATTATTGAGATCTAGTTACATGGTTATTGGTTATTCATATTTGATTTCTGTGGATGAGATTTAGATATTACCCTGTGACTTGTGATCAGTTTTACCACTTGTGAATTATTGTTCATTATACAGCGTACACACGTATATATGGTTTCCATATATTGGAGTTGCCATATATACGGGCGGCTGGCATGTTTACGTGTCCTAGTCCTACGTATTTTGGGACTGGGGCGTGACATATTTTTAGTGGTGGCCCATGCAGGTCAGAGCATATTGTCTCGGTTACGTCACTGTACCGAGCAAGCCTGCACCTAGGATTAGAGCATAGGATCTCATCCATAATTGACTATGACTTATCTTCCTTCCAGTCTGTCCTACTTACAAAATTGCATCCTGCTTGATTCATGTGCTTCCCTGATAATTCCTCGAGTATAGCCCCTGCTAGAATATAGGAATCCCTGTTGATAGGATGATACTTAGGGTAGTATTCCTATTAAGAACACAACTAGGACATTGACATATCATTAAGTTTAGACTACTTAATGAAACCCTAGTCTTCCATATTACCTAATGAACCCTAGCGTCACTACCTATAGATTAACTTACCATTATCCCTTGACGTATTTATGTATGACCTGAGAGTAGTATAAATACTACTAGGATTAATTAGATAATTGACCACAATGTTGACCCTAGTCTTAAGGAACCAATAGAAATCTAAGGTTAAATACTAAGACTGAAACCTCATCCTATATTTGGATAAACCCAGAGTGTTACGCCAGAAACCCTTTACCCTTGTTGGCGTAAAACCCATTTTACCATTGTTGGCATAAGAACCAAATAACTGCCTAGTTGGCGTAAAAGCCAAATGACTTTCTTGTTGGCGTAAAAACCAAATTATGCAGGAGATTGTCTCCTTTACGCCACAGTTATGACAACTGCTACCCACATTCCCTTAGTATTCCTTATCCTACGTATGAGATATCCTGGAAGCCACGTAGGTAACTGTCCTGCGTAAACCAGATTCATGAATAATAGATAACCGGCGTAGAGTAACCTGATTAGGCGTAGAAAATAAGGGTAGAATATGAGCGTATTGTTACAGCCTTAGTTTTCCCCAGCCATGACCTAGTCTCGTGCAGAGATACGCCTCGAGCCCTGTGCAAAAAGAAACAGCTTTTGATGAGACATCTAATTTTGTCTCACCTCGAGCGTAAATGACTTGTATACAATCAGTCACTAAATGACAACCTGGGTCGTCGTGCAAAATCATCATCAAATCGTCCACTCGATCGTTGTGCAAGTACTTTTGTCAGATGTTAGGATTTACTAATCTGACTGACAAACTCATGAGTTTCTCGTACAACTCTTCGCTACAACGTAAGCTAGACTTTACGCAGTCAGACTTTTATACAAACTTTACGCACGCTAGTTTTATGCGCAGATTTTAGCGCAAAACTTTTACGCTCAGACTTTCACCCAGACTGTTACGCGCAGACTGTTACGCATAGACTTTTACGCGGACAGCTCTGATATCCCTACTTTACGCGGACTACCTTAAATCTTTCTTTTATACGGACAACCTTTACTGTTTATTAAGATTGTAGAACTTAGAAGACCATACCTCTTTTTGGTCAACTAGCAGCTTAGACAAGGAATTAGAAATATAACTATAGAGATTGTAGAGTCTTATCTTTTTGTAAATTTGAATTGTTTTAAAATTTCTCATATCATAATCTAGCGTACTTATATTTACTATACTACCTTGACTTATACTGCTACTATAGCCTAGTTTTGCAAGCTTATTCTTTATCAAGCTTGTTCATGATATATGTATTATTGGAGTACTACACTAATACATTTCAGAATTAGTGTATTACGGTCTAATCAACCATAATGCACTTGGTTCGCCCTTCGCTTAACTACTTTACGTGGATTGAGATATATAGTGATTAGTAGACAGATGTACTTGCCCTCTAGATATGTCTGAGCATATCGTATCAGCTACATAACTGTACTGATACGAATAGGTGAATAGGGATTACCAGAATATGATTTCAATCCACAACTGCCTTGACAATTCCCATTTGAATTCTTTAAATGCCTTGATCTCCACACTTCTAATCTATTACCTCCCCCTGGACTCTTGATTATTGTTTTCCGTCTTCCCTTATTTTGGAAAGGCAAAACCTCGTACTTAGTATAAATATAAAAAGTGTATTGTTTTTGTAGCCATTTCTGTTTGTTTCTTGGGTAATTACCAAACCCTATTATTAGATTAGATTGTAGTTTAAAATTATGCTACCTATAGGTAACCCTTCGCTACCTGCCTATATTTTATTACGTTCCTGAAACGTGCATCGCTATGACAGTGTAAAATTTTTATTTTTGCCTCGTAACTTGGGTCAAGTTCAGAACTCAAGTATTACGATAAAGAATGTATCATTTTGCTATCAGGAGTCTAAATGGATTTTACCCGGATGAATAATTGACTGACTCCTGAAAGGATAGCAGCACCTATGACTAGCTTGACTTATAAGGATTAAGAATTCCTATGGACCAACAAGTGTCAAGCCGCTTTCGAGGAGTTGAAGAAGCGACTGACCACAGCACCCGTATTGACTATTCCATCCGGATCAGGCGGTTGTGATCTACAGACGCATCAGGAAAAAGTTTGCGATGTGTATTAATACAAGATGGCAAGGTAATGGCATATGCATCTAAACAATTATGAGTACATGAGAAAAATTTGGAACTTGCAACCGTCGTAATTACTCTGAAGCTATGGAGACATTACTAATAGGAGAGAAATTGTAAGATTGCACGGCATACCAGTCAGCATTTTTCCAGACAAGGATTCGCGTGACCAGAATTGGTGGTCAACACCGTAGAGACAGTTAAGTAAATACAAGGACACTTGCGAGCAGTACAAGACAGACAGAAGTAGTGGGAAGACCGTCATCATCGTCCCGTAGAATTCAAAAAGGACGATCATGTCTTCTTGAGGAAATACTTGCTGTATTCCATGTGTCACAACTCAGGCGATATGGGACAGACAGCAGTAATGTTCTCAACCATTCGGAGATTACCACTAGGCCAAGCTTGTCATATCAGGAGCAACCCGTGGAAATCTTTGATCATCGAAAAGTATTGAGGAATCAGTCTATTCCCTTGGTCTGCGTGGCATGAAAGTATGGCGCGCCAAGAGAATCTACTTGGAAGCGTGTGGACGACATACGTAAACATTTTTCAAACCTATTCGTAAGCCAAGATATAAATAACTTTGTTACATCATATCTTATGCCGTCTTTGACTTCTATCTCGGCTTAGTTTTAATTTTGAGGACGAAATTTTTATAAGTTGGGTAGATTGTAAACCTCCTCGACCAGATTCCAGCATTTCTAGGATTATTTTAACAATTTAGGATTTATGGCAATAATTTAATTTATTTTGCATACATATCCTAATGACTTGTGCACCTGTCCATCATCGAATTATTTAGAGCTTTACCTTGACTGTTATCCCTGAACAAAGTTCGTATACCTCTCCTAGACATGCCAGTCTATTTTTTTGCACTTTATGCAACTCCCAGATACTTTACTTTGAGCCCCGTTTGAGACACACAAATATCGTCACCAAACGTACGTATTTAAATTCCTAGACCTGTACCCATCTCTGTTCCAATAGCCATTAGAGGTCCAACATGCACCTGTTTTGCCCAAACAAAAATACGATAATATTCTATACTGAGTATACTACATTTAGTATATTGACACCGTGCTGAAATTATGGCCCTACCTGCCTCTAAATAATTAGAGAACACCGTGCGCAGTATTTATTAATTAATAAATACGGTGGCCCGTATCACCCAAGAAAACCAGGCCCAGTCCCTGCCCAGACTCACCCCCACCCCCCTCAGGGCCCTCATCCAGCAATTTCCATAAATTCTGTGAATTTTAAAATTTTCAGGAATCGGGTGTTTTTCCAAGACAATTTCATAAATTGTGCAAATTCCCAAAATAGGACCTTTACGCAATTTATAAAATTTGTAGGGACTTTTCTGCAAAATTCCATGCGAGGTGTCACCCTCTCATTGGCCTGTGAACCTGCACCGTCCATTTGGAGGCGGGACCCACCCGAAAATATCCCGAAAATATCTTTAGATATTTTACTTAAAATATCTATATAATTTTCTATAAAAGAAAAAGAAAATAAAAAAAAAGAAAAAGAAAACCAAAAATCCCTAAACCTAACCCGGCCCGCAGCCGACCGCCCCCCCCCCCCCCCCCGCCGGAGCGGCGAGCCCCCTCGCCGGAGCTGCTCCGCCGACTCCCCCCCCCCCCCCCCCGCGGAGAGCCTCTCCCCCCCCCCGCGGCTAGCCTTCCCCCCCGCTAGCCCCGACCTTCTCTCTCTCCCTCCCCCACTTCCCCCTTCCCCGACCCCGACCACGCCGGCAAGCCGAACCCCCTCCGCCGGTGAGCCGCCCCTTCCCGACCTCCTTCGCCACTCGCCACCACCACCTCCCATCCACCCTGTCACCCCTCTCTGCCCTGCTCGGCCTCCCCATGGCCGGAGCGGCACCCCAATCAGTCCTCCTCTTCCTCCTCTTCACCATGAGCTCCGCCTTAGCCGGCCTCCACGATGACGATAGTCCGCCACCGCCACCTCGACCCACTCCTCCTCCTACTCCACTCCACCCGACCGCCTCCCTGACTTCTCCTCCGCCCCGGCACCGAGCCACCTCCCCCGACTGGCCGACTGGGCGATTCTCCACCCCGCAGCGGCTCCAGACCCCCCCCGACCCCCTGTGCAGCTCTGCCCCCGCCGGAACACCACCACCACCGCCTTCAACTACCCCCAACCGGCAAGCTCTGCGCCACCCGACCATGTGCACAGCCACCCTGGCTCGACACAGCAGTCTCCCCTCTCCCAGCCGCCACGCCGTACCCTGCTCGGACGCCCCGCTGACCGACGAGCTCTGCCTGAGCACCTCCTACAAAGCCCCGACAAGTCTCCACTGGACTCAGACCGGACACAACAGCATTTCAGAGCCCGGACACAGCGATCAGGACACAACACAGTGACCGGACACACGGAATTCAGTTTCCACGGAGCCCTGTTCAGGTCACCCGTTCTATCTCCTCGTAATTCCATTTTTTAATTCTGTCAGTTGTGACACGTAGGCTAAGTAATCCTCTCGATGCCCGTGCAACCCGCTCGGTGCATCGCGTCCTGTGGCGATCCCGAACCGCGATCCAAAAAAGAAAAAATAATGACCCAATTTATCCAGGAACTGAGTACGCCCCGCCAAATGGGATGACTTGGTCGCACGCGGTCTTTACCGAAACGTGCGCGCCGTTGATACGGACGTGCAGAATTTTGCAGAAGTTGATTTGGATGGGCGTGCATACCGGAATCAACGCGTATCCCCCGACAACGTCCCGTATCCGCCTGTTCTGGAATACGCTACAACTTTGTGTACACCCGTCGGATCGAAATAAAACTTGTGCCATCGGACTCGTAGCAATACGTTGGTCCTGTGATTCAAGTTTGGTTCGATTCTGAAAACGTTGACAAAATCCTGTATCGTGGGCCCCACAGGCTCCACTTGACGGGCGATTTTGTGATCGGCACATCGGAATCCAGTTCTGGATATTCCGTTGGGTTCGTATCGACGTTCTGGACTTGTTGACACTAAGTTTGGCAAATTTGGAGATCTTTGACTCTGACACGTTTTTTGGTGCAAAGTGGCCCACATGTGGATCCCGCTTTGACCGAAAACTGTCATTTTTGCCCCTGTGTCCAAATTGGACTTAAGGACAGACATTTCTAGCTATTTGATATTTTCTGAGACTGTTAGTGATGTTTATTTCAGCATCCGGAGACTTTCCTTCTGAGGCCATAGTTTTTGACTTTTGGCTTTTGACATTTGGACGTTATATTTGTAGCTCTCTTGCCAGGCAAGTATAACTTGCCTTGTTGTACTGTTTAAATTCAGTTATTGTTAGTTACATGTTTATTTATTATATAAATGTGCGCGTCCGAGCAGACTCGGGTGCAGTCAACGAAGGCGTTGATGTTAGGAGTAGTATCTGACCTAGTGTCTAGTAGACCCACCTAAAGTTGTGAAGTTATTGATATAACTTCCCAGGACTTGACACGTATCATTACACGTCACAGAGTGAGTTCATGTAAGGACGCGTGCCTCATGTGCGACTGGCCATCAGTGTGAGCAATACGTGTAACGGTATGTAGCTTAGTTATTTATTTTATTGAGACTTGCATCATAGTAGGAGGTGTCCACGTCATTTTTATGACTTGTACATCTATATTGGACGGGAAAGATACTAGTAGACGTATGGGACACCCCCTCCTTGAGTCTTTTATCCTTCGTACCATGCTCCTCGGAGATGGTCGATTGCAGAGCTACCCGTGTGTCCGGGGCATATGACACATATACTAGCCGGTTATGACGATTGGTGAATTACGTCAGCATATGTCAAGCCTACACATTCCCATGCGTACTATCAGGTCTTTAAATTGCATTCACTTAGATGGTTAGCACACCCCCTTTATTTATTCAGTATTTACACATATGGCATGTTGTTTTTCTGTATCTTGTTATGTCCCTCTGAGGACCTGGTCCCTTTCCAGATGTAGATGTTCCTGAGTATTCGTGGGAGCGCAGATCCGGACATGCTACTTATATTTCGAGGAGGCCTTCTTTTCGAGCCTCGTGATTGTCATATGTTGTTCTTATATGGTGTGTATCTGGTTCCTTTTTATATTCTATTTCGGCAGTAGATTTATTTTCATCCGACTGTCATTCTTTAGATACTTATTATTGAGATCTAGTTACATGGTTATTGGTTATTTATATTTGATTTCTGTGGATGAGATTTAGATATTACCCTGTGACTTGTGATCAGTTTTACCACTTGTGAATTATTATTCATTATACAGCGTACGCACGTATATATGGTTTCCATATATTGGAGTTGCCATATATACAGGCGGCTGGCATGTTTACGTGTCCTAGTTCTACGTATTTTGGGACTGGGGCGTGACATGATCCTCTAGTGATCACTTTGAACTAGAAGCCTCCACCTTTGGTCATCAACCTCCGGCGTAACAAGCAATCAACTGATGTAAATATAACCAGGAACGTGGTTTCTGACGATAATAAATATACTCTTTTCCAGTACATTGATGCTCAAATTCCAAATCAGGAATCCTCTCCCCATAACGATATAGAACCTATAACAGAAAGATTCTTGAAAGCTATAGATTCCTATCATCCGTATGTGTGGGAAGTAGCTTCACCATCTAATGTCATCACGATATATGGGCCACAAGAGGATTCTATCTTTATTGACCCGCCTACTCGCAGCAGTCAGCATCTAATAGTCTTCGGTCGCATGCGCAATAAACCGGCTGTACAAGAAGATTCTCCCAATGACGATGCTGGAAAAATACAGGTTCACAGATATAGCCCACGAGCTTTAAAGATTATGCAAAGTATGTGTTATGACTTGAAGCTGGAACCAGGCCTCAACTACGGGAAAGGCAGGCGAATGCCGTTACACAGTGATCCCTACTGTCAACGAACTCATTTGGGTTAGGGTATACCACCTCCCTTGCAAATTCTGAGTCAAATGAGGATATCTTTTCCTCTTCTCAAGATATCTCATCGTCCTTTGGCTCATCTGATGATCTCGAACGAGCATTATCAGTAAATATAGTATTAATAGATTTTCTCGAAGCAGACGAACAAGAATCTGAACCGTTTGAGAATGACTCTTGGGCTCAGCAAATGGATACGCAATGGGAACTCCGGTTCGAGCAGAGAGAACCTCCCACTGAAGATAAAGTTATCTAAATTGACGTTGGGGATAAACTTTTGCCAAAGCCGATATTTATCAGTAACGATCTTTTCGAAGAAGAAAGGGAAGAAATAATCCAGCTAATAAGAGAATATATTGACGTCTTTACGTGGAATTATGAGAATATGCCAGGTCTTGATCCAAAAGTGGCTACTCATAAACTCAACATATTGCCCAATTTAAAGCCTGTGAAGCAACATCAACGCCGGTTTCGTCCGGATATGATGGATGCCATCGAAGCTAAAATCAAGAAGTTGATAGCCTATAGCTTCATTCGGGAAGAACAACATCCTGACTGGGTCGCCAATGTTGTCCCGGTCATGAAGAAAAGTGGAAAAGTACGTGTCTGCATCGATTACCGAGATCTGAATGCAGCCTGCCCCAAGGATGAATTTTCTTTTCCCATCACAGAAGTCATGATCGATAATACATGAGGTTTTGAATATATGTCTTTCATAGACGAATTTTCAGGATACAATCAAATCAAGATGCATCCTGAAGACGAGAAGCATACTGCCTTTCGGACACCATTGGGGGTATATTGCTATACGGTCATGCCCTTCGGACTGAAGAATGCCGGGGCTACGTACCAGCGAGCTATGAGTAACATATTCTATGAGCATTTACGCAAAACAGTGGAATATTACGTAGATGATATACCTGTCAAAAGCCGCATCAAGGATAATCACATCCAAGACTTGAAGACAGTATTTGAGTTGATGCGCCAACATCAACTCAAAATAAATCCTACAAAGTCCTTTCTTGGTGTATCCAGTGGCAAATTCCTGGGATTTGTCATTACCGCTAAAGGCATTCAAGTGGACCCTGATAAAGTAAAGGCCATCTTATAAATGCAACCACCCTGTAATCTGAGAGAACTCATGGGTTTTCAAGGTCGTCTGGCTTATATCCGGAGATTCATATCTAACCTCTCTGGAAGATGTCAGTATTTTTCTCGTCACATGAAGAAAGGTGTATCCTTCGTATAGGACGAAGCCTGTCAGCAAGCGTTTAATGATATCAAATGCTACCTCACTAATCCTCTAGTTCTGGTGCCTCCCGTCATAGGAAGACCATTTTTGCTGTATGTTCGAGCAATAGATCATTCTTTGGGAGCTCTCCTCGCACAGAAGAACGATGAGGGTCATGAACAGGCTATCTACTATTTAAGCAGGATGATGGTCGAAGCTGAACACCGGTACAATCCAGTAGAAAAAGAATGCTTGGCCCTAATGTTTGCCATTCAGAAAATGCGATATTATGTCACAGGCCAGACTATTCATATTATCTCCAGGATCAATCCTCTTCGGGTATTGATGAACAAGCCAAGTGTCCTTAATTCCCGACTGGCGACTTGGGCGATATTACTAACACCTTATGATATGGTGTACGTCCCACAGAAGTCCATAAAAGGTCAAACATTGGCTGATTTCTTAGCTGCTCATCCAATCCGGAAACCTCTAAACTATACGAGGACATTCCCGACAAAGTTGTAGAATGTAATTCAGCAATGAAAAGTGTTATATGGCAACTATTCTTCGATGGTGCCTCCAGGATTGGTCCCAGGGGAAACGTGGTTTCAGGAGTAGGAATTGTCCAGGTCACTCCTGATAAACTCGTCATCTATCGAGCATATTCTCTTAGCGAACCCTGCTCTAATAATGTGGCAGAGTATAATGCCCTACTGTCACGCCCCAGTCCCAAAATACCGTGGGACTAGACACGTGGCAATGGCCAGCAGTACGCACCGATGGACCAACCCAACATAATGGATCCATCAGGGCATACTTCAGCTGTAAAACAAGTCTACGACAATCATGGCACAACTAATCTCATCCACACAAGATATAGAATATGATCCACAGAATAAATAAGGAATGTAAATCATCAGCAAGTCTCACAAAGTACTTCGGAAAATAACCCGATAAATATCTAGTACAATGGTTCAACAGACCAGAAAGTAAATGACTGAAATAAATAATAAAAACTAAGCATGAACATGGATGCTCAAGAGAAATCTTCAGCTAAGACCTCGTCCTCGGATGGTGGTACAGCTCCTGGATCAGCTCCTGCTCCGGTCCCGTAAACCTCGGGATAAACCTCGTCTGCAAAATCTGGGGACAAAATCCAGATCCAGGTCCTCAGGGGACATAGCAAGGTACAAGAAAGCTCATGCCAATAAATAAATAAACAGTGCAGCAAATAAATAACTAAATGAAACAATGGGGTAAATATGTAACCATCTAAGTGAAATGCAAGTGAGAGCAGCACGAATACTCAGGCTGAGACCACTACAAGCTCTGTGTCTGGGAGCCGGTAGCAGCAATAACTATGTGTTTACTATGTGTTTACTATGTTTTATATATATATAATCAGCCTGTAGCCTGTGTGTCTCTCCCCACCCAATGTAACCACGCATATCATGTCCATAACGTCTCATGTCCATGTCAAGCGCGATCATAGCTAAATGCAACAAGTCATAATGTATATAGAATATAAAATCTATGTCAAGTCCTGTATCCTATACAGAATTACCACGAATATCTCGGGAAAATCCTGTCTCATGAATAGTGTCAAGTGCCCTGGGTCATATGGTACTTGATAAGACAAGTACGAGAATATAAAGTGTCACGGATGTCCATCTCTAGATGACCGTACCCAACACTGCGTACAGTGTCGGCACCCGACTGATAATCGGACGCTAAGTACGTCACACGGTCCTAGGTTGAGCATGCACAGCAATATATTTAAAGCAAGGAAAATAGATAACTAAGCTGCAGAGTTTGGCAAGGTACACTTGCCTGATGTTTGAATATCAACTGTCGTCCTGGTATCGGTGGATCCGGTGGGTACTACTCCGAAAGCTGTAATAAATATCACCAACAGTCTCAGAAGGTATCAAACTGCTAGGAACGCCTGTCCTTTTGTCCAATTTGGACACAAGGGCAAAAAGGTCATTTCCGGGCCAAAGAGGGTTCCATAGGTGGGCCCACTTTGCACCGAAAAGCGTGCCGAGGGTAACAGTCTCTAAATGGGACAAACTATGGGTCAAACAATTCTAAATGTCAATACGATCCCAACGGTATGTCCAAATTTGGATTCCGATGAGCCGAACATAATTTGGTCCAAAAAGTCAACTGTGGGGCCCGCCAATTGGCGATCTGGTCAATCGTCTCAGAAATACGTGAAAATTGGGTCACAGGACCAGCGAGTTACCACGAGTCTGGTGGCGCAAGTTTCGTCGCAATCTGACAAGCGTGCACAAAATACTCACGAGTTCCACAAAAGTGGCGACACGGAATGTGTTCGCGGATACGGCCTGATTCCGGCGCGCACACGCGTCCAAATCAGTTCCCATAAATTTTTATGTGTCCGATTATGCTGCGTGCACCATTCGGTACACTTGGCACAAGGCAGGGCGGTCCCGTTTGGCGGGGCGCGCTCCGATCTCCAACTTTTAGAAAACCGGAAAAAGTGGGTGCGCGCAGTTTTGTGACGAATATATTTCTGTCCACAGCGACTAATAGCACAAAGTTATTATACAGAAAATAAAATAGGTCATGTAATCTACAGGTATCAAAAAGAATCGTCGAATTCGGATCTCTGTGGTGGGAGATACGAACTCGGCAATATGGGTGGTCATTCTGGAATTCTGCGATTGCAGAATTCTGTCTGCTCGCGCTGACTTGGGCGCTATTTTTTACCTAGGGGCACACGGTTACCGAGGTTGACTATAAAACAAATATTGGAGAGGGTTGAGGGAAGATCATACCTATGAAAACGGAACAGCGTTTGGTCGAGCGAGTCAACGGAAAAACACGCCGGAGCGAAGGTGCTTCGAGTGGGAAACTGCAGTTCGCGATGTCGGCGTCGACGGGATGGTTGGATGGCTTGGCGGGGCTTCTCTGGCTGCGGTGACGGCTCTTAGATGGGAAGAGGAGGTCTGGAATTTAGGTTAGGGTTTTGGGAGAGCTAACTATATATATATATATATGTTATATATAATTAAGGAGAGAGAGAGGGTTGGAGGTTGACGGGTCTGGAGAATAGGGGGTCGGGCCGCTGAAGGGTTCTGTGAATGCATGCTAAAGGTTACTAAACTAAGTTGCAGCAAGGAATATAGGAATGCTAAGTTGGATGGGAATAGTATACAAAGGAAAAGCAAAGCAAAGGAGCTGTGCTTCTTTAATATACTAGTTATTATTATATTATTATTATTATTATTATTATTATACTCTTATTTTCTTTTCTTTTCTTTTTTTTTCCTTTCTTTAATTAAAATATATATACATATATATTTGTATATATATATATATATATACTCATAAGAAAATTTATAGGATAGGGTATTGCACATCGTTAGGCTAGCAACTGCTCAAGGGGTCTCCTACATGGAATAAATTCTGAAAAATTCCTGATGGTCCCACAAGTCCTCTAAGTGCCCGAACACCTAACATAAAAATTATAAAAATCTATTTCTCCTATTTGGACCTAATTACTATAATTTAATTAATAATTAATAAATAATGGGTATATACGATTTTCTAGGAAGGGGGTTTTACATTCTACCCAACTTATAAAAAAATTTGTCCTCGAAATTAAATTAGGGTAGGGCTCTCTCTGTCAAGTCTCACTTGATTACAGTCTAAGAATTTCTCTCAAGTGAGCATTACGGTCTCTATCCAACTTAGAATTTACCCATCTATTATCTAAGACTATTCATCTAATAAATCTATGACCCAACTCATTTAATCATGTTATTGAATCCTCAAGTCTTTAACACCAAACATATCACCTATGATATTCCCTAAATCATATATAAAAGGGTCATCAACAATGCGACCGGCCTGTGGGGTATATCTAGTACTGTCTATATATCAAACTTTATACCCAGCACGAGGTTTCGTCTTTCCGAAATGAGGGAAGACGAAGATCAATAATAAAGAGTTCAAGGGCAGCGTAATAGAATAAAAGTATTGGGATCAAGGCGTTTAAAGAATTCAATTGGGAATTGTCAAAGCAGTTGTGGATTGAAATCCTATTTTGGTAGTTCCTATTCACATGCTCGTATTAGTACAGTCATGTAACCGATACGATATGTCAGACATGTCTAGGGCAAGTATAATTGTCTACTAATCACTACATATCTCAATCCACGTAAAGTAGTATTATGAAGGGCGAATCAAGCGCACTAAGGTTAGCTAGACCTTCATACACTGATTCTGAAATGTATTATTGTGGGCCTCCCCAATAATACATATGTCATGAACAAGCTCGATAAGGAATAAGCTTGCAAAAACTAGGCTATAATAGCAGCATAATTCAAGGTAGCACAGAAAATATAACGCTGGATTATGATGAAAGAAGTCACAAATAATTCAAGTTGCAAAAACAAAACAACATAAGCAACAATAACAAAAGACTCTATAATCTCTACAGCTATCATATTACTTCCTTGTCTAAGTCGATAGTCGACAAAGTAGGGGTATGAGCCTCTAAGTTCTATAGTCTGAATAAACACTATCATCTTATGTTAGCATACAATTAATGCCATTCAGTTACACTTTGTCAATGGATCACAAGGGCTATATGATACTAGATGGTGAGGCATACTACCCAACTTATAAAAATTAAACTAATACAGTGACAGTCTTAAGAGGGTCCTATAAAATAATCTTGCACATGTAAATAAAACGGAAACTCTTATTAGGGTCTCCTATGGTATCACGTAAGTAATAGTCATCTTAAGTCTTAATCATAGTGCTCATAGGTCATGTGTCGATAGCGAGAATGGACAGGTTACTAGTCTCAAGGGAAAGGGAAGGTAACTTGTATCGAGGTGGGGGTACAACTTACGCGATTTAATGCTAAAGGATAATCATCGGGTCACCATCTACAAGGTTAACTCAAACTTATCAACTCTAACTACTAGGCACCAATTTTCAAATTCAAGACTACAGCTATAACCCTAGCAAACTATGGGTCCTTAACAAGGAATAAAATTACTTGGCCTACTATCAGAAGTGTCAGGTGGCACGAGTTAAAAGATGAAGAGAAGAAACATAATTAGCCGTCGCAAAATAGCGAGCGCTATGGTCGCAGGGAAACAATATATAAAATAAAGATAGAGGGCTCTAGATAGCATCATGGTTCTCTAAGGGGAGTGGGGTGTTAGTTGCTATGTTTGAGGTATGATTAGAAAAATATTCTATGCATTGCTCTTGGCTTTCTAAGGTACTGTCTGCCTATCTCAAGACAAGAATATAAATTTATAGTTCTCCAATACTTATCTAACTACGAAGGTTAGGTTCCTCAATACTAGGGTCAAACATTTTGGTAAAACTTCTAACTAACTCTAGTAGTGTCTATACTACTCTCAAGTCTTCATAATACATCAGGGGTAATGGTAAACCAATTCTAGGGATAAGGAATTCTAGGGTTCGCTAGATAATCTAAACTTAGTGGGGTGTCAACACTCTAGTGGTACTCTTAATAGGAAGGTTACCTTACTTATCATCTAACAACATGAACTTATATATTCTAAGAGAGGCTATACTCAAGAAACTAATAGGGAAGCACATGAATCAAGCAGGATGTAATTTATCCGAATGGAATGAATTGGAAGGAGGATGAGTCATAGTCAGTGTGGATGAGATCCTATACTCTAATCCTAGTGGCAGGCTTGCTCGGTCCCTAAGTTAAAACCGAACAATTTAGTCGTAGACCTGCATGGGCTACCACAAAAACCATGTCACGCCCCAGTCCCAAAATACCGTGGGACTAGACACGTGACAATGGCCAGCAGTACGCACCGATGGACCAACTCAACATAATGGATCCATCAGGGCATACTTCAGCTGTAAAACAAGTCTACGACAATCATGGCACAACTAATCTCATCCACACAAGATATAGAATATGATCCACAGAATAAATAAGGAATGTAAATCATCAGCAAGTCTCACAAAGTACTTCGGGAAACAACCCGATAAATATCTAGTACAATGGTTCAACAGACCAGAAAGTAAATGACTGAAATAAATAATAAAAACTGACATGAACATGGATGCTCAAGAGAAATCTTCAGCTAAGACCTCGTCCTCGGATGGTGGTACAGCTCCTGGATCAGCTCCTGCTCCGGTCCCGTAAACCTCGGGATAAACCTCGTCTGCAAAATCTGGGGACAAAATCCGGATCCAGGTCCTCAGGGGACATAGCAAGGTACAAGAAAGCTCATGCCAATAAATAAATAAACAGTGCAGCAAATAAATAACTAAATGAAACAATGGGGTAAATATGTAACCATCTAAGTGAAATGCAAGTGAGAGCAGCACGAATACTCAGGCTGAGACCACTACAAGCTCTGTGTCTGGGAGCCGGTAGCAGCAATAACTATGTGTTTACTATGTGTTTACTATGTTTTATATATATATAATCAGCCTGTAGCCTGTGTGTCTCTCCCCACCCAATGTAACCACGCATATCATGTCCATAACGTCTCATGTCCATGTCAAGCGCGATCATAGCTAAATGCAACAAGTCATAATGTATATAGAATATAAAATCTATGTCAAGTCCTGTATCCTATACAGAATCACCATGAATATCTCGAGAAAATCCTATCTCATGAATAGTGTCAAGTGTCCTGGGTCATATGGTACTTGATAAGACAAGTACGAGAATATAAAGTGTCACGGATGTCCATCTCTAGATGACCGTACCCAACACTGCGTATAGTGTCGGCACCCGACTGATAATTGGACGCTAAGTACGTCACACGGTCCTAGGTTGAGCATGCACAGCAATATATTTAAAGCAAGGAAAATAGATAACTAAGCTGCAGAGTTTGGCAAGGTACACTTGCCTGATGTTTGAATATCAACTGTCGTCCTGGTATCGGTGGATCCGGTGGGTACTACTCCGAAAGCTGTAATAAATATCACCAACAGTCTCAGAAGGTATCAAACTGCTAGGAACGCCTGTCCTTTCGTCCAATTTGGACACAAGGGCAAAAAGGTCATTTCCGGGCCAAAGAGGGTTCCATAGGTGGGCCCACTTTGCACCGAAAAGCGTGCCGAGGGTAACAGTCTCTAAATGGGACAAACTATGGGTCAAACAATTCTAAATGTCAATACGATCCCAATGGTATGTCCAAATTTGGATTCCGATGAGCCGAACATAATTTGGTCCAAAAAGTCAACTATGGGGCCCGCCAATTGGCGATCTGGTCAACCGTCTCAGAAATGCGTGAAAATTGGGTCACAGGACCAGCATGTTACCACGAGTCCGGTGGCGTAAGTTTCGTCGTAATCTGACAAGCGTGCACAAAATACTCACAAGTTCTACAAAAGTGGCGACACGGAATGTGTTCGCGGATACGGCCTGATTCCGGCGCGCACACGCGTCCAAATCAGTCCCCACGAATTTTCACGTGTCTGATTATGCTGCGTGCACCATTCGGTACACTTGGCACAAGGTGGGGCGGTCCCGTTTGGCGGGGCGCGTCCGATCTCCAACTTTTAGAAAACCGGAAAAAGTGGGTGCGCGCAGTTTTGTGACGAATATATTTTTGTCCACAGCGACTAATAGCACAAAGTTATTATACAGAAAATAAACTAGGTCATGTAATCTACAGGTATCAAAAAGAATCGTCGAATTCGGATCTCTGTGGTGGGAGATACGAACTCGGCAATATGGGTGGTCATTCTGGAATTCTGCGATTGCAGAATTCTGTCTGCTCGCGCTGACTTGGGCGCTATTTTTTACCTAGGGGCACACGGTTACCGAGGTTGACTATAAAACAAATATTGGAGAGGGTTGAGGGAAGATCATACCTATGAAAACGGAACAGCGTTTGGTCGAGCGAGTCAACGGAAAAACACGCCGGAGCGAAGGTGCTTCGAGTGGGAAACTGCAGTTCGCGATGTCGGCGTCGACGGGATGGTTGGATGGCTTGGCGGGGCTTCTCTGGCTGCGGTGACGGCTCTTAGATGGGAAAAGGAGGTCTGAAATTTAGGTTAGGGTTTTGGGAGAGCTAACTATATATATATATATGTTATATATAATTAAGGAGAGAGAGAGGGTTGGAGGTTGACGGGTCTGGAGAATAGGGGGTCGGGCCGCTGAAGGGTTCTGTGAATGCATGCTAAAGGTTACTAAACTAAGTTGCAGCAAGGAATATAGGAATGCTAAGTTGGATGGGAATATTATACAAAGGAAAAGCAAAGCAAAGGAGCTGTGCTTCTTTAATATACTAGTTATTATTATATTATTATTATTATTATACTCTTATTTTCTTTTCTTTTTTTTTTTTTTTCCTTTCTTTAATTAAAATATATATACATATATATTTGTATATATATATATATATACTCATAAGAAAATTTATAGGATAGGGTATTGCACATCGTTAGGCTAGCAACTGCTCAAGGGGTCTCCTACATGGAATAAATTCCGAAAAATTCCTGATGGTCCCACAAGTCCTCTAAGTGCCCGAACACCTAACATAAAAATTATAAAAAATCTATTTCTCCTATTTTGACCTAATTACTACAATTTAATTAATAATTAATAAATAAAGGGTATATACGATTTTCTAGGAAGGGGGTTTTACACCTACTCATTGGACTCCAAGTCGTTAATGAATTGGACGTCGAATATCTGGAAGCTTTCGGTGATTCTCTGCTGATCGTCAATCAAGTCAGAGGAATATATGAAGTCAGTAACCCAGACCTCATTCCTTATCACCAAGCAACGATCGAGATTGCATTGTCTTTCAAAGGGTTCTTCTTAGAGCATGTGCCTTGATCTCAGAACTTGGAAGCTGATGCCCTGGCCAGTCTAGCTGCAGATTTAGCTATTCCTATAAGAAGGCAGAATCGGTGATCCTTCTTAATAGAGATTTATTCTGTGTGAAAAATAATTTTTACATAGAATGCAGCTACGCTGTGAACAAAGATCCTCCCAAGAGAGACTAGAGAAGTCCCTTTATAGATTTTGTAGCATACGAAATCTTACCAGAGGATCCTAAAGAAGCAGTATCCATCAAAAGACGATCATTACACTTCTATTTTGATGCGTCTTCACAATGTCTATATCGTCGGACTTATGACGGACTGCTATTACGATGTCTCTCCGGTGATGAAGCGTAGCAGATTATCCGTGATGCTCACGATGACGTATGCGGAGCACATCAACCCGGTCCTAATCTACAGGATCGTATCAGAAGAATGGACTATTACTGGCCTACTATGATCACAGATGCAATAAAATATGCAAGACAATGCAAAGCCTGTCAGGTTCATGCAGATTTTATACATCAACCTTCTGAACATTTACATCCTACGGTTGCATCCTGGCCTTTTGAAGCATGGGGTATGGATATTATTTGTCCTATTCACCCATCTTCTTCCAGAGGTCATCGGTTCATATTGGCCATCACGAATTATTTCTCTAAATGGGAGAGGCAATCCCCCTTGCCGAGGTAAAGACATCCAATGTGATCAGCTTTATCAAGCACCATGTTATTTATCGCTTTGGGATACCTCGAAGGATAATTCATGACAACGGGCCTCAATTCATCAGCCAAGCATTTTACCAATTTTGTGATAAAAATCGGATACAAAATATGGCCTCTACGGCATATAATCCTGCTGCTAATGGTTTGGCAGAAGCCTTCAACAAAACCATTATCAAACTCTTGAATAAGTTCGTCTCTTCGAACAAAAGAGATTGGAATGAGAAGCTCGGAGAATGCCTCTGGGCATACCGCACAACGGTACGAACACCGACGGGTTGTACCCCATTCTCATTGGTCTATGGGAGTGAAACAGTTCTCCCCATTGAAATCCAAATTTTGTCACTCAGAATAGTAGTGACTAATGAGTTGACTCAGGAAAAGAATGACCTATTACGGCTTCAAGAGCTGGAAGAATTAGATGAGAAATGCCTCCTAGGTCAACAACATATTACATTCTATTAGGCACGCATTTTCAAAGATTTTAGTCAAAAAGTGAAGGAAAGGGTGTTCAAAGTTGGTGAGCTAGTTTTAGCTGTAAAAAGGCCAATGATCATTACTCACAAAAGTAAGGGTAAATTCTAGCCCAAATGGGAAGGCCCTTATGTGATCGAGACGACGTTCTCAAACAGCGCTTACAGATTAGCCAAGCCTAATAGAGACTTGTTAATGGCTCCTATCAATGGCAAATTCCTGAAGAGGTACTATGCTTAATCTTCTTTGCTCAACGGAGTATGGTGAAGATCTCGTTCTAACAACACTACATCCAAAGAACTAGTTGGATCATATTCTATCATGTCCATATAACCTCTGAATAGATATGTTTAACTAATTTGGAACATCAAAACCTATCACATCCATATTACCTTTGATAGTGTTTTGTGTACAAATTTTAGTTGGATCATATTCTATCATGTCCATATAACCTCTGAATAGATATATCCAGCTGAAGCTTACCGAAAGTATATCAAGTCCATATTAACTCTGATATCACTTTCACCCTAGCCTGTCATTTATATTCAAAAATGATGGGTCCACCAAAGTCAGATAAAGTCTTTTTATTATCTCCAGAAAGAGCAAATTATATATAAAAGCAAAGGGTACATCATTTGGGAGGATCAGTTAAGTCGCGAATCTGTTGTGCCAGAGAGGCCATTCTCTCATTCCTGGAGCTCAAAACTGTAGCGCGAGCCCGCTCCAACCTTGCCTCCTCATTGTTCAACATAGACATTTCAGACCGAGCACATAAAAAATCTGCGTGAGTGATACCCGCACGTGCCAAGTTCTGCTGAGCCGCTTTCCTTCGGTCATTTAACACATCTCGAGCTGCCGATAAAGAGAGAGCCCTCTCCTTGGCCTTAGCGAGGTCGTCTTCTAATTTGTGGACCCTCGCTGCCTCTTCCTCATATTCGGCCTCGCACTTAGCCAGCTGAGGAATGACATACTCCAATACGACATGCTCTTTATTCATCTTTTTCTGCTGAGCCTCGATGGACTTGCTCAGAGTTTCCATCTCCCCAACAAGCCTCGCAGTTAAAGAGTCATATTCAGCCTGAATCAGGTCATCAATGCTGCCCTAGGATAGTTGCAGATAATTGTTAATGGGTTGTTCTAAACCATTAACTATTTGTTCCAACACATCAGCTCTCCCAGCGTCGTTGAAGTCTCTGATCGGCGCTATCGCAAACTGGGAGGACCTCCTCAGAGCCTCAAAGCCTAGATTCTTCTCCAGCACCATTGATATCTGCACTCTCAAAGTGGTGTAGAAAATACTAGTATACTGCTCAATCAGCATGGCAAGATCCGAATGGACGCTGGGAGTGGCTGCAATATCGGCGAATCCCCTTCCAGGAACGACTGCAGAGGGTGTCGTCACAGTCGTCGCTTCAGTAGAGGGCGCGATAAAGGTAGAGGCACCAACAACGACCAAAGTGGCTGGCGTACTCAAAGGAGGCATAGTCGTAATGACAGGCTCATCCTCCTCTCGAGATATCGGAACTGTATCGGGCGAGCCGGCACCTGAAAATGTTTCCTCTTCAAAGTCGGGCACCTCCGTGTCATCGACAGGAGCGGCAACAAAGCCAAAAGTTGCGTCAACGCTGCCCTCCCCGTAGATGTCTTCCCCTGAAAAGAAGACAAGAGAAAGTTAATATCAACCTGATGTTAATTTTTTCTAAAAAATAGGCATAAAGACGACATTTACCCATGGCCGATGGTGTATATGTCGCATCTGCAGCCAGTACAGCTAAATCATTTCTTAATGATGTTAAGCAAGCTATCATACCTGGAGAGGAGGGTGCACCAAATGACGACTGAGGGTAGTCATCCAAGTCTTTATCCAGATCCAATCGAGGTTCATCAGGTGGAATCTTGCTGGGGATACTTACAAATGAAGAAGGAGCTGGATCCATTCTTGGTTTGGATAAAGATATTCTTATTTTGCTCGGCCTTTAAGGTGATCCCTTAGCACTACCTGAAGCGGTAGTAGCGGCAGCAGTCTCGAGCAAAGAAACTCCGGCACTGTCGGCCGAAACTGTGGAGGTTCCCTCTCTAATAGGTGAAGGACCTCTAATCAAAAAATTATCCCCGCCCGGGGAAACAACAAGCTTACTCCTAGGAGCCTCATGGTCGGAAGTCCTAACAGGACCACTAACAGTCTTCTTCTTCTTACGAGGGGAAGTCTCCTTCAGAATATGAGCCCTTCGCTTACTAGGGATAACTAGGGGCTCTGTAGGTGGAGGTATCACGCCTCTCGGTAATGTCAATAAAAACTCATCTGTACCGACAGAGTCTTCACCTTCGTCAGAGGAAACCGATAGGACTTTCTCTATTTTCGCGGACTTAGAAGAGGGCAGCCTAAAACTTCCAAGCATATCAAAATTACGATGGAAGGTATTGGTGGCCACATAAAATTGGGCGTACGAATGGAGGATGTGCAACTCCATGGAGAGAGAAGTCGCAGGCACAGTAAAGGTTGCTCCAGTACAACCCATTATGAAGTACCGCCATCCTCTCGCTCCGTCAATAAGTCCACCTCTGGACTTAAAGCTGGTGAGGGCATTTCCCATATGCAATTGGTCATACCCAAAATGCCTGCGAATCGACTAGGCAGATAGGGCTCCAAGAAGCAAAAATCTTCACTTCTGTATAACAAATGGGAAGGTCTAATGCAGACCAACCAATAAAAAGCTTCAGGAGAAAGAACGGTCTTCCTTTCACTTGAATCCTGAAGTCTCGTCCCCTGTTGATTGATATGTACAGTGTAGAAGCATAAAAAATACGCTGGATAGCTATACGCAGCATGTTAATGCTGGGCGGCGTAAAAAGATGACTTCAGAGCCATCAGCATACAATAGAGCTTTTTCGCTAAGTACAGCGTAAAATATAAGCTCAAGGACTATCCGCGTAATACAGTATGACCAGGCTGCTGTAGCGTAAAAAGGGTGCTACATCGCCTTTATGGCATAAAACTCATCCGCTTTAATGCAGCATCGAAGTATACGAGGAACGCTTCGTATTCCCCGAAATGAACTTGTCAAATCATGTAGTGAACCCGACGTCTGAACTTCTGACAAAGAGTACTACACGACTACCCAGACGACGACTATAATAATGGCATGGCACAGCGACCCAGACTGTCGTTTAGTGACATCTCCTTGGCGTAAACTGCGTTTACGCATACAAGGGAATACGCTGCCTAGTTTTGCACAGGCAGACGTGAGCTTCTTACGCTCCGCAGAAGACAAACAGACTGCCATGTCAAAAAGCTGCTCTTCGCACAGGGCTCGAGCCACGTCTCTGTATTTAATACGCAGAGTGATGGCAGAGCTCAAGGCACGTCTCTGTATTTAATGCGCAGAGTTATGGCAGAGCTTGAGGCACGCCTCTGTATTTAATGCACAGAATGGTGACAGGTCTTCGAGACACGCCTCTGCATTTAATGCACAGAATAATGGCAAATCTTTGAGACACGCCTCTGGAATACGCTGCCGAGTTTTACACAGGTAGACGTGAGCTTCTTACGCTCCGCAGAAGACAAACAGACTGCCACGTCATCAGTTGCTCTTCGTACAGGGCTCGAGGCACGTCTCTGTATTTAATGCGCAGAGTGATGGCAGAGCTCGAGGCACGTCTCTACATTTAATGCGCAGAGTGATGGTAGAGCTCGAGGCACGCCTCTGCATTTAATGTGCAGAATGGTGACAGATCTTCGAGACACGCCTCTGCATTTAATACGCAGAATATTGGCAAATCTTCGAAGATACGCCTCTGTATTTAATGCACATAATGGGGGCAGTTCTCTGCATTTAATGCAAGAGATTTGATTATATCTCCAAAAGCCATAATTTCAGCTAAAATGTCCACATTATCACTTTGGCACATTACGCCATCGGGCTATTCTCAGCTAAGGGAGCACGCGGTACGCTATCTCCTTGGAATACGCCAACTCAGGCCATATTGGCATTGGTGCGTGTTAAGGCTATTCGGTCCAAAATTTGCTCAAGGCCTCAGTCAAGAAAGGAGGATCAACTAGCTTCTATGTCCACTCGGCTTCTACGCCCACTCGACTTCTATGCCTACTCGGCTTCTACGCCAACTCGGCTTCTATGTCGGTTTGACAACTCTTTGACTTCTATGCCATGGTGACAGTTATTGGCTTCTACGCCAACCTTTTCTACGCGAGGGATAACTACCTACGTGGCTTTTACGCCGTGATCTTCGCAGCAGTTATACGCATTGTCTCTTAATTGGACACACATCACACGCTCATTCAAAAGGTCATCTATACGCAGGCAACGATTATTGTAACCATTGTGTAAAAGGGTGTTGTACTTTTCACTACTCGGTTTTTACGCCGACTGAGTGGTCACTGTCACTAAAACTCTATAAATAGAGACCTCTATTGACAGAGGTCCAAGGTCAAAAAAATAGAGTATCAGATCCAAGGTCAAAAATTGGTCGCAGATTCCAAGAGAGAAAAATCCAGAGCTCAAGCAAAGAGTAGTGATCGACGACTTTGGCATCGAGCATCCACTCTCTTTAGCAACATTCGAAGCTACTTTCTGTCTTCTACGGCACTCCTTCATCATCGTGTGGTCCAAGGGACAAAGTGATCGACTGCAGATCAGACTCCTATAGCAATATTTACCCAGATTAAAAAATTGTAATTAACAGGTATGGTCAAAGTGATCGACTTAACATTCTCGTATAGGATTAATTGTACTTCTTGTTTGTGAACCTAAGAGCGGGTTTCGTATAAACCTTGTTTCCATTTCTTTCATTTATTTATCAAACACAAGATGGCGACTCCGCTGGGGATGTCTTTCTCTTCTGATGAGGAAGAAATTGCTCAACACGATGCAGTATCCGTGGGATCCGTGAAGAAGACCCTGGTCATCCAGTTCGACCAGTCTGCCTATGAAAATATGCTTCAAACAGGGGGTAGCTCTCACTCTCTCTCTCTCCAAAACAACAGGAAGCTGCGTAAGGTCTGGATGCCCAAGACATCCCCTACCATTCCTGTCAATTCTTTGATCTCTCCGACCAACGAGGTTGTAGCATCGCTCCCTCCGCATCTTGCGCATAAAATTTTGTCTCCCGTCACTGACGGAATAGACAATACTTCTGGCAATGCCTCAGTGCTAATCCAGAAGTATATATCGTGCTCTGTGCGTAAAACTCTGTCTCCCGTCACTGACAAAATAGACAAAACTTCTGGCAATGCCTCAGCGCTAATCCAGAAGTATACTCTGCGCTCTGCGCGTAAAATCCAGTCTCCCGTCGATGATGTGGCAGACAGAATTTCTGATAATGCCTTAGTGCCAAATCAGAAATTCCAAACGTGCTCCACGCGTAAAAATGCATCTGCCCTCCATGGAAATGCAGATGATCCCTGAAATCTACGCAAGGGAAAGTAAGTAGCGGACTGCTCAACTTCTCGGTCTTTACGCCAGCAAGGGAAGAATTTGCCCGCCCTCCGGATTACGTGAGAGGCTGACAGCCGACTGAGGACATCCTCAGCTTTACACCAACCTGAGCAGAGCTCCAAATTACGCCAGGGGAAGCCCCTCAGTGTAAAGAAGGCTCAATTTGCAGAAAGACACCCTCCTCGGGGATTATCCGCTATCCAGATGGCCAACCTGTTGTATACAAGTGGCACAGGGAAAACTATGGTTCCCAACATCCGTATGTCCACTGATGTGAACATAAGGAACAAGCCATCTTCTTCTTCTTCTGTAAATCCTCCTGACCTGCGTGAGTATCTGACCCAGAAACGCAAGGATACGGGATCTTCCGGCATGTCTATTACGCCTTCTAACGAGCACTATTGTAATAGTCATAGGATTATAATTAATTGTTGCTGTTCTGAAGCAAAACGATCGATTTTTGACCGGTTGAGCTACTCTTCATCTTTCCAGGAAGAAAAGCCCATGCATGCATCTGTGAACATGGCTTCACATATACCTAGAGGAAGATCGAGCTCAAGATGTCATCCCTCTAGAACTCCGAGCCAAAGGAGATTCAACCAGCTCCTTAGGAACACTGAAGCTGGGGTATTCCGAAATACCCGTTCGAGGTCACGACAACCGACTTCGTACTCTTCTGATTCTGATGCTGGGGGTCGCCAGTCTCCCGAATTAGATGTCGAAAGTATAGAGTCAACTTCTACAGAGACCTATACTAATCTTTCAATGACACCCAGGGAGATGGGAGTTTACGCCATTGGAGATGAACGCGGGGAAGCTTTCCCGTCCGGGAGCGCTGAGCAACGCATTACTATACTGGAGACATCTCTGAAAGAGATGCAATCCATGATGGAGAACATACATCAAATGATGCTGACTCAACACACTGCTGCAATGGCTCAAGCATCGGCCCCTCCAACTCAGATACGTATAGGGGTAGACTTACTACCATCCAACGTAATCTAAGAGCCTGCTCTAGATCAGGAGTCAGCAGTTCCTCCACTTTCTCACTCGAAGAATGTATTACCTCCCGTTGGAGTCGCGATACAACCGATTCCTCACCACTCTGTGGTCCCGCTACCGGCTAAAAATTCGATGCAGGTAGTACGGGAGTTGAAAGCCCAATTTGATGCCCTGAAGCACAAAGATCAGCTCAAGAAATTAGGAATCAACCAGCCTTACCTGGCTATCTGGGAAGAGGCCCCTTTCCCTCATAAATACAAACCACAGACCATGGCTCTGTTCGAGGAAAAAATATTATTGAGTCAGTACATGAACTACTTCAGTATGATGACGGTGTTACTACAGGGGAATGACGCCCTCCTCACTCGGGTGTTCAAGGGCTGTCTCTCGGGAGTAGCTTACCAGTGGTACCGTAGCCTGGCGGACAACTGTATTACTTTCTTCGAAGACTTCAAAGCTCTATTCTTCGTACGATTCTACGAGGGAGGGAAGGACATGTCGATGTCCTCTCTCATTAAAGTGAAGCAGAAGGAAAAAAAGGACGTTCGCACCTTCATCGAATATTTTTGTCAAGCCACTTTGCAAATACCTCCTAGGGTTCCAGACTCGGCATTGGTCGACATTTGCAGGAAGAACCTTCTTCCCGTAATCTCGGTATTTACAGGACCATATTAGTTTCATGATTGGCCCTCGTTCATCATCTCAGTTGTAGCCGCCGAGGACAACAGTCGGAAGGGACGTGATAATGGCATCATGATCTCTACCTCCGATAGAGGTAAAAGGTCATCCCCCAACAGCGACCATCCTCGCGGTTCTAAAGAAAAAGAAGCTCTGGCAATCAATACGTCCAGGCAAAAGACTACGGCAACCACGCAGACAAAACCTGGGACTTCCAAGCCTATTGAAGTATACTCTTTCGACGACGACGATATTCCGAGCATATTTGAGTGTCTCGTCAAAAGCGGCAAGATTACCCTTCCTAAGGAGAAGCGGCCTAATAAAGTCGACAGTACTAATAACCCCAAGTACTGCATCTTCCATAGATACATACACCACCCTACAAAAGCGTGTTATGTACTGAAAAGGAAGATCCAGGAGCTGATCGATGCTAAGGCCATCACTCTGCGCAACAGCGAGAAGGCGGTCACAGCCAACATGATCTCTCTACAATTTGGCAATCTGCCTCCCTAAGAAGTCCCGGACGGTGTTACACCTATTTTCTGGACAACGATAAACATTGTTAATCTCCCTCCAGCTAGGGGTCAAATCATGACCTGCTACCCCTAACTATCCAGCGGGGCAAGATCATATGGGTTTATCCAGATCTGGTGTCAGAGATCGAAAAAGACACTCAAGCCGCTAAGGTTAAGTCTAAGAAGAACTCGAAACGTAAACTATGTTACACGATTACGGTACACTCAACATTAGAAGATGAGGTCTTGGCTACTGGAACCCGTTCAGGGAAAGCTTACCTCAAGGACCATGGAGCAAGTCAAGAAGATGTACCGGCAGACGCTTCAGCTACCAAGCCTTCAGAACCAGAGCCCGCCATACCAGAGGCCAGTCCTTCGAGACCAACTTCGGCGGACAAAGGGAAGCAAAAAGAAGTGTGTTTCCATAAACCTGTGAAAAATATTCGAAACAAAGGTTTAGAGAAGCCGTACAACTTCGACATCCTGGCCTAATTGGCTAATACACCAGCCAGGTTGTCCATCTTTGAAATACTCAGGCTCTCTCAAGACACTCGTCAAGCCCTAAGTGAAGCATTGATGCAGGCGAATGCATACTTGACCCAGCTCAAGTCCCCATGACGATATAGAACCTATAGCACAAAATTCTTGGAAGCTATAGATTCCTATCATCCGTATATATGGGAAGTAGCGTCATCATCCAATGTCACCACGACATATGGACCGCATGAGGATTCTATCTTCATTATCCCGCCTACTTGCAGCAGTCAGCATTTAATAGTCTTCGGCCGCATGCGCAATAAACCGACCGTACAAGAAGACTCTTTCGATGACGATGCTGGTAAAATAAAAGTTCACAGATACAGCCCGCAAGCTCTGAAGATCATGTAAAGTATGGGTTATGACTTGAAGCTGGAACCAGGTCTCAACTACAGGAAAGGCAGACAAATACTGCTGCACAGCGATCCCTACTATCAACGAACTCATTTCGGGTTAGGGTATACCACCTCCCTTGCAACTCTTGAGTCAAACGATGATATCTTTTCCTCTTCTCAAAATGGCTCAGCGCCCTCTGACTCATCTCATGCTCTCGAACGAACATTATCAGTAAATATGGTAGTGATGAATTCTTTCGAAGCAGACGAACAATAATTTGAACTGTTTGAGAATGAGGCTTGGGCTCAGCAAATGGATACACAATGGGAATTCAGCTTCGAGCAGAGAGAACCTTCCACTGAAGATAAAGTTATCCAGATTGATGTTGGGGATAAACTTTCGCCAAAGCCGATATTTATCAGTAATAATCTTTCCGAAGAAGAAAGGGAAAAAGTTATCCAGCTGATAAAAGAATATATCGACATCTTTGCATAGAATTATGAGGATATGCCAGGTCTTGATCCAAAGGTGGCTACTCATAAACTCAATATATTGCCCGATTCGAAGCCTTTGAAGTAGCACCAACGCCGGTTTTGCCCGGATATGATGGACGCCATTGAAGCTGAAATCAAGAAGTTGATAGCCTGTGGTTTTATCCGAGAAGAACAACATCCCGACTGGGTCGCCAATGTTGTCCCGGTCATAAACAAAAATAGGAAAGTACACGTCTGCATCGATTACTGAGATCTGAATGCAGCCTACCCCAAGGATGAGTTTCCTCTTCCCATCACAGATGTCATGATTGACAATACCTGTGATTTTTAACGCATGTCTTTCATGAACAGATTTTCAAGATACAATCAAATCAAGATGCATCCTGAAGACGAGAAGCATACCGCCTTTCGAACACCATTGGGGGTATAATGCTATACGGTCATGTCCTTCGGATTAAAGAATGCCGGGGCTACGTACCAACGGGCTATGAGTAACATATTCTATGAGCATTTATGCAAGACAGTGGAATATTACGTGGGCGATGTAGCTGTCAAAAGTTGCCTCAAGGATAATCACATCCAAGACTTGAAGACAGTATTTGAGTTGATGCGCTAACATCAACTCAAAATGAATCCTACAAAGTCCTTTCTGGGGGTATCTAGTGGCAAATTCCTGGGATTTGTCATTACCGCCAAAGGCATTCAAGTGGACTCTGACAAAGTCAAGGCCATCATAGAAATGCGATCACCCCACAATCTGAGGGAACTCAGGGGAATTTAAGGTCGTCTGGCTTATATCCGGAGATTCATATCCAACCTCTCTAGGAGATGTCAGCCCTTTTCTCGTCTCATGAATAAAGGTGTATCCTTCATATGGGACGAAGCCTGTCAGCAAGCGTTTAATGATATCAAATGCTACCTCACTAATCTGCCAGTTCTGATGCCTCCCGTCATAGGAAGACCATTCTTACTGTATGTTCGAGCGATAGATCATTCTCTGGGTGCTCTTCTCGCACAAAAGAATGATATGGGTCATGAACAGGCTATCTACTACCTCAGCAGGATGATGGTCGGAGCCGAACACTGGTATAATCCAGTGAAAAAAGAATGCTTGGCTCTGATATTCGCTATCCAGAAAACGCGATACTATTTCATGGGCCAGACTATTCATATTATCTCTAGGATTAATCCTCTTCGGGTACTGATGAACAAACCAAGTGCTCTTAATTCCCGACTCACGACTTGGGCGATATTATTAACACCGTATGACATGGTGTACGTCCCTCAGAAGTCCATCAAAGGACAAGCATTGGCTGATTTCCTAGCTGCTCATCCGATCCCGGAGGCCTCCAAACTATACGAGGACATTCTCGACGAAGTTGCACAATGTAATTCCGTAATAAAAAGTGATGCATGGCAACTATTCTTCGATGGTGCCTCCAGAACTGGTCCCAGGGGAAATATGGTTTCAGGAGTAGGAATTGTGTTGGTTACTCCTGATAAACTCGTCATCTACTGAGCATATTCTCTTAGCGATCCATGTTCTAACAATGTGGCGGAGTATAATGCTCTACTAATCGGGCTCCAAGTCGCTAAAGAATTGGGCGTCGAATCTCTGAAAGCTTTCAGTGATTCTCTGCTGATCGTCAATCAAGTCAGAGGAATATACGAAGTCTGGAATCCAGACCTCATCCCCTATCAGCGAGCAGCGATTGAGATAGCCATGACATTCAAAGAATTCTTCCTGGAACATGTGCCTCAATCTCAGAATCTGGAAGCTGATGCCCTAGCCAGTCTAGCTGCAGATTTAGCTACTCCTATAAGAAGGCAGAATTCGGTGATCCTTCTTAGCAGAGATTTATTCTGTGTGAAAAATAACTTTCACATAGAACACAGCTACGCTGTGAACACAGATCTTCCAAAGAGAGACTGGAGAAGTCCCTTTATAGATTTCGTAGCATACAGAATCTTACCGGAAGACCCTAAAGAAGCAATATCCGTCAAAAGACGATCATTACGCTTCTATTTTAATGCATCTTCATAATGTCTATATCGTCGGACCTACGACGGACTGCTATTGAGATGTCTCTCCGATGACGAGACACAACGTATTATCCGTGAAGCTCACAACGGCGTATGCAGAGTGCATCAACCTGGTCCTAAGCTACAGGATCGTATCAGGAGGATGGGCTATTACTGGCCTACTATGATCACAGATGTAATAAGGTATGCAAGACAATGCAGAGCCTGTCAGGTCCATGCAAACTTTATCCGTCAACCTTCTGAACATCTATATTCCACGGTTGCATCCTGGCCTTTCGAAGCATGGGGTATGGATATCATTGGTCCTATTCATCCGTCTTCTTCCAGAGGTCACCGGTTCATACTGGCCATCACTGATTATTTCTCCAAATGGGCAGAGGTGATCCCTCTTGCTGAGGTAAAGGCATCTAATATGATCAGCTTCATCAAGCATCACGTCATTTATCGCTTTGGGATACCCCGGAGGATAATTCATGACAATGGGCCTCAATTCATCAGCCAAGCATTTCATCGATTTTGCGATAAAAATCGGATACAAAATGTGGCCTCTACGGCATATAATTCTGCTGCTAATGGTTTGGCGGAAGCTTTCAACAAAACCATTATCAAGCTCTTGAAAAGTTCGTCTCTTCGAACTAGATGGATTGGAATGAGAAGCTAGGAGAATATCTCTGGGCATACCGCACAACGGTACGAGCACCGACAAGTTGCACCCCATTCTCATTGGTTTACGGGAGCGAAGCAGTTCTCCCCATCAAAATCCAGATTCCGTCACTCAGGATAGCAGTGGCTAATGAGTTGACTCAAGAAAAGAATGACCTGTTAAGGCTTCAAGAGCTAGAAGGATTAGACGAGAAACGCCTCCAAGCTCAACAGCGCATTGCGTTCTACCAAGCATGTATTTCTAGAGCTTTTAATCAAAAAATAAAGGAAAGAGTGTTCAAAGTTGGCGAGCTAGTTTTAGCTATGAGAAGGCCGATGATTCTTACTCACAGGAGTAAGGATAAATTCTAGCCCAAATGGGAAGGCCCTTATGTGATCGAGACGACTTTCTCAAACGGCGCTTACAGGTTAGCCAAGCCTAACGGAGACTTGTTGATGGCTCCTATCAATGGCAAATTCCTGAAAAGGTACTATGCTTAACCTCCTCTGCTCAAGTAGAATATGGCAAAAATCTTATTCTGACAATACTACTTCCAAAACGAAACTAGTTGGATCGTATTCTATCATGTCCATATAACCTCTGAATAGATATGTTTAAACTAATTTGGAACCTCAAGACCTATCACGTCCATATTACCTCTGATGGTGTTTTGTGTACAAATTTTAGCTGAAACATATTCTATCATGTCCATATAACCTCTGAATAGATATGTCCTACTAAAACTTACCGATAGTATATCACGTCCATATTACCTCTGATATCACTTTCACCCAAATCTGTCATTTATATTCCAAAATGATGGGTCCACAAAGTCAGATAAGAAGCCTCTTTATTATTCCCAGAAAGAGCAAAATCATATTGGAAAGCAAAAAAGTACATCATTTGGGGGGAGCGGTTAGGTCACGAATCTGCTGTGCCAGAGCAGCCATTCTCTCATCCCTGGAGTTCAGGACGTCGGCGCGAGCCCGTTCTAACCTTGTTGTATCATTGTTCAAAGCAGCTAGCTCGGACCGAGCATGTACAAAATTGGCATGGATGATACCCATATGCGTCAGGTTCTGCTGAGCAGTCTCCATTCAATTCTTCAGCATATATCGAGATGCCGACAAAGAGACAGCTTGCCCCTCCGCTTGAGCAAGTTCATCTCTCAATCTGCGGACCCTTGCTGTCACTTCCTCGTATTCGACTTCGCACTGAGTCAGCTGAGGAATGACATACTCCAGTTCGGCACGATCATGATCCATCTCCTACTGCTGTTCCTGGACGGATTTGTCCAGAGCTTCTATTTGCCCAACAAGCTTTGGAGTCAGGGAGTCATACCTAGCTTGAACGAGACCGTCAATGCTGCTTCGAGATAGCTGCTGATATTCGTTAATGGGTTCCTCCAAACCATTAACTATCTGCTCCAATGTGTCAACTACCCCAGTATCGTTAAAGCCTCTGATCGGCACTATCGCGAACTGGGAGGACCTCTTCAGAGACTCAAAGCTCAAATTCTTCTCCATCACCATTGATATCAATATTTTCATAGTGGTGTAGAAGATACCGGCATACTGCTCAATCAGCTTGACTAGATCCGAATGAACGTTGGGAGTGGCTGCAATATTGGCGAACCTCCCTCCAGGAACGACCGCATACGATGTTGCCACAGCCGTCGCCTCAACAGGTGGTACGACAAAAGAAGATGCGTCAATACCGGACGAAGTGACCGGCGTACTCAAAGGAGGCATTGTCGCAATGACAGGCTCATCCTCCTCTTGAGATATCGGAACTGTCTCGGGCGAGCCGGCACCCATAAATGTTTCCTCTTCGAGGCCGGGTACCTCCATGCCGACGCCAGGACCTGAAATAGTGCCAAAAGGCGCGTCAACACTACCCTCCCCGAGGATGTCTTCCCCTGAAAAGAAGACAAAAGGAAGTTAATATCGAAATGATGTTAACTTTACTAAAAAGAGGCGTAAAGACGATATTTACCCATGGCCGATGATGTATATGTCGCGTCTGCGGCCAGTACAGCTAAATCATTTCTTAATGATGCTAGGCAAACTGTCATACCTGGGGAAGGTGGTGTATCAACTGACACTGACAAATATTCTTCCAGGTCCTCGTCAAGTTCCAACCGAGGTTCATCGACTGGAATCTCGCTGGGCGCACCGACAGACACGGCAGGGGTTTCGCTCGATGCTGATCTGGATAAAGATATCCTTATTCGGCTTAGCCCCGAAGGCAATCTCGTCCCACTACCTGAAGCGGTAGCAGCGACAGCAGCCTCAAGCAGAGATTTGCCGGTACCACCAGCCGAAACATTAGAGGTTTCCTCTCTAAAAGGCGAGAAACCTCTAATCAAAGAATCGTCCCCAACAGGGGGAGATGTAGGCTCACTTCTAGGAGCCTCATTGCCGGGAATCCGGAGAGGACGAGTAACCGTCTTCTTCTTCCTCTTGCGAGTGAAAGTCTCCTTCGGAGCAGGAGCCCTTCGCTTCCCAGAGATTACCAGAGGCCCTGCAGGCAGAGGTATTTTACCCCTCGGTACCGTCAACAGAGGCTTATCTGGATTAACAGAATCTTCACCCTCGTCAGAAGAAACTGAGGGGATTTCGACTCTTTCCCCAGGCTTGGAAGAGGGCATCCTAAAACTTCTATGCATATCAAGATCGCGATGGAAGGTGTTGGTTGCCACATAGAACTGGGCATACGAGTGGAGAATATGCAGCTCCGTGGAGAGTGAAATAATGGGCACGATAAAAATTGCTCCAGTGTAACCCATGATGAAGTATCGCCATCCTCTCGCTCCATCAATGAGTTCGCCCCTGGACCTGAAGCTGGTGACGACATTGCCCACATGCAGTTGGTCGTACCCAAACTGCCTGGCAAACCGACTAGGCAGGTAGGGCTACAAGAAGTAATGGTCTTCACTTCTGTACAGTAAATAGGAAAGTCTAATACAGACCAACCAATTAAAAGCCTCAGGAGAAAGAACGGTCTTCCCGTCGCCTATGTCCTGAAGTCTGATCCCCTGTTGATTGAGATGTACAGAGGGGACAGTGCAGAAAAGCTTCCAGTTGTCACTGAAATTCAGCACCCGCCAACAGTCTAAAATTGTGGTCATATTCTAGGAGGAATTCTTGTAGTTCAGCAAGAAACTACCCCTCGAACTACTGCTAGAGCCGGGAGACATAACCCTGGGGTTATAGAGAATTAACCATCCCATCAAATACAGGTATGGTAATTCTACCCTGGGAAAGCTATCGCGCCGAGTTTCATCGGCAAGCAGCCCATCAGTCATGGCCCTCAGGCCAGCTTGTATGTGGCACACCATGGCAGGGAGCAAGCCCAGTCTTGCCCCAAACACCAGATGTATTGCAGGCCATAAGGTATTCCGGTGAATGCGGTCCGCGGATGCAATGCTGGGTACCACCAGTCGGCGCAGCCATATGGAGAGGAAGCTAGCCAGTTGAGCTTCCTTGGACAGAGGTGTCACGACCCGCACCCAGAAATTCGGGCACGAGTGCTTGGGTACGTCCAGCCTACGCCGCAGAGTCGGCGGTAGTACGCTGTCTAGGTCAAATCCACAGTTAACTAATCTAGCTCATTCACCAATAACATAGGCAAGATAATAATGGGAAACAGAAACTTAAGATTTCAAATGAAATATATGCGACAACAGATTTAAATGTTTAGTACAGAAGTTCAGAATGAAATCGGAGACAAACCCGATTACTAAGATAAAGAGCAAATAACTAAGATAACTACTGCTAACTACTCCGCAGGAGTAGCTTCCTGTGCGGGAACTGGCTCTGCAACTGTATCACCTGCTGCCTCATAGGGGCCATAATAGGTGGGGGCAAGGTTCTCATCATCGCCTAAAATAACGGATCCAGTCAGGAAAGGAGCAAAGTACACAATGCACAACAAGATTAAACTAAATATTTATGACAATTAAATTGAGCATCATATTGAGAAAGTTGCATAAAGAACATCAATATCTCAGAGTTAATGCTTATAAACAGGAATATAAGAAAACAAAAATAAATGAAACAGGAAATGAAACTACAATCGTCAGCAAGAAATATAACATGACCAGGAACTATCTGTGTGAACTTGTGTTTATTTTTAGAATATATAGTCGGCATGTAGGGGTTTATAAGGCTAATTCGGCCGTCATAAATGGCTATTAAACAGGAATAATCGAGATCCGGCTGAGGTACAGTCGCGTACCAACAGCTATTAAACATGGCAGGGGAAAGGGTAAACTACATGCCTTCTAGTATTCTCCCACCCGACATAAAAAATAAGACATGAACTCCAATATTCAAGACATAAAATCCAGCATTTTTAACACTAGGTGTAATCATCAAGGGTACTAGTAAAATAGAGAATTAATTGTCACAATATAAAGATTTAACTTGAAGTGCAGGTACTTGCCTGTTGTTTGGATCCAATTAATTGTACTTGGGGGAAATTTTCCAGAGATGAGTCCAAAAGCTGAAATAGACATTACCATCACGCTCAGAAGATGTCAAATAGCTAGAAATGCCTGTCCTTGGGTCCAATTTGGAGACAAGGGCAAAACGACAACTTCGGGTCAAAACGGGGTCCGCCGGTGGGCCCACTTTGCACCGAAAAATGTGTCCGGGTAAATGGTCTCCAAATTCACCAAACTTAGTGTCAACAGGTCAGGAACGTTGATATGAACCCAACGGAACTTCCAGATTTGGATTCCGATGAGCCAAACACAAAATTGTCCGTCGAGCGGGGCCTGTGGGGCCCACGACACGCGATTTTGTCAACGTTCTCAGAATCGAACCAAACTTGACCCACAGGACCAGCGTATTGCTACGAGTCCGATGGCACAAGTTTCGTCTCAATCCGACACGTGTACAAGAAGTTAGGGTGAATTACAGAAAAGGCAGATACGGGGTGATGTCCGCGGATACGCGTTGATTCCGGTGTGCACGCACACCCGAATCAGCTTCCGTGAAATCTCACACGTCCGTATCGACGGTGCGCACGTATCTGTGAAGACCGCACGCGACCAAGTCCTCCCGTTGGCGGGGCGTACTCAGTTCTGAGGTAAAACAGGGTCTAGTTTTTCCTGTTTTTGGATCGCGGTATGCGATCACCACAGGACGCGATGTCCCGAGCGGTTTGTCCGGGTACCGAGAGGGTCATACAGGCTTCGCAACGTATTTTACGGAATTAAAAACGGAGATACAGGGTGCAAGATACGAGTACCTGAACGAGGCTCGAGAAACAGCGGGTTTTTATATCCGTGTCGTGTCCGACACGACCCGAAGAAATTAGGAATTAGGGTTAGGGTTTGAACTCCGGCGAGGGAGCCCGGCCGGAGGAGGACGGCACCGCTGCGGGGGAGGCCGGCCGGGGGCTGGGCGGGTGCTGCATGGCCGCGGGCGGCGGCTGCCGGGGCGGCGCAGCCGCTGCTGCTGCTGGTGCTGCTGTCGGGGTCGTGGGCCGCCGGGGAGAGGGAAGAAGGAGGAGGAAGAAGGAGGGTGGTCGCCGGCAAGGGCGGGAGGCGGTGGTGGCGTCGTGGCGGTGGTCAGGGAGAGAGGGGAAGACGGTGGCCGGTGGCTAGGGTTTGGGGCTCGTCGGAGAAGGAGAGCGAGGGGGTGTTTATATAGGCTGGGAGGCGGTTGGGGCGGCCGAGACGGGCGGGGAGAGGGTGGCGAGGCCCGGGCGGAGCGGCGCGAGGCGGGCGGAGCGCCGGACGACTCGGGGGGCTGGGGTGCGTGGGGCAGACGGGTCAGGCGGGTGCGGGTCTGGTTCGGGTGGACCCGACCCGACCCGACCCGGTAGGGGTTTGGGTCTGGGCCGGATGGGCGGGCTGGCTGCTGGGCTCGGCCCACTGGGCCGGGCCGGGCCTAAAGTAAAAATAATAAAAAAAATAAAAAAATAAAAATAAATAAATAGTTAAATAGTTTTTTGGCATTTAAAATAGGTCTGAGGTCCAATAAATTCCAGAAAAATTATCCTAAGTCCAGTTTTTCATTTTACACCCAAAAATATTATTTCTATGATATTTTAATATTGTTTATTAATAATTAAAAAATTATTTAATATTTGAAACCATGATTTTAATTACAGAAAATTCCCAAAAAATTCCAGAAAATTGCGAAAAATCCAATTTTAATATTTTTTTGAAAAATCAGGGCTTACAAGAGGCTTGCGATAATGCCTCAAATAGCTGTAGGCCTTAGTGCCTGTAGGATATTTTTCTATCCCTTCATCGAGAATCTGGTTCGGAGCCCCAACATCCTCCATAAGATTGTTGACTACCTGAGCAGTAAGCACGCTCAGAAGATTCAAAGGCTGATCCTTGCTATCCAAGACCTTCTTCGGCTTAGCAGTCCTGACCCGGTGAAAGACGAGGTAGGACGCCCATTTATTGGTATGAGCTAAATCTGAGGGCTCACCATAAAAAGCGGTGCAAGCAAGGTAGTTGCACATCAGCTCCTGGTACACTGTCACTACCCGAGGGTCTGAATCCCCCAACTCCCGATTCGTGGGAACATACTCCTCATAAGGAGTATCCTCCATTGGCAATCTCGAAATCTCTGCCATCTCGTGGAGGGCCAATCCCAACTCCCCCAATAGAGTGGCAAAAGTCCCAGTGAGCGAGATATATCACTCCATCAGAGCCAAAAAGGTTGGAGTTGAGAGGTAACCCAACACAGGTGGCATTCACAGTTGCAAAAAGGCCAATGCTCTCCAGCTCAGTCTGGAAATGCTTTAGGGCCCAGTCCGTTAAACGATCCCATCGAAGATTTGTAGGGGTGATCCACCCACTTGTCCGAGGATTCCCCTTAGGGTATACTCCTCCGTGCCCCATAAAATCATTGCAGAAAGTCGATAACTGGACCGACTGGAGCACCAAGCTGTCTTTACTCGGGACACTGCCCAGGTATAATCCCCTGAACGGTATTACAGAGCCGGAAGGGCGACTGACAAATGACCCTTGGTCAGACCCTTTCTGATGAAATATCTTCCCCGGCCGGCCGTGAAGATCGGGAGTCAGCATCCACGACATCCTCCTGGGATGTGTAGCATGAAAGAATGCCGAGATGGGATAGTCTCTCAGCATCTTGGGCAGATACATGACCAAGCCCCCGGTAGGGAAAACCCAGAGTTCTTTCTTGGGCTTTGTCTGGGACTGCTTGTCAATCATGTCCCCGAAGAGAAAAGTCGACTTTATATATTGGTCCCCATCTATGTACGTCAAGGGCTCTCCGTTGATCATGTTCAACAGCGTTCGCTCGCCTTGAGCCGATATCAGGATTCTCCTTCCTTCAGGATACTGGGGTCCAGAGATGGGAAATGTTACGTGGGACAAATCCTCCAGGTAGTTGGAATGAAGCATCCCGGCAGTGGAATCCATCACCTCAGCCAGCGAAGACATATGCAAGTTAACTGTAAAAGTACAAGAAAAATACGTCAGTTTCTATACTAGACATTACAAATCTTACAGCATATGCCAAAAATTAACAGTCTGTGCTTTACGCCAAGACTGTAAAAACTTGATAATTATGCTGGAATCTATTTCCTAGACGTAAAATTCAAGGTTGGCAATATATAGTCTGTGTTTTATGCCAGACTGTCAAAGTTAAGTTATTACGCCAGAATTTCCATCAAGAAGCGTAATACTCAAATTTTATAATATACGCCAAGTTTTGACAGTCTGTGCTTTTACGTCCGACTGCAAAAATATAGAGTTTTTACGCTGACACATTAGAAATGTGGGCGTAAAAGATAAAATATCTCTGTGCATCATCTTCCTCAGAGAGGCTATCAGCACAGAAGACGACCTAGCACGATCACGTACAACATGTGCGAAGGATTTTAGTCGTTCTTTTTCATCCCAAAAGCTCTACCTTCAATCTCGGGTGCACTGCTCGTCGACGGGACACTTCGCTCAGAACGAAGCTCGCCTTGCCAGACGGAAGTCGCTCTCGCTTGGGCAGAAGAGCGAGAAGAAGAATCAACCTTCTTTCCTTTAGAGGAGGGGACTTGTTTCGGGGCCATTACTGAAAACTCTGAAGGCTCGGAGAGGAAACGAAGAAGAAATCGAACAGTCAAAGGCTTTCTTTCGCAGAAGACGGATGGAAAGTTTTTTCTCAAAAACTTGGGGTATATATAGAGTTCGAATGGACTCCTCGAATCCTGAACCAAATCCGATATTTAATATTCGGTTATGATTGGGGATTACGTCAGCCTATTACTCAGAGAAGGCGAACAGTCAGGAAATTCGAAAAGTTTTCGTACAAAGCAGATTCGTGGTTTTACGCTAAGGAGCTTTCTACGCTCGACAGCTACAGATCTACGGTTTTACGCTCACAGGCTATAAGTCTATGGTTTTATACCCGGATGCTCTCATGCTCGGTAGCTTTTACGCTCGAGGGGCAACAAATCTATGACTTCACGCTCGAAAGATTTTCTTTTTAGAGGTTACAAATCTACAGTTTCTACGCCCGGATGCTCTCATGCTCAGCAGCTTTTACGCTCGAGAGGCTATGAACTTATGATTTTATGCTCATCTACATTACAGATCTATGACTTTCCGTATATCTGAGAATACGCAGGACAGAGTATGCGTATATCTGAACAATTCTCAAGGCGGTCAATTGCAAGAGTTCACACAGAAGATACTCCTTCTTGACCTCAAAATATACCAAGTACCCAAAGCGTACAGAGTTCAACATTGAAAATTACCCTTCTCCTTGGATCGATTGGAAGTTCATCCAGAATCCAGTATGAATATTTTATCTACGGTTCAAGATGGTGACTCAGTTTGACAGCCGTTTCTCGCCCTGTTTCAAGGGATTTTCGAGAAATCATTCTTGAAGATGATGGTCTGAACAAAGAATTCTGTTTATCAGAAGTGATAGTTCAGAATTCTATGCAAATCCCCATTCCTAAACAGCAGGACAGTTCGAATACTCGACTTAAATGTTGAGCGACTTTTTGTGCATCCTTAGTTGTGCATAAAAGACAGGATGGGACCTAATAATCTTTCTATCAGAGTCGGCATAAAGTTACCAGACGTGTCGAAGCTACACATATTCAGACTTCACAGCAAAGTATATGGCAAAATAATCATATGGACAGAAGAAAGACGATTTTATTAAAAACATGATTACATATGAGGGAAATCCAATCTACAAAGGGTTTTTCTTTATTTTTATGTTTACATATGAGGGAAATCCCGTCTACAAAGGATTTTCTCGTCGTCGTCGGAAGGCCACCCCCAGAATCTGTTATGCCAGGTTCTCGCTTTGGTGGAGATCTTCTTTCGTCTTCTTCAGCAGTTAGTCGATTTCTGCGACCGATTAACAAAAAAATGATAAATGGCGGGAGGATACAAAATTGGACCTGCCTAAATTATGCAGATCCCATCTTCCGTACGCCATGACAGATTGAGTTGAGGTATTTCACCCAACTCAATACTCGAGGACAGAGCTAGTTTGTCTGCTCTTGTCCATGAAAGTATCAGGAGAAGATACAGCTTGCAAGCTGTGTGGTCAAACATGACCCTTTCTCTCTCCTGAAGAACCGCCATACAAAGTTGCTGATTATCCCGAGCAAAGGAGGCTATGATATCCTTTCATGATCCATCGTTACAGAGAATATTTGCTCGAAGATGCCTTCTTTTTTGGCTCCTTACATGCTGGAAGAATATGGTATTCTTCTTCCTCAAGTCGACCCGACGAACTCCGGCGATCATCTCTGTGTGGTGAAGGAAATACGAGAAGAATAGGTTAACTCCTCAGCCTTTATATAGGCAAAAGAGAGCCCACCGAATCCCAATGGATCCCCAATAACTCTGCCAAAAAGTCAGCCTTAAAGAACGTGTCAAACTTGACCATTTCATGCTTCATTCAAAGCGTTTTAAATTACGAGGAATTTAAAAGCTTTGAAGGGGATCTTGTAGAAGCATAAAAAATATGCTGGATAGCTATACGCAGCATGCTAATACTGGGCAGCATAAAAAGATGACTTCAGAGCCATCAGCATACAATAGAGCTTTTTTGCTAAGTACAGCATAAAATATAAGCTTAAGGACTATCCGCGTAATACAGTATGACCAGGCTGCTGCAACGTAAAAAGGGTGCTACATCGCCTTTATGGCATAAAACTCATCCGCTTTAATGCAGCATCGAAGTGTACGAGGAACGCTTTGTATTACCCAAAATGAACCTGTCAAATCATGCAGTGAACCTGACGTCTGAACTCCTGACAAAGAGTACTGCACGACTACCCAGACGACGGCTATAATGATGGCGCGATACAGCAATCCAGACTGTCCTTTAGTGACATCTTCTTGGCGTAAACTGCTTTTACGCATACAAGGGAATACGCTGCCTAGTTTTATACAGGCAGACGTGAGCTTCTTACGCTCCACAAAAGACAAACAGACTGCCACATCAAAAAGCTGCTCTTCGTACAGGGCTCGAGGCACGTCTCTGCATTTAATGCGCAGAGTGATGGCAGAGCTTGAGGTACGTCTCTGCATTTAATGCGCAGAGTGATGGCAGAGCTTGAGGCACGCCTCTGCATTTAATGTGCATAATGGTGACAGATCTTCGAGATACGCCTCTGTATTTAATACGCAGAATGATGGCAAATCTTTGAGACACACCTCTGGAATAAGTTACCTAGTTTTACACAGGCAGACGTGAGCTTCTTACTCTCTGCAGAAGACAAACAGACTGCCACATCATTAGTTGCTCTTCGTACAAGGCTCGAGGCACGTCTCTGTATTTAATGCACAGAGTGATGGCAGAGCTCGAGGCACGTCTCTGCATTTAATCCGCAGAGTGATGGCAGAGCTCGAGGCATGCCTATGCATTTAATGCGCAGAATGGTGACAGATCTTCGAGACACGCCTCTGCATTTAATACGCATAATGATGGCAAATCTTCGAAGACACGCCTCTGTATTTAATCTGCAGAATGGGGACAGATCTCTGCATTTAATGCAAAAGATTTGATTATATCTCCAAAAGCCGTAATTTCGGCTAAAACGTCTACATCATCACTTTGGCACATTACGCCATCGGGCTATTCTCAGCTATGGGATCACGCGGTACGCTATCTCCATGGAATATGCCAATTCAGGCCACATTGGCATTGGTGCGTGTTAAGGCTATTCGGTCCGAAATTCGCTCAAGGTCTCAGTCAAGAAAGGAGGATCAGCTAGCTTCTACGCCCACTCGGCTTCTATGCCTACTCGGCTTCTACGCCTACTCGGCTTCTATATTGGTTTGACAACTCTTTGGCTTCTACGCCATGGTGACAGTTATTGGCTTCTACGCCAACCTTTTCTACGCGAGGGATAACTACCTACGTGGCTTTTATGCCATGATCTTCACAGCAGTTATACGCATTGTCTCTTAATTGGACACGTGTCACACGCTCATTCAAAAGGTCATCTATACGGGGGCAACGGTTATTGTAACCATCGTGTAAAAAGGTGTTGTACTTTCCACTACTCGATTTCTATGCCGACTAAGTGGTCACTGTCACTAAAACTCTATAAATAGAGACCTCTATTGACAGAGGTCCAAGGTCAAAAAAAATAGAGTATCAGATCCAAGGTTAAAAATTGGTCGAAGATTCCAAGAGAGAAGAATCCATAGCTCAGGCAAAGAGTAGTGATCGACGACTTTGATATCGAGCATCCACTCTCTTTAGCAACCTTCGAAGCTGCTTTCTGTCTTCTACGGCACTCCTTCATCATCGTGTGGTCCAAGGGACAAAGTGATCGACTACAGATCAGACTCCTATAGCAATATTTATCCAGATTAAAAAATTATACTTAACATCCTCGTATAGGATTAATTGTACTTCTTATTTGTGAACCTAAGAGCGGGTTTCGTATAAACCTTATTTCTGTTTCTTTTATTTATTTATCAAACATACAGTGAGGACGATACAGAAGAGCTTCCAACTATGAGCAAAATTTAATGCTCGCCGATAGTCTACGACGGTGGTCACGTTCCAAGTAGAATTCTTATAATTCAACAATAAATTATTCCCCGAACTACTGGCAGAGCCGGGAGACATCACCCTGGGGTTATGAAGAATTAACCATCCTATCAGATATAAGAATGGTAATTCTACCCTGGGAAAGCTGTCATGCCGTATTTCGTCGGCAAGCTGCCCATCAGTAATGGCCCTCAGGCCAGCTTGTATCTGGCATACCATGGCAGGGAGCAGGCCCAGTCTTGCCCCAAACACCAAACGCACTGCTGGACATAAGGTGTTACGGTGAATGCGATCCGAAGATGCAATACATGGTACTACCAATCGACGTAGCCATATAGAGAGGAAGCCAGCCAGTTGAGCTTCCCTGGACAGAGGCCTGCGGTAATATCTCATATAACTGTAAGCTTTAGTGCCTGTAGGATAATTCCCTATCCCTTTATCAAGAACCTGATCTGAAGCCCCGGCATCTTCAATAAGATCATCAACTACTTGAGCATTAAGCACGCTCAGAAGGCTCAAAGGCTTATTCCTGCTATCCACAACTTTGTCGGGCTTAGCATCTCTGGCCTGATGAAATAAGAGATAGGATGCCCATTTATTGGTATGAGCCAAATCAGATGGCTCATTATAGAAGGTGGTGCAGGCTAGATAATGGCTCATTAGCTCCTGGTACACTGCCACTACCCGAGGGTTTGTATCCCCCAGCTTCCTGTTTGTGGGAACATACTCTTCATAAGGAGTATCCCCCATTGGCAGTTTTGAAATCTCTGCCATCTCGTGAAGGGCCAATCCTAACTCCCCTAGCAGAGTGGCAGAAGTCCCAGTGAGCGAGATATACCGCTCCATCAAAGCCAAAAATAGGTTAGGGTTGAGAGGTAACCTAATACTGGTAGCACTCACAGCCGCGAACAGACCAATGCTCTCCAGCTCCATCTGAAAGTTCTTCAGGGCCCAAGCAGCTAAACGAGCCCATCGAAGATTTACAGGGGTAAGCCACCCGTTGGTCCGAGGATTAACCTTGGGGTATACTCCTCCATGCCCCATGAAATCATTGCAAAATGTCGATAATTGGACCGGTTGGAGCAGTAAAGTGTCTTCACTCGGAACACTGCCCAAAAATAATCCCCTGAAAGGCATTACAGGGCCTGAAGGGCGGCTCACAAAGAATCCTTGGTCTGATCCTTTCTGATAAAATATCTTCCCCAGCTGGCCGTGAAGATTAGGAGTCAGGGTCCACGACATCCTCCTGGGATGCGTGGCATGGAAGAATGCCGAGATAGGATAATCTTTCGGCATCCTGGGCAGGTACATGACCATGCCCCTAGCAGTTAAAACCCAATTTTCTTTCTTGGACTTCGTCTGGGATTGTTTATCAATCATATCCCCGAAGAGGAAAGCTGGTTTTATATATTTGGCCCCGTCTATATACGTCAAGGGCTCTCCGTTGATCATGCTCAACAGCATTTGCTCTCCTTGAGACGATATCAGAATTTCCCTTCCTTCAGGATACTGGGTTCCAGAAATAGGGAATGTCATGTGGGACAAATCCTCCAGGTAATTGGAGTTCAGCATCCCAGCAGCAGAACCCATTACCTCAACAAACGGAGGGATATGCAAGTCCACTACAAAATACAAGAAGAACATGTCAGTTTCTATACTAGACATTACAGTCTTGCAGCTTATGCCAAAGATCAACAGTCTGTGCTTTTACGCCAAGACTGTAAAAACTTGAGTTTTTACGCTAGAACCTATTTTCTAGGCGTAAAATTCAAGATTGGCAGTATACACGAAAAATCTGACAGTCTGTGTTTTACGCCAAACTGCCAAAATTCGATAATTTTATGCCAGAATTTTCTTCCAGAGCGTAACACCCAAAATTTGTAGTATACGCCAAATTTCGACAGTCAAAGCTTTTACGCCAGACTGCGAAAATATGGAGTTTTTACGCTGACACATTAGGAATATGGGCGTAAATGATAAAATATCTCTGTGCATCATCTTCCTCGAAGAGGCTCTCAGCACAGAAGATGACCTAGCGCATTCACGTACAACGTGTGTGAAGGGTTTTTCATTTTTATCGTCCCAAAAGCTTTACCTATAACGCCCGGTGCACAGCTTGACGGTGGGACACTTCGTTCAGAACGAGGTTCATTCAGCCCAACATGAGTTGCACTTGCTTAAGCAGAAGAGCGAGAAGAAGAGGCAGCTTTCTATCCCTTAGAGGTGGAAGGTTGTTTCGGTACCATGGCTAAAACTCAGAGTTCTCGAGAAAAAAACGAAGAGGAAAGGTTCTTGGAAAGCTAGGGTTTTACAAAAAAGACAGATGAAGAGTTTCTTCTCTCAAAGCCTTGGGGTATTTATAGAGTTCAGATAAACTCTTTGAATCCCTAACCAAATTTTATATTTAATATTCGGTTATGATTGGAGACTACGTCAGCCTATCATTTAGGGAAGACGGACAGTAAGAGAATTCAAAAAAATTTTTGTGCAGAGCAGATTCATGATTTTACGCTAAGGAGCTTTTACGCTCGAGATGCTACAAATCTACGGTTTTACGCTCAGAGGCTATAAGTCTATGGTTTTACGTCCAGATGCTTTTACGCTTGGTAGCTTTTATGCTCGAGAGGCTACAAACCTACGACTTCACGCTCAGAAGCTACAAACCTATGATTTCACGCTCAGAAGCTTTTTACGCTCAGAGGCTACAAATCTACGACTATACGCTCGAAAGTTTTCTTTTCAGAGGCTATAAATCTACGGTTTTATGTCCGGATGCTCTTATGCTCAGCAGCTTTTATGCTCAAGAGGCTACAAACTTATGATTTTATGCTCATATATACTACGGATCTATGACTTTCTGCATATCTCAAAATAAGCAGGCCAGAGTATGCGTATATCTAAACAATTCTTATGACGGCAAATTACAAGGGTTCACGCAAAAGATGCTGCTTCTTGGCCTCAAAATATCCCAAGTACCCAATACATACAGAGTTCAACATTGAAAATGACTCTTCTTCTTGGGTCGATTGAAAGTTCATCCAAAATCCAGTCAGAATCTTTTCTCTACAGTTCAAGCATGGTCAGTTTTGACAGTCATTTCTCGCCCTACTTCAAGGGATTTTCGGAAAATCATTCTTGAAGATGATGGTCTGAACAAGAATTCTTCTTATCAGAGAAGAGACAGTTCAGAACTCTACGAGACTCATCATTCAAAACAGCAGGACAGTTCGGATATTCGACTTAAATGCTAAGCAGTTTTCTGCACATCCTCAGTTACACGTAAAAGACGGGACGAGATCAGATACTCTTTTTATCAGAGTGGGCATAAAGTTATTCAAACATGCCAAAGCTGCACACTATTCAGACTTTATCACAGCAAAATATGGCAAATCATCAGATGCGTAAAAGAAGACAATTTTATTAATCATGATTACATATGATGGAAATCCAATCTACAAAGGGTTTTTCATCTTCATGATTACATATGATGGAAATCCTTGTTCTACCAAGGGTTTTTCATTTTTACTAAGGATCACACCAAGAGTCTGTTCTGCCAGGTTCTCATATTGGTGGAGATCATTTTCGTCTTCTTCAGTAGTTAGTTGGTTTCTGCGGCCGATTAACAAAAAAAATAATTAATGGCGGAAGAATACAAAATTGGGCTTGTCTAAATTATTCAAGAGCCCACCCTCCGTACGCCTTGACAAATTGAGTTAGGATTCAGACCCAACTCAATATTGGAAGACATGGCCAGTTTGTCTGCCCTCGTCCACCATCGTGATGGAAGAAAATACAGCTTGCAAGCTGTGTGGTCTAATATGACCCTTCCTCTCTCCTGGACGAATTGCCATATAAAATTGCTAATTATCCCGAGTAAAGGAAGCTATGATATCCTTCCATGATCCATCGTTGTAGATGACATTTGCTCGAAGATGCCTCTTTTTACGGCTCCTTACATGATGGAAGAGCATGATCTTCTTCTTCCTCAAGTCGACCCGACGAACATCGACAACCATCTCTGTGTGGTGAAGGGAGTATAGGAAAAATAGGTTAACCCATTCGCCTTTTTATAGGCAGAGGAGAACACACCAAATCCCAACAAATCCCTAAATATTTGCCAAAAAATTAGCCTCGAGGAACGAGTCAAACTTGACCATTTCATGCTTCATTCAAAGTGTTTCAAATTTTGAGGAATTTAAAAACTTTGAAGGGGGTCTTGTAGAAGCATGAAAAATACGCTGCAGAATTATACGCAGTATACATAAAAAACCTACGTAAAGCAGAGTTTCAGTACTGTGTGGCGTAAGACATGACTTCAAGAGCCATCGGCGTACAACATAGCTTCATCGCTAGTACAGCATAAAATATAGCTCCAGAACAACCCGCGTAATGCAGTATTTTCAGACTGCTTAGCGTAAAAAGGTTATTATATCGCCACTTCGACGTAAAACCTTCTCGCTTTCAATATAGCACGGAAGTGTACGAGGAACACTTTGTATTCCTTGAATGAACCTGTCAGATCATGCAGTGAACCTGACTCCTGACAAAGAGTACTGCACGACTCTTGACAAAGAGTACTGTACGACTATCCAAACGACGGCTGTAATGATGATTCGGCACAGAGACCCAAACCGTCGTTTAGTGACATTTTCTTGATAAAAATTGATTTTATGCATTCAAGGGAATATACTGCCTAGTTTTATACAGGCAGATGTGAGCTTTACGCTCAGCAGAAGACAAAATAAACTGCCATGTCAAAAGCTGCTCTTCGTACAGAGCTCGAGGCACGTCGCTGCAGTTAATACACATGATGGGGGCAGATCTCTATATTTAATGCATGAGATATGGTTCTATTTTCAAAGATTGGATGAGCCATAATTATGGCTAATACGTCCACATCATCACCTCTGCATATTACGCCATCAGGCTACTTTCAGCTATAGGAGCACGCTGTACGCTATCTCCTTGAAATACGCCGACCTGGCTATTTTCAACCATAGGAGTACGCTGTACGCTATCTCCTCGGAATATGCCAACTCAGGCCATATTTGTATTGGTGCATGATAAGACTATTTGGTTCAGACTACGTTCAAGACCTCAGTCAAAGAAGGAGGATCGGCTATTTTTTACGCTAGCTACCTATCCATGCAGCACCTGGCTTCTACGCCAGTTTGACAACTACTGGGCTTCTATGCCTACCTGGCTTCTACGCCAACCTGACAGCTACTAGGCTTCTACGCCTACCTAGCTTTTACGCCAGTTTGACAACTATTTGGTTTCTACACCATGGTAACAGTTATTGGCTTTTACGCCAACCTTTTCTACGCGAGGGGCAGTTACCTACGTGGCTTGCATGCCATAATCTTCGCAGCAGTTATACGTGTTATCTCATAATGGGACACGCGTCATACGCGAATTCAGAAGATTATTTATACGTGGGTGGCACTTATTATAACCGCAGCGTAAAAAGTGCCACACTCTCCACTGTCCGGCTTCTACGCCGACTGGACGGTTACTGTCACTAAAACTCTATAAATAGATACCTCCGTCCACAAAGGTTGAGGGTCGGTCGAAAGTGAAAAACTTGGAGAACAGAAGTCAGAAGGTCGAAAGGTCAGAAATTTATTCTTGAGAAAGAAGAGCACAGACTGAGAGTAGCGATTGACGATTTTGACATCGAGCATCCACTCCCTCTTGCAATCTTTGAAGCATCTCCTTCTTCTACATCACTTCTTCATCATCGTGTAGTCCAAGGGACAAAGTGATCGACCGCAGATCAGACTCCTATAGCAATATTTACCCAGATTAAATTTTGTACTTAACATCCTCGTATAAGATTAATAGTACTTCTTGTTTGTAAACCTAAGAAAGGATTTTGTATAAACCTAGTTTTATTTCTTTCGTTTATTATCAAACATAATGTATCAGTAAAAGTGAGTGTTAATATCAATATGAAGGTGTATGTGCCAATGTGAGTGTGAGGGTGAGGTTAGATACCAAGTTACTTGGTAATAGGTAGGGTATCATATGCGAGGTAATGGATTGTTATTAAGATATCCATGTGATACTTGATTTAAGTATTAGTACTAGCTTAAGGTATCTAGTATAAGTACATAGCTAAGGTTATGTGGGTACTCATATACTAAGGTAATAGATAGGGTAGTTAGTATATTGACTTGATACTAGGTATTGGGGGTTGAGGTTTAAACTTAATACTAAGTATATAAACTAGGTATTGGTATTTTTGTTTGATAGATATCAAGGCAAAGTATCTAAGATTTAGGTATTGATACTAGAATAGGTAAGGTATATATACTACTACCTATAAGTCTATATAGTATATCTAGTTAATACTTAGTATCTACATAACTAGTATAGCTAACAATAAGGTATTATCTAGTATTGGCATAGAAACCTAGGTATAACCTAGTTTTGACTAATGTTGACTTGTTGACCCTAAAAGTCAACCATTTTTCTAGTTTGACCTAGTTGTCTAGCATAACCTTGAAATGGCCTAAAAATTATATTTTAGCTCATTTTAGCCTATTTATTATTTTAATACACCAAATGATATAAAATTTTATATTTAGGTCTGTGTGACACCAGTTTGGATACTAACACGTACTATTTGCTCAAGACCACAAGCGAGTACATCTCTTTGTTAGTTTTATTATATGATAGCATATATATCACTTGTTTTAGAACTGTTATACTTGATTCTGACACATTATTACATGGACTGGTACTATATGGATTATGTCAGAAGATGTTATCCCTTATAGTGTAATACGGATACTCCTTCCATATGTACTTTATCGTGTGCATCGGGTATTCCTTATGCTCGTATTTATTTATTGTTCTTCGTGTACTTATATTATATTCGTGTACGTAACGTGTTGTGATCGGATCCAAGTATTGGTTGGGGCAAGAAAGTAGAAGTTGGTTATATGATCAAATCCCATAGTGTATTCGTGTACATGTCGATTATACATCTGACGTATAATCGAGTTACCTTAGAATAATCGTGTTCAACCTAAACTGATCACATAATGAACTTGTACTCTAAGAAACTTAGTTAGTATTCTAGTTCTCTTATTTGTAGTTCATTCCATATTGCCTGTATTTTACTTTTTAGTATTTATTTGTTTATTTCAATTATATTTCTATTTCCTAGTTACTTGTACATCTTGTATTCTTTTCTTTTAATTTTTATATATTCTCTACCGTGTATTTGGAACTATTTCAGATTTTTGTACTTTGCTCCAATCCTGACTGGATATATATTTTCAAATGATTGGTTAGAGAATTGTCCCACTTACTACGGACCACAGGATGGCGAGTCGTCTGAGGTAGCGCACCCTTAGAGCAAGATAATCTAGTTACAGTTGTTGATGAGACTCAGCTAGTATAGTATACTTAGCTACTTTTCTTTATTGTACTAGATATGTCTCCATCTTAGGCATTTGGCATGTTATATATATTTTAGACTATTTATGTTGTGGCTAGACTATTAGACTTCGTTTGGATTATATTTGTGACCCTGTTACTCTATTTTTTTCTATTCCATATCGTGTCAACATCTTTCTCTAGTTTTATTATGATTGCGTATTGATTATCATATTGTCCTCCGTTTGTAGTTGAGATATCAATGACAGGTTCTTTATATTTATTGTGTAAGATATTTAGATAGTATTGTTGACTTAGATAGTATTTTATCACCAACGCTGCGACGTAGTGTCATGACCCGCACCCGGTGTAGGAATACAAGTCGAAAACAACGCCCAGCCTACGTCGCAGCATCGGCGGTAGAACGCTGTCTTTGTCAACTATACTATCTAAACATCTCATAATAATATAAAATCTGCCAACAATATCTCAACATAAAACTCAATCACATTCTAAAGCATGAGAAGATATCAAGGAAGTCTAACATAACTATCGATTCAATATATATATAAACAATAGAAAC